>OV651826.1:4165028-4613389 GCA_927349885.1 Psylliodes chrysocephalus
ATTATTAATGTCAACAAAAGGCATAGTTCAAACTCTGTTCAGAGAAATCATTTGTTCTCACACTCGAGGGTATTTAGCAACGATTTCAATGTTTTTTTTTTTATGTAGTACATACAGATAATATTTATACATGTAAGGTACGTTTTGTTGAAAATATTTTTTTCCCTTTTTTCTAGTGGCTTGTTAACTGCAACACACTGACTTACTGTTGCCCTATAAATTTCCTAATCAAAAATACTTTAAGTAATGGTTGTGCTTGAAGTAGGTATAGAGGAAAAGCTGGAAGAACATTCAGTAAAAGATCACCAGATAAGGAGTCAGAACAGTATGAAATGGTAAACAAGATGACGAAAAAAACAGGAAATAATGAGGAGACAATATATGAAAAGAAAAGGAAACTGGACAAGAACTAGAAACAAAGACTCATGAAAATAAAGCAGAGAATGCTGAAAGAAAAGAGAGAAAATAAAAATAAAAGAAAATGCAGAAGTGAATTGAGAATAAGTACCTGGAATGTTAGAACCTGGAAAAATGCAAGAAACACGAAAAGAACTCAATAGATATGGCATAGGTGTTGCAGCAATTCAGGAAACAAGAGGGGAAGATAAAGGAACAATTGAAAAAAAAAGGATTTACGTTGCATTATTCTGTACACGAAAAACAGGGACAGTATGGGGTGGGATTTATGATCCTAGGCGATTTACAAGAAAAACGATAGAATTTAACCCAATAAATGAAAGAATAGCCTATCTACGAGTAAATGCAAAACCATTCAATATATCATTGCTTAATATATACGCCCCTGCAGAAAAAAAAACCAAAACCAGAGGAGAAAGAAGCTTTCTGCGATAAAGTAGAAGACGAAATAGAAAACATTCCAAAGGAAGATGTAATGATAGTGCATGAAGATTTTAATGCAAAAATAGGTAAAGATCATGCAGAGCATGTAGCAAGTAAATACACCATACACGAAAAAACAAACGACAACGAACAGAGGTTATGTAACCTAGCAGCTCAAAGAAATATGATCATAAACTCTACAAAATTTAAGCATCCCAAAATGCAGAAAGGGACTTGGATATCACCAGATGAAAAAAAATAAAACCAAATTGATCACGTACTCATCACAAAAAAAAATATTCGACAATAAAAGATGTAAGGACATTTAGAGGAGCATGTGCAGATTCCGATCGTTACATGGTCACTGCTACCTTAAAACAAAAAGTGAAAAGAGCTAAAAAAACACAATGCAACACAAATGGGATGTAGGTCAACTAAACAACGAAAAAGTAAAAAATAAATATGCAGAAAATGTAAAATCAATATTAAGAAATAAACGTAAAGAAAATGAAATATTAGCAGAATGGAAAGTCATTAGAGAAAGCATAGAAGCAGCAGCAGAAGAAAACATTGAGGTTGCACGGAAAAAAGTAAGAAAAGAATGGTACAATGAAAAATGTAGTGAAGCAACAACAAAAAAGGTACAAGCAAGAATCAAGTGGCTGCGAACAAATAAAATAGAAGATAAAATGGCCTATGAAGAACTGATAAAACAAACCAAAAAACTGATAAGAACAAGTAAAAGAGGGTGGATAGACAATAAAATAAAAATAATTGAACAAGAAGGAAGTAAGAAAAACACAAAAGAGTTTTACAAGAAAATTAAAGAACAGAACAAAATCTACAAAGACAAAACAAAGGGAATAAAAAATAAAAAAGGGGAAGTGATACTGGAAGATGAATAATACAAGCAGGTGTGGATATATTACTTTAAAGATCTCTTAATCGATCCGGAGATGGAAGAATCTGAGATGATAGAGGAAGAGGAAATAGAAGAAAAATTGGAAAAATTAAAGTCCTAGAGCGCTGAAAATTTATTGCAATACACTGTTGAAATCAATTTTTTAATATAAGTGAAACGAGCTAGCATACGATTTAAATATTCATAAAAAAGATGTGTTCTGGTTTTGAGAAAAAACGATTCACAATTATCGGACTCATGCGCAGTAGATAAAAAGTGTTCTGGTTTTTTTCGGACTACTTCGGATCTCTCAGTCCAGTGTTCTGGTTTCGTATCCGAAATAATCTGTGATTGTTGTAAACATTTAAAATGTATTCATGCTTTGAAGTGTGGCTCAACTCGGACTGTTTTGGCCGCGCATACGTTTTTGATGTGTTATGAATATTGTAATAGCTTTTAAGACCATACAGAATGTATACAATCCCAAATTGTTTATTTATATGTGGACGAATGTCTCTTGTTCTTGTTTTATTTGTAAATTGAAGCAATTTTAGAATTATTAATGTTTTAATATTATTATTATTATACAAAAAAGTATTCCATTGAAATGTGATGAGGATGATATACATGCAAATGTTATTTGAAGCTGAGCTTTCAAAAGGAACTGCATTATTATAATAAACAAAACACCTTTATGTGTTCTCCAACAATCTCAAACAGTCAAGGATTTTTTGCCTATACGCACACCGTAGTATTTATTTAAGTATTCCTGTAAAATTTCATAAAATATTTTAAATAAATATACTTATTTTAGTGTAGAATAATTTCAACACCATTTTTAATGGATTTTTTTTATTACTGCATAATAAAATTCGTTCAATTGATTTTTAGTAGTAAAATCACAATGGAAACAAAGCATTTTTGTTGAAAATTGATATAAATTAGAGAAGTAAATAAACATCTAGTGTCAGACGGTATATTGTTTTGAGATAAATGTTTTGTAGAATTATAAATAACTCTGTTTAACGACTAGTAACAAATTGTTTATTTGTATCCAGCATAAATTTTAATAAATGTGGTTTGCTGTTTAAAACTGTAAATAGTAGACGACATGGTTGAACCAGAAATTGTATGTTTGAATGCATTATATAAATAACATTTAACTTCTAAATAAAGCAAAGTATTTATCACATTTTTATTAAATTAATGTTTCTCCTGTTTTTTAAGAAATGTGAAAAAAATCATTTAGTTGAAAGAGATGTATAAACAAAAATATTTTTGAAAATTTCACACGATCCAAATTTAAAAATGTTTGCACCAAAATCCTTCTCATCAAATAAACAACTTTTAAAAATGGCCGTCCATCCGATGTACTGTTTTTGTCCGCACGATACGTCAAAAACTTGAAATTTTCAGGAAAAATCAAGCTTTATAACCCCTTATTTTTGTCCCCACAGAACCTATTGATTTTAAAAATCTGATTAAAAGTGGTGGATTAAAGAGGGTTGAAATATTTAAAAAAAAAAACCTAATTTAAAAACGAAAAATGATATCAACTTGAAAGGTCCAGGAAAAAATCATAATTCATAAATCAAAAACGAAAATGGGGGTTAAGGGGAGGGTTGAAACATTAAAAAAAAATTCTAACTCAAAAACGAAAAATGATGTCAACAGAAATCAAGCTCTAAAATGGGAAGATAAGGGGGAACGTTGAAATTAAAAAAAAAAAAGTAGAAATCAAATACGAAAGACAATAGAAACTTAACATTGATTCTGAAAATAAGAAAATCTTAGTAAAAATCAGGGTTGAGGGAGTTAAAATATAACAAAAATTGAGGATAAGGGGTCTGTTAAACTCTGAAGAGTTGAAGAGTATAATATAAAATGCCAAGCATTATATGTGTATATTCTAGTTTTTTAATATCAGGGTGTTTATTAAGTACTTGTACAAACTTTAAATGGTGAATCTTTGACTTATTTTAAGGCAAAACGTTCATATGAACACATGTCCTAAACCTCTTAACTTTTGAGCCACAGGGTGGTAAAGTTTTCAGAAAAAAATTTTTTTTTCTAATAACTGTAAGAATATTGCAGATATTTTTACGAAATTTGGTACACGTCTCCTACGTATTATGATGCATTTTTTAATGTACAAATAATTTTATTATTTCTACCAGTGGCGCCCGTACGGGTTTCGTATTAAATATTTTTGCCGAAAAAAATAGTACGCCACTGCTTCATCTTAAAATAACAAATATTTTTGCAATCCTGATTTAGTTTTGAGCAAATTTGGTCTGATGAGTTTTTTTCTCCGACGCATAGTTTTCGTCCGACGCATAGTATTTTGCATGGAACAAGTGAAAATGTGTCTTTTATTGATCAATATTGTTATGTGATAAACTTAGATTATTTACAGACTCAGACTAAACTACTTTTACAAATAAGTTAATAACATTTACAACAATTGCTGAAAGTGCCCGCCGCCTACTGCAACGCATGCGTCACTTCGCCTTAACATTGATTGACGTACTCTTTCGAATATACCTGGTGTCTGATTAATAATGGCACACGATTCAAATATCCTGTTTCTTAGATCTTGCTCATTTTGAACGAATGTTTTGTAAACTAGTGTCTTTAAGTGACCCCACAGAAAAAAATCCAGAGGATTTAAATCTGGTGATCTGGGAGGCCAGGCTTGCGGTCCCGCTCTTCCTATCTATCCAACGATTAGGATAATTCTCGTTCAGAAATTGACGTGCAGCCAAACAAAAATGTGCCGGTGCGCCATCGTACATGAACCACATCCTGTTTCTGGTAGCCAAATCAATTTCTTCTAAATGTTCAGGAAGCTCGTGCTCCAAAAATCTTCTGTACTCTTCGCCATTTAGCCTTTGTGGAAGAATACAAGGTCCAATAAGGTGATCCCCGATAATTCCGACCCAAATATTTAGAGAAAAACGATCTTGGAAATTATTTTCTATGATAGCATTGGGATTATCCTTAGACCAGATATGGTTGTTGTGGAAGTTCATGATGGCGTTTCGAGAAAAAGAAGCTTCGTCTGTAACAAGTACATGGCCTAAGAAATCCGGGGTTGTTAATAATTTATTTCGCAGGCAAACGCAGAAATCTACTCTGAGAGGAAAATCTCTAGGTAGTAATGCCTGTACACGTTGAATATGATAAGGATAAAGTTGTTGAGATTTTAAAATTTGCCACACAATTGTATGCGTAATATTCAATTCATGAGCAATTTTCCTTGTACTAGTTTGCGGGTCTTCTTCAATTCTATTTAACACAGCTTCTTCAATTTCAACTGTTCGAACAGTCGCAGGCCTTCCTGGGATATCAATTGTTCTTTTGAAGCTGCCAGTTTCACAAAATCTTGCGTGAATATTAATGAAAGTTTGGACATGTGGAACCACCCGTTGAGGAAATCGGGCTTGATACATTCTTTTTGCAGCTTGTGCATTTCCGTGAGCCATTCCGTAGACGAAATGAATGTCTGCCATTTCTGCATTGGTATATTCGTACATTTTGAACACAATAATAGACAATAAATTATTACATACATACATTTTTAAATGACAAAAACCATGATCTTTTTTTTAAATAAACTGTCATGACTGATTCCGCTACCATGGAAACCTCTCGGTTGTTTGCAAGGCTTGCTATGCATGTATGTACAATTGTACATTTTAGCAATTTGACTCTGAAATAAAACGGATTTTATTTTTTAAAGCGTAAACTATGCATCTAACGAAAAAACCCAAGAGATTAAATTTGTTTAAAAATAATTGAGGATTTCAAAAATAATTTTTGTTTTAAGATGAAGCAGTGGCATACTATTTTTTCTGCAAAAATATTCAATACAAACCCCGTAGGTATGGACGCCACTGATAGAAAACATAAATTTGTACATCAAAAAATGCATCTTAATGCAAAGTATACGTGTACCTAATTTCGTAAAGATATCTACAATAGTCTCACAGTTATTGGAAAAAATAGATTTTTTTCTGAAAACTTTACCACCCTGTAGCACAAAAGTTAAGAGGTTTAGGACACGTATTCATATGAACTTTTTGCCTTAAAATTAGTCAAAGATTCACTATTTAAAGTTTGTACAAGTACTTAATAAACACCCTGTATATTAGAACAAGGTTTGTTCTGGCAAATGTTTCAAACTTTTTAAGTGTGCACAATTTAGAAATAGCAGTTGCTTGAAATTTCATGGAAATTGAGTATGCACGATCATAAAGTTTGGAAGTTCTGTTGGAAAGAATTTACAATAGAGCTTCAAAAACTTAATAGTAAAAATCCGAAAATAATTTTTTTCTAATTTTGACATACAAAGTTACATTTTTTTGTAATTGCAGCAAGTGCCAAAATTATCTACTTTACGCAACCAGTTGCATAATGTTGAATATTATGAAACTACTTTTAAAAAATCACCAGTTTTGAAAAGAAAAGAAATAAAAATAAACCATTATTATTGAAAGCTTATATCAAAGAAGAGAAGGTTACAACTACAACCTAGTAATAATGTTGTTTTGGTCCCTATTTTGCAGTCAAATCAGCACAAAATAATTAAAACACAACACAACAATATAATCTACTTTTTAAAAATTAAATAACTTTAATAAACAATATAAACACACTGCAAGACTTTGAGAATAAATAATTAAGAATGATGTTATATTCGTGGTTCTAATTGTCAATAAAATGATGCCTATGCAACTAACAGTACAAGAAAGTAATATTGGTTGCCTAAAAGTAAGTAATGTTTACCTAAAACATAATTTTAGTCAAAATTAGAAAAAATATTGTATGTAACAAGTTACGAAATGCCGTTTTATGTAACTCGTTCATGTTACAACACCTCATTCTGCTCGTGCCGCAAATATTCACTCGTTACATAAAATAAGGCATTTAGCAACTGGTTTCATAAATAGCTATTTATCTTTAATATTTCTTAAAAGTAATGAGAAAATAATTTTACATACCATTTATTTAAGAAAATGTGACTTACCTAGAAAAAAAATATATATATTAATAATAATAATAAAGTTTATTCAATTTTTTACACGTAAGATTACAAGTGTATACATAATAATAATAATAATAATAATAATAATAATAATAATAATAATAATAATAATAATAATAATTTGAACAACCTACGAACTAATCACAGAAGGGTCACTCCAAAAGTGGTTCAGCTTGCATTGTGGTATTATATTAAGTTCATAACGTAAACTGTTAATACTTTCTTTTATAATGCCATATTGAAAGCTAAGTTTTAAAATCAGCTAAAATGTCATAGGTGGAATGTCATAATCAGGTGGAATGTCATAATCAGGTGGAATGTCATAATCAGGTGGAATGTCATTATCAGGTGGAATGTCATAAACTTGTGTTATGTTATGATCGGATGTAACTGTTAAAATTTGATAAATAATGGTAAAAAAATAGTTAATATTTTTTAAAAATCCTTAGGTAGTCTTAAATGCTATTTATTTTAGTTTTTTGAGCCCTAATTTTTTTTTAAATGCCGAACTGAAAAATTGATTAATTTTTATCTGTAGCTTTTCTATTATTGAGCGATATATTAATCGATGCTGTGTAGTATGTATCAATTAACAAGAAAATTTAAACTAGCTTATCAAAGTTAGTAAGATCAGCATAAAAGTGCACAAGGTTTAGATTAAAACTTTAAAATGCACCTCTTTATATTAGTAAAAACATTGAGAATGTATCCAGTATCAAAATTGAAATGTATTGGACATTTTTAGTAATTAATTGAGACAAGATATTGGGTCCTATGATTGAACGTTTACGTTATCCGTAACGTACATGTTAGGCCGAGTTTTAACAGAAATGAGGCAAATTCGTATGATGAAAAATTTTTTTCAACACGTTACTGTTATTTTCCGCCTGTTATCTTCTAATTTAACAGTTTTCCATCATCCGAACTTGCCTCGTTACTTTTAAAATTCGGCCTAACAGGTACGTTACGGATAACGTAAACGTTCAATCATAGGACCCATTAATTTGCTGCTGAGCTGAGCACATAGGTAATTTTTTTGCCGACTGTTTAAAAATATTTTGGTATTTTTTTTATATAAATTCTATTAAATTCGAAGTTGTAAGGAAAGTTATATCAACATCCTTAGATGGTAATTGTAAAATGAGTATTTTGTTAATTGGCGATAAAATATTTTATTTAAGCCACAATATCATATTATTTAATATTTTTAGTACCATTTCTACTGTAAAATAAAACCAGACAGATTTTTAGTTATAATTGAAACTCCAAACGTACAAAATTCTATGCTGAATGTATAATTATATTTTCTTTTACATAATTATAAACTGGAAAAATCCCACTAGTTAAACTTGTTAAATTAGATTTCGTTCCAGAGAGCGAGATAAAGCAGATGCAGTGTTCTACAAATAACAAATATATTTAAAAAATGAAACCTGCGACACGGTCGTTTTCACGTCTCTATGAACGCTTTTGTTTTCTTTTCTTTTTCGTTTAAACGTTAAATGAGTTTTAACATTTCATTTTGCAAATAAACAAATACAAAAATTCAATTTCATAACAAATAGTTGACTAGAACAAACTAGCTTATGTGAAATTTTGAGCTCAATATAAAAAAACATCTTTTTTTAAATAGATCACCTTAAAGTATTCTATGGTATTCCCCTTAAATATATGACTTTAAATACTTGATTAAGATAGCTTTAAAGTTGAAATTTCTAACAAAAAAGGTTATAATATGTAGTTATCAGTACTGATTGGTTAAAAATGATTATGGCAAAATAGGCCACATCAAATAGGTGCACGTTTAAAAATTTGTAAATTCTATAGATTTTTCATAACTAACTCTACTTACTTTAAATATATTAATTAATGCATACATTTAGAGTAAAAAAGTGTTTTAATATAACAAACACTTTAGTCATAAACACATTGTTTTAAAACAAATAAAATAAAAATATAAATTCAATTTTAATAATTTTATTGTTTTCATATACGTGTTAATCTCTATTTTTGGGTACGCCACTGCGCTCTGACTAATCGCATCTCTGTGGTGCACTATTCTGAGTGAGCGCTAGGGAGCGAGAGGTTTTCGCGAAAGCCTGTAGCCAAAAAGAGAGGTCAAACAATGAGGCTGCTTAAAATCACTTAAATCATGTTATTTTGTGCATTGCACATAATCAAGGCGTGATAAGTTACAAAGTAGGGCGGGGCATACGAATCTTTCCAATCTTTGATATAGAATAAATAGGAGACGCTATGACGATACTAAAAGTGTCCGCACTTTTGCATTAACACTTTTACGTCATATGTCAAACTCGAGCTAATCAGTTTTGGTGAGAATAAATATAATTTTTTTTAAATAGCGTGATTTAAGGAGGTCCTTTCGCCACCAATGTTAAATAAAAAATATTAGATTATGACTAAAATTAATTTTTTTCTAATAGTAGATGTCCTTATTTATCTAATAGTGAACTTTTAACTATACCTTACCGTGCAAATTTTTGAGAATTTTTTTTTAAATGTGTGTTTGCACAGTGTCTTATGAGAAAGTAAGACTTCAACAACAATTTTCGAATTATAGTTAATTTTACTATTATTTATTGATTAAATGGAGTAGAAAAAAACTAAAAATAAGGTTTTTGAAATATTTAGGTTTTGTTTTTTACAATAAAATATATAGATTACCGTGGAATTTATTGAGAAATTGAGAAGTTACTTGAAAATTTTTTGTGATTTTTTAATATTAATTTCTCAATAAGTTTCACGGTTTACTATATATATTTTATTGTATAAAACAAAATCTAAATATTTCAAAAACCTTATTTTTAGTTTTTTTCTACTTCATCTAATCAATAAATAATAGTATAATTCGAGAATTGTTGTTGAGGACTTACTTTCTCGTGAGGCACTGTACAAATACTCACATTTTTAAAAAAAAAATTCTCAAAAATTTGCAAGGTAAGGTATAGTTAAAAGTTCAGTATTAGATAAATAAGGACTTCAACTATTAGAAAAAAATTAATTTTAGTCATAATCTAATAACTTTTTTTTTTAACATTTGAGGCGAGAGGTGTGGCGAAAGGACCTCCTTAAATGACAAAAACATTTTCAACAAATTAATCAAAATGCGACTCAAAGTGCGTTCACTTGTCATATCGCAAAATAGTAATTATGTCGTCTCTACTTCAAATTTTAAACAAAAATCTAGCTCTATAAGAGGACAAAGTCTATTGATTTTGAAAAAATCTGATTAAAAATAGGGGGTAAGATGGGTTGAAATTAAAAAAATCCTAAATTAAAAATGAAAAGTGATACCTATGAACATGAAATTTTTAGTAAAAATTAAGCTCTATAAGGAGAAAAAGCCCTTTGATTTTGAAAAACCTTATTAAAATGGGGGGTTTAAAGGGAGTTAAAATTAAAAAAAAATCATAAATCAAAAATGAAAAGCGATATCAAAATGAAATTTTTAGTAGAAATCAAGCTCTATACGGAGATGGGGCCTATTGATTTTGAAAAAAATGTGAATAAAAGTGGGGGGATTAAGAGGGGTTGAAATAATTAAAAAAATTAAAACTCAAAAATAATATCAAGTGGAAATTGTTGAAAAAAAAATCAAGCTTTGATAATGGGATGAAGCCTATTGATTCTAAAAAAAAATCTGATTTAAAATTGAGATTAAGGGGGTCTGTTAAACTGTGAAGAGTATAATTTAAAATACCAAGCATTATATATCTTCATTCTAGTTTGTATCTGTGTAATGTTATGTGTTGTGATCTTATAAAATAAACATTTTAGTTCACTTGTTTTATTTGTCAATAAAAGGTATTTAAAAAAATATTTTATTTGATATGTGTGACAAATTGTGAAAATGATTAAATTTACAATAAACACTGAAAAACGGTAGGTAAACTTACATATATTTTTTTACACAAAAATCAATGTCAAGTTTTCTACATGACCTGATACATGTTCAAAAATAATCTTAAAATATGAAAAAAAGTAAGTTGACTATAACAAATAATGTTTATAGATAGCTTTCAACGTATTAAAACCAAAACAAATATTACAATAACTAAAATATTCATTCATTCATTAATAGTTGTTATGCTTGAAAATGGTATGATATTGATAATAATAACCACACTTAATACAAACCCAAATAAAAAAAAAACAGCGATATTGGAGCTTGTACCAAGTTTAAATTACGACGAGCCGCCACTGACTGTAGTACTATTTTTCACATTTTTTACTATAGTTTGTTAATATATATAAAAAAAGCATAATATCGTTTGAACCGCTTTCTTAACGGGTCAGAACTATCTATCGAATTCTAAATAAAAACCTTCAATTTCCATGCTAACTGACGCAACAATTTAAAATAAATGATAACTTTGATTCCAAAATTAAAACATGTGACACCCTATATAATGTATAATTTTCATATTTTACAAAAAAAGTAAGTAAAATTGGGCCCAATACCTGTTAATAAAAAGGGTTCGTAAACATGTAAAGATAAACCCATTTAGGTGGGCCCAGAATTCTAACCAGGTGAGACAAGAGAGGGAACAATTAAAAAAAAAATTAACTAATTTACCTAACCTATGCGGCCTAGAGGCATCGCGCGTTGCTTCGCAAAAAAATTATACATAAAATGAGTAGGGCTCAGTTTCGTGTTTACCCTAGCAGAGTTTAGATCTAGGACCACTTTCCTACATATTTAATGTTTGTTACCTGACTCTAGGCTCAATTTAGAAAAGCTCGTAAAATTAAAGCGAATCTTTTACAAATTAAATACAATTTAAAATTTAGGAATATTTTATAGAGAACTAAACTTGATTCCCCTGTATAATTTATAGATTACTTTGTATTCTTTACAATAGACAGCTATTTTGAAAACGGTTTGCGGTATTTTTAATTATTTATATTTAGTACAGGCATTTCGGCATAATGTATTACCATATCTAATTATAGCTTATACGTATAATAGATATTGTACATTTGTTTTCAGTTGAAATAAAAATTAAATTTGTGAGTATGTGCATACGGTCGTTTTCCAACGTAAAATTATACAAATGGCTTTTTGTACGGATAGAAAATATGATAAAATCTATTCGAACCATACTAACATAATGGGTGGGTCTAACGAACTTGGGGTTCGACTGTTTATAAAGCTACGCCTAAACATTTTGTAAATAAATCTAACTCTGTGTTGCACTTTTTTACAGAAGCGTAGAAGGGACACAATTTTTTTATTTGGAACTCGGAAAAATCGATTTTTCAGACTTTTACATCAGAAAAAAGTGTTGGATGTTGTATTCCTACAGTACGTTTAGGTACATCAAAGCGATTGATAAATAACGTTATAAATCAACTAAGTTAATTATAAAATATCACAGATCGAATGTTTCTACTAACAAACCAGGGTAGCTATTCTTTAATTCGAGGGAATAGAAAAACCGATTTTTCCTCTTTATCTGCAACGCACAAAATTTGTAGTTTCGTCTCATTCTTCCCTCAAAATTTCTACTCCCTGAAATTGAAGATTCACATTACAAAATTTAGAATAGGCCAAGTTGTTTTTAATGAACAAAGTGGATTTTATATCATTTTTGGATTTATAAAGAGCTGCAATTCGGCAATTTATCAAATTTAACCACGATTTGAAGGGCGTATATAAATTGTTTCCAAAAATATAAAGATTCACAGCCGGTTGTAAGAACCCATAACTATATTGATTCCCTAGATTATCTTCTAAATGGTAAAGTATGACAACCTTCCACTCTTACTCACGTAAATGACAAGAAGATGTTGCCCTAAAGCACAGTAAACAAATTCCAGGCTTGGCTTTGTTCAGCTATTATTGTTGATTTTCAGCTTTGTTTTTTGTTTGTGTTGTGGCTGTTGTAAGCTTTTTTGGCGTCGATTCTTTATTGGCTTGCTTATATTTCTTATTTTTTGTGCTTTGATTTCGATTTAGTATTAAATTATACCTGATAATTATTTTCCGATGCACTATTTTATAACTGTTGCACAAAATGTTCTTAAACCGTTCCTGAATCTTGTTTACAAAATGTGCAAAACGAAATTTTCACAAAACTTTTATTTTAAAAAATAAAAAATAAAAGTTAAAAACACTACACATGACATGTTTCGAAGTACAACTTTTTTTTCAAATGTGACTAATTTACAATTCGGTATCCAATATATATGCGAAATAATTTAACAAAACAAAGTACTTAAGAAAACATCAATAACATAACAAAATAAACTAACTATTTAAAGTAAATAAGGGTATTTAGGTAATTATGATATCAATCAAATAACAATAAGATAGTAACATTACCGGGATTATCTCACAGAAAACTAGGAAAAAGATTTAATAAGGGTGAGTTATTAATATCTAATTGATCATTGACTAGGTTATCTGAATTTTTAAATCTATTTATTTCAAGTGTTTCTAAATGGTTTAGTTTATTGCCCTTATTTTCTATATGTAAAATTTCAAAGTTGTCTGTAAAAGAATGATTTTCAGCTAAAATATGATTTGAGTAAGTAGAATTATTTTTGTTTTTTGTATAGCTATTATAATGTTCGGAATAGCGCTTGTTTCAACATATACACTAAGGTAATACATACTGAATTATCTCACAGATTACATTTTATAGAATTTGAAATTGTTGATAAAAACATTAGGAAGCAGATTAGTCAAATTATTCATAAAAAATTTATTAGACAACAGGAAAAATTAAAATCACTTTTAAAAAATCCATAATACCTAAACAAAAATCAAAACAAAACACAAATAAAATATCGGTTCATACATTTTTTAAAAGATTTGCTACCACAAATTTCTCTGATCCAGAACAATCTCTAATAGAAAAAGAGTTTAAACACAACATCGCACCTAAGATAAATACTTCGAACTTAGAAATTTTGGGAATAGAAACAGAAATCGCTTTAAAAGATTCATATAATACTTTGTCTCACAAATATCATACTGCGAATATAATTAAAACACAATTTTTACGTAATACCAATTCAAATCAAGACAGTAAGTTAATTAAAACTATAAAGGATAAAGCAAAACAGGATGATATCAATTTCACTCGTGCTGATAAGGGAAATACAGTAATTGCTATTAATAATATAGATTATATTGACAAAACTCTTTCATTTTTACAAGCAAGCAATAATTATAGCATACTCAAATTTGATCCAACAGATAAATATCAAAAAGAACTAAAACGTAATATTCAGGATTCAACAGCAATTTTTGATTGTAGAGAAAAATTCAAACTAATACAAATGAACCACCATAACTTTATCCTTTAATACAATTACACAAAGAGAACTAGCCTATTAGACCAGTTATATCATTTGTCACGGCTCCATCAGTTAAACTTTCACATACATTAATTAAACTATATATACAATATATATACAAAAAAAACTGCAAATTCCATTCAAAGTATAGTATAAAAAATTCTTATGAATTAACAGAAAAATTAAAAAAAACATTAAATTACCTAGTAACACAAAATTAGTATCGTTCGATGTAACAAACTTATTTCCTAGTATACCTCCTAAAGAAACAGTTAAGCTAGTAGAAAACTTATTAGATCGTAATCAAGTCAATATAATTAAAGAAGAAATCCTAAATTTGTTATACATTTGCCTAAAACAAAATTATTTTCAATTTCAAAATAACATCTACTCAACAAATGAAGGTCTTATTATGGGGAACCCATTAAGCCCGTTGCTTGCAAAAATATTTATGGATAATATAGAACATAAAATTCATAACAATAATTTAACATTGTCTTTATTGGCATAGATATGTTGACGATATACTGACTGCTTTTACTGGTACCAGTAGACAGTTAAATTCTTTATTAGTTTTTATCAATACTATACACCCTAATATTAAATTTACTATGGAAACAGAGAAGGATAATTCAATTAATTTTTTAGACTTAAATATTATTAAAATTAATAAAGGCCATAGTTTTGGGATATTTCATAAGCCATCACATACTGAAATTACATTAAATAATAGGTCATCTCATCCATACAAACAAAAGCTGGCAGAATACAACAGTATGATCCATAGATTAGTTAATATCCCCCTTACCAAAGAGAACTTCACAAAAGAATTAAATATCATTAAACAAATCGCGGTAAAAAATAATTTTAATTCAAAGTTAGTAGACAACATTTTAGAGAAAAAACTTTTTAAATATGCTATTCAACAAGTTTATCCTATAATTAAAGATCAAAATTGCAGATATAAGAAAGAGTCTTACATATATAGGAGCTCCTAGTGAAAAGGTATCATCATATTTAAAAAAACCAAAATATTAACGTAGCTTTTAAAACCAATAATACGCTTGGGAAGTATATTAAAAACAATAAGGGTAAAATTAATCCTAATAATAAATCGGGGGTATATAAATTAAATTGTGGTAGTTGTCCAAAACTGTATATTGGTCAAACAGGCCGTACTTTCAAAAAGCGCTAATCCGAACATTATAATAGCTATACAAAAAACAAAAATAATTCTACTTACTCAAATCATATTTTAGCTGAAAATCATTCTTTTACAGACAACTTTGAAATTTTACATATAGAAAATAAGGGCAATAAACTAAACCATTTAGAAACACTTATTTTGTTATGTTATTGATGTTTTCTTAAGTACTTTGTTTTGTTAAATTATTTCGCATATATATTGGATACCGAATTGTAAATTAGTCACATTTGAAAAAAAAAAGTTGTACTTCGAAACATGTCATGTGTAGTGTTTTTAACTTTTATTTTTTATTTTTTAAAATAAAAGTTTTGTGAAAATCTACCAAATTTGGTTTTACTCATTCAATATAAAATAATATTTCTCTATTTAGAAATAATATGTTTTTGTAGCAAAACCTAATATGTAGTGATACAAGGACTTTATTAATAATGAAAATAACTAATTTTGGGAAACGAAAAGGAAAAACATGACATAATATAAAATTATATTAAATTTAAAATTACCCTGTTCTATAATCTAAATTAATAACAAAAAAGTATATTAAAAATGAAATAAAAAATAAGTTTTACTTTTTTATTAGTATTAAAAACTAGATACATTTATAAAAGCTAAAATTACTGAGTAACATTTATTTTCATTAACTATTTAGGTATTAAATTGTAGAGGGTTTGAATGAGGTCATACCACAAAATGTTTTTTACTTTTCAAAATGTTTCGGTTTCGGCCCAAGGGGTGTCTTCAGGACTGAATGCATCTATTACGTATGAAACTTTTTTTATTAAAAAGAGGATAAAGGTATCCAAAAGTGTGATGTCTGTGAGACAAAGGGCGGATGTACAGAGGAAGGGAAAAATGTTCTTTTATAAGTCGAGTGGTTGTTAAAGAAGATGTATTTAGGCTGGTTATATTTAACTTTAGCAAGAAAGGGATGGAACGAGTACCTAAATATCTTCTGACTAGGTAGAAAGCGATGAGTTAATAACTGTGATTGTTTTTGTATCCCAAGAGACTAAATTAATACCAGATGGCTAAAAGTAGCATTAATCACTTAAACTGAAAAATTAAAGTCAAAGTTTTTTTTTATTAATATACATTAATATTTATACATACGAGTATATGCTTTTTTATGCAATATTTTATCTATGGTAGGTACCCAAGTTGATTTTGTAGCAAGCGTTACAAAAAATGTATCCCAATTTTGAGAACTAAATCCATTGATTTTCTTAACCAAATTATTGTCACCCTTATGTTTTATGCAACTGGGTTATTTTAACAAACAATTTAATAAACATTCTTTTTTAAAGTCAACCATTTAGGTACCATGGGTAGAATAATATTCCAATTTCCAAATCCACACTGCCGTAAACGCACCGGATTAGGAGGTTAACTTATGACCAATGATATATAGTTATATAGATTGCTTATTTATATGTAAATCAGACATCGAGATATAATAAAGTAGAGACGACATAATTTTATATTTAAAGACTGACGGAATGAAAATAATTTTACATCATTTAAATGAAGCTATGTATTTAACAAAAACGGCATTTATTTTTACCAAAACTGACTAGCTCCACTATCTCGAGTTTGACATATGACATAAAAGTGTTAATGCAAAGGTGCGGACAATTTCACTGGGCAAATTTTTCTCTATATATAATACATGAATGTTTTCTCCCAATTTTGAGTACTCAGTTATAAGTTGTAAACATAGTGTCAGAGGCAGAGTATTGTATTAAAGTACTCCTGAGTAATTCATACTGAATAGCTTCGCAAAGTACTCATAATAATTAATTGAGTATGAATACCCACTCATATGAATAATACTTAAAACAAATCAGTACTTTTGCAAATTTTAGAGAGTATTCGTGAAAAATCGAGTAACAAGTATGAGTATGTTACGTGATTCCAGTTAGTGACTAAACATGTTATAAATATGGCTTACATCCATGAATTCTTCGTTAGTTAATTCTAATTTAAATTTATACTTTTCCCTGTAGAGTACATTTTGATTTTTCTAATGTACATTTACGATACTGTGAATAATAATTAATCTTTCAATACCTAAAATTCAGTTAACTTGTACAAATGGATTCGTATTTATAATCATTACATTTTTGGACAGACAGCACCAAACATCAACTTGCCAAAAACACTTTGTAATCCTAACAACTCATACTACACATATGTACTGTACAAATTGTCTGGCAAAACATAAAATATAAAATAATAATAGTAAGTAGTGTACTTCTGTGAGTAAGGGTCTATTTATACTCCCTTAGTATTAGTATTTGTATTAGTATTATGATTAAGCATTAAATTTGTTAAATCATTCAAAAAAGGTATTTATACTCGTTTTATAATTAGTATTAGTAATTCTTTTTTAAACCTAATACCTAATAAGATATAATTCTGCAGTCAACAAAATATATGGTTACTGAAGAAATGTGTAAGAGGCCGGTTGTGTTCTTTTAAGATATTTGAGTTTTAAATGTGTTTTTATTAATATTTTTACTAGTTAATTAGTTAATATTATTTAAAAATAGGTTTATATAAGGACATTTTAACGGATTTAAGTCTCAAATTTATAACAGATAAAAAGAAGCAGAAATTTGATACAAATCAGACAGAAAAGAGGCCTTTGCTTCCTCATGGTGACATGTCATTTGTCAACTTTATAATCGGTAAACACTGCTGATACACAAAAATTGTATATAGAGCATGATTTGTACCGAAATATTATCGTTTTCGAGCTTGTTGGAACAAACAAATAAACAACATAATCATATGTGTATTGTCAATTATCCTTATCCGTTGTCTATTAAAAACAAAGGCCAAATACGCCATTGATTCATTTTATAGAAAAGAAGAAATTTAATATTTAATTTAAAAGTTGAACCTGTCAATTATTAAGCATAAATATTAATGCTAATACTAATCATAAATCGAGTATAAATGTTCCCATTACATTGTGAAGGTTCAACTTAATGCTTAATCATAATACTAATGCAAATACTAATAATAAGGGAGTATAAATAGACCCTAAGACACAACAAACAAGACAAGAAGAGGCTTGCCTGGTTCTGTGGGCGTCGGTACTCATTACTCGTCGGCTGTAGGAATCAGAAGTACTGAGTACTTTAAAATATAAGGTCCTGAAAATTTTTGGAGTACTGAGTCCTATCAGGATGAAAATACTCACGAGTACCTATTGCCAAGTACTTAAGTACACTTTTGAGTACACTTTACTTGTACTGCCCATCTGTGTATAGTGTTTTCTTGTATGTATTTTATTCAATAATCAAGAAAATTTTGTTCTGTATAATTAATAATAAATTTTATTACAATAAGTATCAGTGTTTTTTATGTTGTATGGCTTTATGGATATAAATATAGTAGTTATTATTAAAAATATTTAAATTGTATTTTTATTAAATATCTTACAAAATTAAGATACCTATATTTTGTAATGCTTTTAATTCCAAATGTCCTCTGGATAATTACAGGTTACATATTTTCGGTCATCAAAAAAAAAACTTGATTTGTGTCACCCGAAAAAACTTACACCCAAACATAATCATTATTACTGGCATCAAAAGAAAAATGATTTCACCATTATTACAGAACTCGCTTTGCTTTAAAGGTATATTTAAATTTAGTTAAGTATACATAAATTAAAAAAAAATACTTACTTCTATATTTCAGGAAAATTTTTAGGCTTTGTTTTCTTAAAAAATCTAAAACTCTATCACACCCACAAACTATATACACATATTTATTAAATATTAATGCCTAAATCACTGAGAGTAGTGGATCACCAACTGATACGAGTCAACAAAAAGAGGTAAAGTGGTAGGTGGGCTAATCTGTTTTGTAAATTTAAATTTAAACGACTACATCCATTGGCAATAATTATGAAATAATTAAAATACAAGTAGTAGGTATTCGAGTGATTTTTAGAAAGCCATATTATAATGCTATTAATGGTGAGTCAGAACATTTTCTTAAATGAGATTATAACATTCCTCGTAGTTGCTTAATTTTTAAGTCTAAGATCAAGCATTGTTAACAGTATTATCAATCATACTAATGATCGTCGTATGGGCTGGATAAGCAGACACATTAGAAAAAGATGATAAGGTGATCTGTCTAATTTATATTTGTATAATTCATTGCTACTGAACGAATAACTGTATAACGAGAACATATTTTATATAAATAAAATAAGAACTATTTAATTTCATATAAAATTAGGGAAAATTATGTCATACGCTAAGGCATAGCGATTACTTCTAGGTGTAAAATAACAATGTTGTTTGTTACACATTTTAGGAATAAATATTGCATTATTACTCTAGGTTAGGTTGAAAATGAGTGGAATGATCTCATCGCCCTAGACTGGAATGGATCTATTGTGGATCATGTCATGTCTAACTTATAGTTCACCGTACAAGCTACATTTTTTTATGAAGGCCATGGCTGAATGGGTTAGATCTGTTTAAGGCAGACTCCAGTCGGGTGTATCCGAAGATCTGGAATCTTATTCTTTCCAAAGCGGAACAGGTACATAAAATGTTCTCTACAGATTCATCTTCTTCGCTGCATAATCGACAGTCCGATGTTTGTAACACTCTAAATACAGTTGTTAAATTTAAGGGAAAAAAACGAAGATTTTGTTGCAAAACTCATATTTAAATAACTATGGACTAAACTACAAAAAATGTTTCTAAAAGAGACCTTGGTATCTTATTTTATAATGCTATTTGATGATGTTCTTTGATAATGTTATTCGATAATGTACTATATTCTTTTTATATTGTTACGCAGCACCCTGCGGCTGTTATAGGAAACGTACGAATAGAAAAATAAGTGGAATGCTACTCATCGCTCTACAGTGTCCTGCGGTCGTCATAAGTAAATGTACAAATAAAAGAAGAGAATAGTCCAGAAATGTCATTATCCGTCAAGAATATTCTACACGACAGTTCGAGAAGGTCAAGCAAGCTATAGTCTATTTTTATGTATAAGAGAGTATTAAAATAATAAAGCGTTCGTAATCCATAGGCGTATCACTTCTTTTAGTAGACAGTTAAAATGTTTTTTGAAGTTATTCCTCGAGTATACACTTATATTTTCACCTAATTAACCTGCTTATAACTTCTAAACAGCTGAAGGTAAAAAAGTGCAATTTTTTCTAAAATGTTTTATTTTTCCACAAGGTATGTTAAGAACATTGTGTCAAACGGGTTATGTAGGTATAAGGGTTTAAACTTTGACTTTTAAACAACGTTACGTTCATAAATAATAATTTTTATATAAAAACTACTTCTTACCTACAAATCCAAATCAGAATCGAAATCAGAAGATGAACTGTCGCAACCAATATTTACAATGAGTGGCTCGATCATTTCATCAGTAATATTGTCCAACTTCCACATTTTCTCTTCTTCTTTAATCGTATGATTTACTGCCTTTTCCCAGTTTTCAGGCTTCACATTATTTACAGCCTCCAAAAACAACTGTTTAACATCACTCATTTTAAAAGAATTATTTTTTCTTAAAACTTCTCCCTTTATCTGTGCCCATATCAGTTCAATCGGGTTTACTTCGCAATGATATGGTGGTGATCTAACCACCGTCATGATACGATTTTTTTGCAATTTCATCAATTTCATATCTTTTGAATTTCTCTTTATGAAGGGAACACAAATGATACAGTTCTTTTCTCACAGAACCGGGATGGAACTTAATATTGTTTGAATTTAGCCAATTCTGTAAATCTTTTTTTAACCACTTGGTTGTAGGCATTTTTTCTATAAGTTTCGAGTGATAACTTGCATTATCCATTACTATTATACAGTTCTGAGGAAGAAGATCTATAATTTGTTCGAACCACTCTTTAAAGACATCAGCATTCATGTCCTCATGGTAGTCACCGGTACGAGTAGATTCAAAAGTCAATAAACCACCTTTAAGAAAACCGTTTGAACTACCGATGTGTACTATTATTAGTCTGCGCCCCTTTCCTGATGGTGGATTTAAACCAATAGATAAATTATTTAAAAAAGCCTGTCTTCGACTTGTAACAGTTTCATCTTGCCAAAATTTATTTGGTTTATGTCCCTCGTTGACCCATGTTTCATCTAAATAAAATATATTTCTTCTTTGGTTTCTCATTTCTTTTATAGTCCTTAGGTAATTTCTTCTCCATACTACAATATCGCTTCTTTCTATTAAAATAGACTTTCTGGAATGCTTTTTCCATAGAAAACCTATTTCTTTTAAAAGTTTCCATAGTGTGCTTCGACTCATTTCAGGGTAATCCTTATCATCTCGAACCGTGGCAAGAACTTTGTCTACTGTCGAATATTCTTTTCTAAAGAAGAACGCATGCACTTTCCTTCGAAGTCTTTCTTTAAAAAGATTTTCTAATTAAAATTTTGGGTTTCCTGGAGCTTTGCGTGCTGTTTGAAACTCGCCACATTTCTCTTCTTTAACAACTCTGTAAATCGTAGATTTCCCAACACCAAGCGTACTACTAACTAATTCCACTGTGTCATCAACACTTTTACATAAATGTTTGTCTGTAAATGATTTAAAACAATTAAATATTAATGTTTTTTCATTAACTGTTAAAGGACCGATTTTTTGTCGTTTACGCGGCCCTTCCAAATTTTCCATGATCACACTAGAATTCACATTGCACCTTGCAAGTTGCAACTAAACGACATTTAGTAAACTGTCAAGAATACACAACTTGGACCTCCTTACTAAATGGAAAACCTACGATAGCATTTTCGTTGAAATTTGTTGGGAAGGTATTTATCTATTTATAATTCGATTACTGTAAGAATTTCTTGGAATTAAAATAAAACAAAATTGGCAAATAGGTACTTATTGAAAATAATCTTAAAATACGGCTATGTGATCTTTAATACACAGGGCTTTTGGCCTGTCCAAACCTTTTTCTATTGTTCTGTACAGCTTATGTTTATAAAGGACCAATAAAAGACCCAAAACTTGTAATAGCTCAGGTACATTTATTACAATTTTAGGAAATATTTAGATTATTCTGTAAAAATATTTAAAATGACCGTACTAAGTTTTGCATTAGAAATGCTGTTTTATTACTCTCTCATACATAAAAATAGACTATATATAAGGATAATCCTGACGTCAGTTTTCAGTTTTATGATAGACCTGAGTTATTGTAAAGTTGAATTGAAATAAATTGTGATACCAAAAACCAGTGTAACAATATGTTCGTTGATAATGTACTATATTCTTTTTATATAATCTTTGACAATATTTTTTGAAAATGTTTTTTTTATGATTTATTGGATGTTTCACTATAATAATTAGAATTTGATTTAATTTTTGTTATTGCTGCCTAAGATGAAAACAGGCAATGATCTCGTTGAAATAATCGTCACCTGAAATTTCGCATTTTTTTTTCTTGTTTTAATATTTATTTATTTAAATTTAATTTAATAACTATGGAAGTTTACGGATTTTTTGAAAAATTTTAAATTAAGCATCTAGGTGCAAGCACCTGTATGTGCTGAAAGTAATGGAAGTAAAATTATAAATTATATTTCAATATAAAATACAGAGTAAGATATAAATTTAAAGCAATACATAATTATATACACATTTATATATTTAAAAACATAATAAAAAGAATGATCTATATAAAGTACATCTTTATATGCATCAATATTTTTTAGATGTGATAAACAGTTTTGATTTCTTCTGAAATAACTTTAAATTTTTATATTCCTTAACATTGGTAGGTAGAGTATTAAAAACTAGACTGCTTCTTTTTTCTAGTAAATATTATAATTCCTACAATACGATGTGTACTTTTAATATTTTGCTTGCGCTAAAATAAACGCTTTATCTAAAGTGTTTATGTTGCATTTTAGGCATAATATACTTATACGTTCAGTTGAGATTTACTTTGGATCTAAATAAAAATTTTATAGAAAGCGAGGCCCATGATGTTACGTTTCCCGTGCGGCGTCCTTTGATAATCACGACATGGACATGTTGGTATGTTCCCACCGAAAATGAAATCTAACACAGTTCATCAGAATATCGATTGCCAAAATCGCAGACCGCATGTGTACACTATATTCCTACAATGTTGCCAATTTACACAAATCTAATAGCATGTCGGCCCAACATTAATCAAAACACGGTACCTTGACGGGCTAGTTCTCTCCCCTCTCTGCTACTAACCTATAATACCATCATACGTATCCTAATGTTGGATCACGGGAACTGTTTACCCATAAATTGTAAAATGTTGAGGTAAAAATGAGAAATTGTTTTTTATATTGAAACATATATATGAGTAGTTTTTTTTATAATTTTGTATTTATATTGCAGTTGTTGACCTTCTAATAAAAGTGTTTATGGACACAAAGTTATCCTATGACTACTTTTTAAGATACAAGGTGTTGAACTTGTGAATTCTCATAATTTTCAAAAATACAGATATATCAATATAAAAGAAACTGTTTTATTACATATATTAACTATTTATAAACTATCTTCAATAAAAATACTAATAGCGGCGTTACAAATAAAACACAGAAGCAAATTTCTAA
Organism: Psylliodes chrysocephalus; assembly: GCA_927349885.1. Lineage (NCBI taxonomy): Eukaryota > Metazoa > Arthropoda > Insecta > Coleoptera > Chrysomelidae > Psylliodes > Psylliodes chrysocephalus. Next base: position 4,188,965 of record OV651826.1, read on the forward strand.
CTACGAAATACAAGGTGTCTATTTATAAATTGACAAATTTAAATTTAATAAGAGATGATGGTGAACACGTTACACCGATATCAGAAATTTTGCTAATGTTCCAACCATAGACAGAGAAGCTTAACATCTAAACGAATATAAAATGAAAGAACCACATATTAACTTAGGGATGTATGATCTCTAATAGTATCAAATTTTAGGCCTCTCAAAATGAAGCTAATAAAAAACTCGTTGCCGAAACAAATTTAGGTATTCAAGAGGTTTATAAATTTTACGATATGGTCTACATTGAAGAAATTCGACTGAATTATTTAAATTCTGATTAATAATTCAAAGTAGTAAATAAACACGTACAAAATTAACGAGCTTTCCATCTGGAAGCGTTTTGAGACTTTACTTTTAAATTTGAAGCACACCGTTTAGTTTTACGAAATAAGTTTCTAAAAAATTATAAGGTTGCAAAAACATACAATAAAATTAAAAGCACTTTAAGGTAAAAATATCAAGGACATAGGAAAAATTAACAGAAGGTTACTGAGTACAAGATACTTATGTAAAAAACTAGTGATGCCGCGAGACGGAGACGAGAGAGAAAGAAGTCTATCTCGTTTCGTCTCGTAGGGCGAGAGAAAACTGTTCTCTCGTCTCGCTCGATAAAGGAAAAGATATACTTAAGACGAAGCATGAAAAACTGTAAAGTTTTGAAGACAAAACAAAGAATTTTGAAATTTTAAGTAATTAGTGGGCCAAATTAGGCATTAACTAAAAACATTAATTCTAGAGACGGTAAAATGGTGGTTCCCACCTTATCGAGACTAAGGCTCACAAGGGTAAACTCGTAGCGTAACAAAAATGAGAAATGATTTAACTTGGAACGAAAGACCGAAAGCCGATAGTAGTATTAGGACGTTGAATTTTTTGTCTTGTGAAGCATTGGCATTACTTAGGTTAAACCATGTGATGATTTTCACAAGCCTTGATTTTTAAAACCATTCTATATCGCCTTTTCATTAGGGTTTAAAAACTTGTTCGAGCAATTTATCCAATAATAATCGGCCCCTTTATCTCTTAAGCCTGCGCATGTAAAATATTTGGGCTCCTTACTTCGCCTATTTATATTCTATTAATAAAGGACAGAAGGATGAGTATTGCAACTATGTTAAAAGAAATAAATTGGCTTTTAGTTCAGAATTATGTTCAGTACATGACTGATATTTATTTATAAAATAAAAATGACATAGTACCATCGCATCAGATCAATTGGAAAAAATTCAATATAATTCGCAATATCACAACTAAAATACAAGAAGCCAATCTGACTTTCATGTACGGCAAGCCATCACTAAAAGTTCCCAATATACAATTTTTATTAAAGGTTTAAAAAATTTAATAGACTACCTACAGAAATTAAAAAAAAAAACAAAAATAAATGTTGATAATTAAACAGAACGGATATACTTTCTTGTGATAATACTCTTTAAACCTGCCCTTTTTAAGTATTTCCCTTAATTTATTGTTATTTTACCTCTCGGTTTACTACTTACTATGTTTAAATTATTAATAGTTTTGCGATGATAGGTTATAGCCATTTATAGCCACAAAACTATTTTTGTGTTAAAGTAGATCCATAGAGAGCAATGTAATTTACAAACACCTTCTTTCAACATACAAATAAATGACAACTTTTTAATTAAAATGAAAAACACAACAAAATACCTCGGTATCATAATTGATCAAAATTTAAAAAGGGTTGATCACATTACGTCATTAAAATCCCAAGGTGAGAAGATTCATTTTTAAATTTTATGAATTGAGGAAATTTACTAATTATTATTTACAATTCGCTGGTTGAATATGTAATCCAAAATCGTATAATTAAAATTATCTACAAAAAACCAGCATTATATCCTACCTCTCTTTTATATAATAAAAAAGTGCTTTGTATAAGAACGTTATATTATCTGTCTTGCTGTACCTTTATTTATGGAAAGCCTGAATTGAGATATACTATAAATTATTTGCAATACATATCAAAAGAAGAACACATTTTTAAATAATTTGACATTTAAGAGCCATTCACACATCACAGTTGACATCTTGATACTTGACAGGCACAGCCAAACATTATTCTGATTTTTGCCAAATAAAATGGCCGGTTAATTATTCTATGGGGTTGCGACAGAGAGCCAGTAAATAAACGTGTTTTTGTGGCTAGGGGCGAAATAGTAGTACGCTTAAATTAGCACCACCATAAAAAAGTCATTTTTAAGAAACTGCTTATATATTTTTCATAAATTGGCAGGCTTGGCGACTAATTTCGAATAAAAATAGCCTCCAAAATGGCTATGGTTGCAAGTATGAAAGTCGCAACCCGCCTTAGAAATTTCACCTTTCCTATCAACAGCTGTTGTTTGACAGGTCGTTTGAGAATGTTTGCAATTCATGGAACGTTAGAAATAATTGGAATTCCTAAAATTGTCACACAAAAAATGCATAGGCGGATTTTAAGAAAATTGATATTAACGTAGTTTGGATGAACCGAAAATCAATAGGTTAGAAGTAATTATTCAAGAAAATCAAAACCGCAAGTACATCAGAACTTTCGTTCTAGAGCTATCGTGCCGGCATACACACACACAGACGACCAGACGAGATTTTATTTTGTGCATTTCGAAAAAAATGAGGATAAGAAAATTTTTTCGTCTGCACGAATGCAATACTGAGGCCCCATAGGAAGGGCCTCAGTAATACTTTGTCGTAGAAGTCAGTTGGGGAGATAACTTGGAAATTAGAATTTTTCTGATGCCATGGTGTAATATCAAATGAAAAGCATTTTGAAGCATTTTTTCAAAAATATATAATACGTTCGTTTGTTTTACTTTTTCTTTGACAGTTTTTCGAAAGAACGCTTAAAAATCCAAAAGTGACCTGAGAAAAATTTGACTGTATCAAAATTATTATGATTGCTGTCCGTTGTTAAAGAAATACAGCTCTGCTGTACTGATATTTTGTATCAGCGCCTGCCAGCTAAATCTATCAACATTTCAACTTTAATTAATTTAAAACATCTACGATACGGAATACTATTGCATTTGGTCCAATTTTTTTATTTGACTTTAAAACTTGTTTGTTGTCTGGAATAATTATTGGCGATATAAAAAATTACTGTAGGTTACCTAACAAGAAGTAGAACAAACAAATCTCACACAAAAAGTTATCTCGTTTATACAAATGGAAAAAAGTTTATCTTACATTTTCCAATAAAAATATTGTTAAAAAATTTGATAAAAATTCGAAAATTTCTAATACACACTTATTAGTGATTGGAATATTTACTGAACAAAGTAAATTGAAATCACGATGAACATAACCTTTTTCGTTTGTAATTTTAATTTTAAGTCGATACTAAACTTCTTGCGGCTTCCTTTTAAAATTAATTTTAAATAAATGACATGGAAAATAATTTTTCTCGTAAATCACTATGGATAAAAGCCCAATTACACACGTATTATTTGTTACTATTTAATATATGTATATATAATACGTGGGTTATAGTAAACTTTTTGACTATCTGGAAATCTAATGTTTAAATGTTAATTAAGCAAAAGTAAAATGCTCGAGAGAAACGAGAAGTTCTCGTCGAGAGATTACACTATCTCGTCTCGAATCTGTTTTCAAGAGAAAATGTCTCTTTCAGTGCGACGAGACGAGAATCTCTCGGCATCACTAGAATAATTCAGCTGAAAAAGGTATGTAGGCTTCAGGACTTAGATTTTGGATTCAGGACTCGAATCAGCTGGGCGAAGATACTACTAAATACCAACAGTCTTAGATTACTTTTTTTATTGGAAATTTCATTATTATTCTTAATATTGTGACGCGAAGCCGTCTCTGTTCCTTGTTTACTCCTTGCCCACGGTATGAAGTCTAGCGCTGGCTATATAGAGACAAACGCACCGCTTGGAGAAGCTAACGGAGTAATCCCTTTAAGGCGTATAAGTCATAAAGAGGAAGTTCCCGATCTTTTTGGAAAGCCGAGAGTGTTCTGGTACAGAGCTGGCTTTATATAAATAGCGCGAGTTTGTCGACGTACGAGAAGAATGAATTTAAATGTTGGACAGTAAAGACAAATTGTAATAAATTAATTAGAATTGTGAGTTAGTACCTAATTATTAAATAAATTAATTAGTACGTTATTAATAAATTATAAATAAAGTGTTTTAAATAAATAAATTAAACAAACGTTACAATATTAAATATTTTATTTGCAAAAGAGTTTTCTCACTTGTTGAAAAAATAATATATACGAAAGTTCACGTCATTTAGACAACACATTATCAAGCACTGGCAAAGTTTATCTAGCCCATACATTTTATCAACCGTTTTTACAATCGGCTGTATGTGATCTAAATAATAATATTTAACAAAAATTTAAAAATCTATATGACCCAAAAATCTCTTAGGAAGCTTTATAATTATATTTTCAATCTGAAAGCCATATTTCTTTTACTCAATATCAAATCTTGAATTATTAATTTATAGTTGAACGCGTGAAAACTAATAAATCGATGTTGATATAAAATAAGTCATTAGATGGAGTCAATTTGGATACAATATAAAAACTCAATTAACATTTGAAACTCGTGAAATTTCGATTGGCAGATGAAAAATTGGCTTTATTGTGTATTTGAGTCGTTAACGTTTCGGCTATTTTACCTAAATAATAGAAGTGATAGCGGTAGTGCATACGGTACAAAATAAATTTGCTATGTTGAATTGTTTGCTTTGTTTGATGAGCTAACGCTAATTGAAAAATACACAAATTTTGAAAATTATAATCTAATGATATAAGCTTAAAAATAATGGTCGTCAAGCGTAGCGATAATTTTATTGTAACCGCATTCAATAATTTTTTAAAGATATTATTTAGTTTTATCAGCCTCCGGGAAAATATAATCTGAAAGATCGTCTATATTTTGATGTTTTTTCTTTCTCTGTAGATCTTCCTATTACGAACATTTATAACCCTAAGTTTAACAACATAAATAATTTACCAACTATTACTGTCGCGAAAATAGTATACTCTAGATATTTTAATAATCAATAAGTTACTACTTACTGTTTTAAGACAATTATTTTTTTATTAAAATAAAAATATGCAAAAATATTCCTAACTACTTGTTGAAGTAAACTCTTTTACATTAAATAGTCACTGATCTTTTATACAATTTATAAATAGAAGGAAGTAAAAGCCAATATTAAATAGACCCAATCGTAAAAAACGAAAGTAAATGGTGACAGGTGTTCGCCTATTGCTTCAATGAGAAAATCGTGTAACTCTTCTTATTATTTTTGTAATTTTAGCTGACTAAATGATAAAGAATTAAATTAAACTTTGCAAACGCGGGTTAATTCTGCTAAAAAAACTGGTTTTTAGCGATTACATTGAAATTTCAAAACCGACTGAACTGTTGAGGTGTAATTTCACTAATCTTCTTTTCCGAAAACGGCCACGATTCTTTTTAATAATTTGGCCACCTTTGTCTTCAAAATTGGAAACACCTGTAGGTGATCCGGGCTGTTTTATAATAAGCAAGAGAGTATCAAAGGAACCGGGTGGTCCAAAAAACCGGATTTTTTGCTGTAATTTTTATTAATTGCCCCGATCCGACTTAAATACAGACAAAACTATGGGTTATAGCGCGAGCCTGTCAAAATAACCACATATTGTAGACAAATTGAGCCTTAACAGGTCGTTTTCTCCGTTGGGTCACACCGCCATGGCTGTACTAAAAATGACTTCCACTAAAACCCCTCCCAAAAATATACAGACAGAAGGTTATAATAAATGTATGTATGGACAAAAAAAAATTCTACCTAAGCAACGCAAAAAAAAGAAATGGATAAAAAATTATTAAGTACATAATTAAATAAATTAATTTAGTTTGCTTGGTTAGAACTACAGCAGAAGGACCTCGATGTTGTTTTTGACAATGTCACATTTTTAGTATCTTGAAATATAAAAATTTTCGAAATTAAGTATTGACTCATGAAGCATTGGCGTTTCGAATTTGGAAATGTTTTTCTAAATCGCATATTCAGGACATTTTTAGATTCGAAAATACCTTCAGTTTTTTTTCTTATTTAATACCACTTATACAACATTTTAAACAGTGCGCAAATGACTTAAAATTAACAAGGTTGTTTAAATACACTGCATTATTGTGGCGCAATTTGTGTCATTAATGTTGACATAAACGTTTTGAAATAGGTGCGTCCCACGTTAAGAAAAATAACACGTGACCAGCTTAGGTGCGTCCCCCGGTCAAAAAAAAGACCGAAGTAATGTTGGACTAATTTCCTATAAAAATGAAGAATTAGATATTGAAATAAAACATTTGTTTTAATATAAAAAGTTTAAAATTACCATATTAAATTACCGTAAAATGTAGATGTAAGTATACAAATAAATGCTACATTAACTACAAAAAATGTATCTATGGAAATAAAAGATGATATCCTATTAGGAAGGTGGGTCCAGACATAAGTACGTAGAATTGGACAGGAAAAAAATAAAACTTAAGTAATTTACCTAACCTGTTCGGCCTAGAGTCATCGCGGCTTGCTTCGCAAAAAAATAATACATAAAATAACAGAAAAAAACTCAAAAATGCATTTCTTATTATACCTATGCTGCATTGGAGGTATTTGTAGATTTGAGAACCTGAACGGGGTCTGGCTAGAACTAGCACTTCAAATTTCCGTTTAGGAATCTCGACAGTCAATGCCGTTGATAGCCTGATGGTAAGGGCACACGTCCGGGAAACGTGGAGGTCTGGGTTCGACTCCGGGCGTTGACAGGTTTTTTTTTCAAATCTACAAGTATTTGTTTTCATCTTTGGGGTCCGGGGATGGTCTAAATAAATCGTAGGAGGATTTTTGAGATTTGTGTCCGAATTCAAATTATTTAGTAAAAACCTAACTCATCTAATCTTTGCCGCTGAGCCATCGCAGATATTTCCAATAGGTATTTTATTTCTGGGACGCACCTAAGCCGTTTTACTGACCGCCAGACGCATCTGGGTTCCATTGAAATTAGTCTGCCGGAGAAAACAATAATATCTATATCATATGTACAGTAGTGACACTTATTTTGTTACACATTTACGCAACGTTAATTTGCCAGTAGACTTTTAAAAAATAATAATAAATAGGAGAACATAACTTCATACAGGGTGTCCCATTAGTGCGTAATTACTCGGTATCCTCCTATTTGCGTACGTCCCATTTGCGTACACGGTTAATTTTGTCCCACTTGCGTACACCGTGAGGTCATGCCTTGTGACAGGTAAAAATATTATGATGCATAGTCCTACTTGCGTACACACATAAAATAGGGCCTATTATATTACAGTTTGAAAATATTATAATTAACTTTTTTAATGGCCACAAAATATTGTAAAATAAAAGTTGATTTCATGTATGTTAAGTTGATACCTATTTACGAACTAAGGACTAACAAAATTACTATTATTTTTGATCGTGGAATTGACTTTGTCTGCAATATTCCAATGTTGTCTTCAGTAAAGACCAGTTTATATCGACACAGACAAAAGGCAAACGGACTGTCGAAAGAGCCAAAATGTGTATCGGATGTCGAAATATCTGAAAGGTCTCTTCTTTTGAACGATGGATCTTTCTTCCTGGTCGCTGATGATGGTTACGAAGACAGAATTGTAATATTTTCGTCATCGATTGGGAAGGAGATTATATTAAACCAGAATACTTTCTTTATGGACGGCACTTTTATGTGTTACAGTAAACAGTTTACTCAACTATATACAATACATGTGGACATTGGAAGCAATACAGACGAGCGAAACGTAATTCCTGTAGTTTATGCACTACTCAAGAACAAAACTCGCTCTACATATGAGAGATTATTTACGATAATAAAAGGAGCCACAAACTGGAAACCAACATTAGTGACTGTAGGAAGCAGTAATTATAGCTATAAGGAATATGTTTCCTAACGTTGCAATAAATGGCTGTAATTTCCACTACAATCAATGTATATGGCGAAAAGTACAACAGTTGTGCCTAGTTGTAGAATACTGGCACGATGATGAACTGCGACTACATATTCGTATGTGTCCTGATTTGGCTTATATTCCACTTGAAGATTTGGATATCAGTTGGCTAACCATTCAAGAAAATTACCCGTTAACGAAAAACTTCAAAAGTTCTACGATTATTTCGTGGATCAGTGGCTAGAAAATAGTAAATTACGCCAGATATGTGGAACTGCAGCAACAAGCTCCATCGTACAAATAACGTCGTGGAGGGATAGAACAAGTTACATCATCTGGTCAAAAGAAACCATTCGCCTGTCTTACAGTTGATTAAACACTTAAGGAGGTCCTTTCGCCACACCTCTCGCCTCAAATGTTAAAAAAAAAGTTATTAGATTATGACTAAAATTAATTTTTTTCTAATAGTTGAAGTCCTTATTTATCTAATACTGAACTTTTAACTATACCTTACCTTGCAAATTTTTGAGAATTTTTTTTTTAAATGTGAGTATTTGTACAGTGCCTCACGAGAAAGTAAGTCCTCAACAACAATTCTCGAATTATACTATTATTTATTGATTAGATGGAGTAGAAAAAAACTAAAAATAAGGTTTTTGAAATATTTAGATTTTGTTTTATACAATAAAATATATATAGTAAACCGTGGAACTTATTGAGAAATTAATATTAAAAAATCACAAAAAATTTTCAAGTAATCTAGTTGAAAATTTTTTGTGATTTTTTAATAATAATAATAATATTATTCATAAATATACATGGTGATTCAAACTTATAATAATAATAATAATAATAATACTCTCCCTAATTCACCCCCTTACGAGTGAATTTTAACCCCAAAAGCTGAGCTTGTCCGGGGAAAGGGACGGCTATTATTATTATTTGCCGTGGCGCTCCGGGGCGACTTAAAGATGATTGATGGTGCCATTTGACTTACAGGTGAGGAAAACCCGGAAAACCTCACCCACCATCATCGATATATATTTTTTTACATTGTCAAACAATTTTAATACACTTCATTCTTTTGCTAAGTTATGATTTTCTCAATTTAAATGGAATACCCTGTATGTTATACCAATTTTTTTTGCACTCCTTATACCAAAACTAATTTTTGTGACGTTGCGAGACCAGAAAACAATTCAGTATTTTTTAAAAATGGGTTAACAAAAATTTTGGGCGTTTGTTCTTTTATATTTAATTGTCATAAAGTTTTACCTGCAATTATCTAGATGTTTTAAACTTCGTATGATGATAATAAGAAGACACAATATTTTTATTTTCAGAAGAAATAAGTCGAAAATAGGATTATTTTATTTGTAGAATTATAAAAATCAATTAGAACTACCTTTTTGTAGTTTTGTATCTGACCAAGGTTTCTAAAACCAATTATAAGAAAAAAGGTAATTTTCAAAATATTCAGAAAAGATGCGTTTGGGTATAGGCACTGCCAAACAAAATAAAAATAAAGAAATATATTTAATTGGTGGTATAACATACAGGGTATTGCATTTGAAAAAATCGTAATCTCGCATTTAGGCACACCCTGTATACATAATAACAAATTAATGAAAATAGAAAACATTTTAGGAATTTTAAGTCTATTAAAATTGTTTAGCGATGCGAAAACAATTTTTTTTTAAGAAACGCCTTTCTGTGGAATGAATTAACAATTACCCTGTATACATATAATGTAAAATGGGTTTATGTAATGTCAGAACAGTAAACATTATGTAAGTTCTTATTTTTGACCATGTTTTCATTCCATATCAGAATCTCTCAGAATTTCAAAAATTCCCCCTGATGTAACTGAGTACCACCCTGTATATGTTTACATTTTGAACTATTTATGTGTACGTTTGCGTTAGACTAGGACATATTAATGCTACAATCAACTGAAAATACTTATTTTTTTTTCTTTTTAATTAAGTTATGTAGTTTCAAGAAATACGATTTCTCGACTTTAACACCCTGTATTTTAAAAACTAGTCATAGGATTGAATTGGTCCCATGAACACTTTTGGTCAACAAGTCGAGTACAACATCATATTCAAAATTTATTACATTTGACGGAATTAGAAAATAGCGGGGTCCTTTATGGATTAGCGACACAAGAAAATGTCCTTTATTTAATAGTACGTTACACGAGTTGTAAGCTCATTACGCACTGGTGAAATTTACGTACGAAGCCGCGCAGCGGCGAGTGCGTAAACGTTTTCACTTCGTGCGTAATGGGTTACTTACAACTCTTACGTAATATCAGGTACTATTATATAAAGAATAATTATTGATTTTTTCCACATGATTCTAAACTTAGTCCAAGAAGTCGAGTAGATTTTCGGAAATACGTAATAAAACACTATTAAAGTAAAATATACCAAATACTCCAAAATAAGTACTAGGGTTATTTTAATAATTTTGTAAACAGCTTGTAAAACGATTAGCTCGCTACCACAGTTTCCGAAATCAATGAAAACTAGATTTTATTGTAATGCTAGCCATTATTCAGCCATGTTCTAATCCTCCAAGTCCCTCTCTGAATGATTTGGCCTTTGAGGCTCAACTTGTCTGATTATCATACATAATTAAACCCCTTAAGACCAAATATATGTGACGACTATGGCGAAGGCGCTTCCGATTACTTTCTAGAACGAACAGGATAATGTTTCTAGTTTTGGCGATAGCATTCTAGAGCATCATCAGAATTTTCAATGTGTATATAAATATTGGTGGAGGGACACGGAGCAGTCAGTCGTATTCAAAGAGTTGAGAAGATAAAAAGACATTCGAAACATATATAAATTAGAATAGTATTGTTTTAAAATAAATAAGTGTTCAAATAAATTATTAACAAATTATAAACAAACGTTACTTTATGTTCTAGTAGTCTATTCTATCCCTTCGTCACTCTCATCAGTCTAAAAACCTGTTTGCAATACCCCCTAATACCCAATACGTCGACATTTACAGTTAACTATTTAAGTAATTATTTGAACTAATTTTATCTGTAGCCAGTAGATACCAGCACCTCCTGGATGGAATCTAATTTGACGTAATTTCATTCAGAAATTCGAAGGATACCCCATCCTAAAAATAATCTTACTTTAACATCTTTAAATTCTAAAGGAAGTACCCGTAAACGGAATTGCTAATTAATAACTAGTCCAGATATATGAGCTTGCGAAAGAGATCATTCAAGTATAATAATTTAAAACACCTTACCTTAAAGTTGAACATATAAAAGTATTTACAATTAAAATAAAAATGTTAATCAAGTTATTTCATATCAGGGCATCAACTAGACCAGATAATATTGTTTTTCCAGTTGATCCTGAATATGACATTGAGGGGTAACCGCAGAATAAATTAGGTGTACAAGGATTAGGGCATTGCTGAGGAATTAAGAAATCATTTTAAAGAATTGAGAGACTTTAATGTACAAATTTTAGTTTGCGGTTTACCCCTCGGTTAAAATACTAAAAATAGCTAACAGCAAATTTAACGAAGTACCTAACTACAAATCTCAATGTATGTACAAGAGAATATTACTAAAAATAAAGTTTAAACCATGAAACAATAACTAAACTACACAAACAGTATAATTGCAGAAACGTAGTAGAGTAATAAATGGGAAACTTAGTATCCATTATCTCTGGTCATTAAGTAATACAGACATACCATTATAGTGCTTATAGTATTGCGTTAATTAACAATTTGTCACAAATAAATTGATCATGTTTTGATTAATAATATAAATAATTTTAAGCTCAAAATTACACGAAGAAAACGTAATCGTATCTATACTGAACAACGGCAATTATTTAGCTAAAGATTTTGATTATCTTTCTCATTAATAATCGTAGCTTTGTTATATATAACAGTAAAATACAAACAATATAGCCGTCATTTGTCATACATATACACAGGGTGATTTTTAGACCTCAGGATATAGTACTATCATAATAAAATCTCAATACACGTCAATTTTTATCAAGAAGGGACATCTTTCCATATCCTCAACTATCTTAAATCATCTCCCTATTTCCCGTCACTCTAACCCAGCGATTCTCAGAGTGGGGGGCGACGAGGTCTAAATTTCGAGCCCTATTAATTAACACAAGTTCTTATTTGAAACTTTCAAGATACTTTGGGGTCTATTCTGTAACAATTCCTTTATATTTAAAGGCCTTTAAAAATATTTTCTTCTTTACTTCTGTCATTATTTAAACGGATCTTTAAAATATATTAGAGGACTATCTTAAAGAAATCTGTTTAAATAATGACAGAAGTAAATTAACGAATACAAACATATTTTTAAAGGTCGCCAATATTTTTAAAGGCCGTTAAATATAAAGGAATTATTACAGAATAGACCCCTTTGTAAGTTGTGTTACGTGTACCAACTTGTTATAAGAATTACTAATATTTTAGTAGGAAGTATCATTGTTGTACTTTTAAAAAACTGAACAAGTCGATAAACGTTCACAAGTTCGTACAATATAAAAAACTCAGCAAGTCAATAAGCGTGGACAAGTTCGTGCAAGGTAATGAGTTAAAGTCTTTCAGACACGTTTTGACTTGCTCTATATTTGACGCATATACGCGATTTAACAGAACGAAATCATGATCAAATTCAAGTCCAAACATGCTCCTGATATTTTACTAGGTATATAACAAACTTGCACTTAAGATACCATTTCGGAAAGTGCGACAGACCACAACAGACGCGACGGCAAAGGCGACAACGTCTGAACACATGCAATTATATGAAACACATTTCGCAAGGTGCGACACAACCGAGAGACAGAACTCGACGACACATTAGATCGGTCTCGGAGTAGAGCGTTTGCTGCCTGTGGCACTCAGTCCTCACTGTTCTCAGCAGGGATCCCATAGTCTCGCGATCTCACGATAATGTGCCTTAGTCTCACGATATTTTTAAAAAAGCTGCTTGCAGTAACAAAGCTTAAGTTTTTATGTAAAAACAATAAGTTTTAAACAAACAAACAATTGAATTATTCCGTAGAGTCCGACCATGGAACGCGCTAATGCGTTTGGCGATACATAGCGGACGAATGACACTTGACAGTTTCAGCAGTAACCACCTATTCTTAGGAAAGAATTAAAATTTATTATTTCTTTACTAAGTTTATATGAAAATGTATGACACTTAGATGGTCACGAAAAAACAAAAATCCTCTCTAATTCTTAAAAAATATATTAGCGTTTTTGATTAAAATCTATCTATCTTTACCTGTTATAGGTGTTAGAACGGTTGAGAGTCAAAAGTCGCGGTTAATTCTTTCTCTCCCCTCGAACAGAGCACATTAATCTAAAAGGCTAAATATTTTGCTTAACTGTGCATGCGTTGTACAATCTCACGATTTCTCACGATTTTTTCAGGATCAAATTCACGAATTTGGGCTTAGTTCATTTGGAATTTCCAGTCAACGCTTGTATTTCGAGGTGATTAGTCAATATTTTATAGAAATACGTTGTGTTTGGCATGCATGTTCTTTTTATGATGCCGTATTAATTCTTTGTTGCATTTTAAATAAAAACATAATTATCTTGAAGTTTTTTTTTATGGAGCAAACCTATAGTATTGGGTGCTAGGTCCTAGCGAAAAGTGTTCAATACAAAAGTTGTAGATAATGAAAAAAATTTAATAATATTATATAGTTTTTTCATTGAAACGTAACCCATTATTAACAACAGAATACAAAAAATTAAAGAGTTACAAAAATAATTAAAAATATTCGGAGTTTCCAGATGTAAAAATTAACTTTTTTCAGTTTTTCTCAATTTTTAATGATTCCATCAAAAATAAACTATCAACATGTATAGACCATCTGAAAGTAGACATTTCAACGGTTAAAATTAGTCCTTATAAAACCTTGAAATCGAAAAAAATATCAATAAAGTTTTCCGTAAAGTGTTTTTTTGAAAAATGTAGATATCTCCGAAACTACTCGTTTTTTGAAATTAAAAAAAAATCATGTTTATTTAACACTAAAAAAAGTTTCACTTTCACCAAATTTCATGTAAATTAAATTATTTTTAGTCTAGAAAAAAATTAAAAACTGAAAAATCGGTTTTTTCGCCATTTTCTTCGGAAAATTTGAGGTTATGTTGAAAAACATATACAAAAGTTTTATATTTTTTCATTATCTACAACTTTTGTATTAAACATTTTTTGCTAGGAACCGTTTTCAACCCCTAAACTGCATCTCCATTCCACTCTTTCCCAATATCTCGTACATAAAAGTTTTTGGTTCTTTTAGTTCCACCTTGACCTTACCTGATTAATTTTTTTTTAAACAGTATCTGTCCCAGCCTATTGAGCAATAACACCGATCAGAGACGAATAGACGAGATGGGTGGAGGACGTGGAAAACATTTTATGCAATTTCTTACAGACCAACAGATTATCTCTCCAGTTGGACGAGTCTGCATTACCTGGCAATGAAGTTTTGTTGTTAGGATGTTGGATATACTGAAGATGAAAATATGTGCCAAGAACTGCTTTTTGCTACATATTTAGACTGATTCCAGAGGAGGATCGATTTTTCAGGCCGTGGAACGTTTTTTTACCCACAAAGCTATTCCATGGAAGAACATTGTTTCTGTTGCGACTGATGGTGCACCATCTATGGTTGGTCGTCATCGTGGTTTTATAGCTCACTTAAAGAGAACTGCCTGAGGTACTGGTCATTCACGGTGAGACAGCATTTAGTAGCAAAAAATCTGAGTCCTAGATTGCACCAGTCTTTACGATATGTTATAAATGCTGTCAACAAGATTCGAAGCAATTCTTTGAATTTTCGGTTATTTGCTCAGCTATGTGAGGAAAACGACGAAGTCTTTACTCGGTTACTTCTGCACAATTATGTTCGCAGGGTATCAAGAGGCTCCTGCTTAGCAAAATTTTCAGCTATTTTTGGATCTGTGTTGGAGTTTTTACACGAAACAGGTCCGAATTTGAAAGAAAATTGAAACAATTGTAAAACAGATATTTATTACTTGAATGATATCTTTGGTATGTTTAACAAAGTTAATTTGCTGCTGCAGAGTGACGATCCCAACTTGATTAAAACAAACTCAATATCGGCCTTAATGGGTAAACTTATCCTTTAAAAACAAAATTTAAGCAGAAAATAATATTCACAGTTTCCACATTTGTCAAAATTGCCAGAAATGTTTCAAGACGATGTTATTTTATCATGTCACTCACTTGGACGCATACACAAGGATTTTACTAAGAGGTTTGGGGACCTTTTAAATTTACAAATTCCTCAATGGATAATAAATCCGTACAGTATCACAGCCATGGAAGAAGCCAATGTGATAATGCAAGAAGAGTTGATCACCACCAGCACAGACGATGAGCTTAAGCAGAAGTTCAACCAAGGCTATCAGAGGTTCTGGTTGCAGCGCAACAATACAGTATCCTGTATTGCGGAACATTGCTGAAAAATAGCTTAATATAGATTGTGAATTGTAAGATCTACTCTATTTATTATAATAACGTAATATACCAAATAAATACCTTATTTTACCCTTTTTTTTTTAAATCTACAAAAAACCTCCATCACAACACAAGCTATGATCTCCAAATAGAATCCACCCTATCACTGTTGCCCCACTCAAAACACAAAGATTCCACTCTAGAATACACAGACTGGTCTTTCGGGAGCAGATGCTATAACTGCTTGCAGAGGAGAATGAAAGAATGCATCAACTACTCCAGTAGAGGTTCCAGAATATAAGAAGGCTCTTGCAACAAAAAAAGATGCAAATGAAAGTCCAGGCAGAAGGAACATTTCCAAATCGTGCATTTAGATAAGGTAAGAATATGGTTAAGAGTTACGTCTATGGTAGAAGACCGAAATTGGGGTCTTGAGATAATTAGGTATTGTGTCTAATTATGTATATTCTTCATGGTTCTATCCAGTCTAATAATGCAAGAAGAGTTGATCATCATCAGCAAAGACGAGGAGCCTAAGCAGAAGTTAAACCAAAGCTATCAGAAGTTCTGGTTGCAGTGCAACATTGAAACAAAGTATCCTGTATCATGAAACATTGATAAAAAAAAACCTTATGATTGTTCATTCAGTGCGTTACATTTGTTTTATTGATTTATTGCGATTAAAGTATGATTTCTTAACGTTAGAGCTTTGCAAGATTTTAAATTAATTAAGTTCATGTTTAATTCAATTAGGTATGTTCTGTTACGTTAAGCATTATTCTGAAATAATGAGTACTTGTGTTTATTTCAATAAATTTATTAAGCAAACGATAAATTGAAGTTTTTAACGTTGAAATTTACAGAACCAATTAAACATTTAAATTGATAAAAAAGTTTTACAACTCTATTCACTTTAATGTTAA
Source organism: Psylliodes chrysocephalus (assembly GCA_927349885.1). Taxonomy (NCBI): domain Eukaryota; kingdom Metazoa; phylum Arthropoda; class Insecta; order Coleoptera; family Chrysomelidae; genus Psylliodes; species Psylliodes chrysocephalus. Next base: position 4,205,443 of record OV651826.1, read on the forward strand.
ATAAAACAAACTTTTCGAAGTTATCGCTGTAATTAAAATAACCATACCTTCTGAACAACAATTTACGGAAAGGAATCAATAAATAAATACCCAAATTAAAAAATTAATAGTCGAGAAACGGAAAATTATACAAACACCCAATAACTTTTATATCTATTATTTAAAACGAATTCATTTGATTCACCCTTTGAATGACAAGATGTTCTGTATAGTTTTATTTGTTTTTATAGCAAATAATTGATCTCTACTGTTTTCAAAATTCAGATTCAAATACTTTTTGATGCTACTTTAATTTCCTGAAAAGTGACACAACATAATTTTTGTTTTAAGACATGAACACTCGCATTAAGGAACACATTGATATCCTGATTATACTTTTTGTCATCATATTAAATTTAACAATCATAATTTAATTATTTCTAAAAATTCTACTATTCCACAATATTCTCCGCAATATTGTTAACTGTAATTTTAAATGAAATCTTCTAGAAGATCTACAGATTCATAAAAACTATTGAACTTACCACGACTTGTGTCAAAACATAAATCCATCTGGTAAAGTACCCTAAAAGTATTGCCAACAATTGGGCAAAAGTTACCTAAACTTTTTTTTAATTTAATTATTTATATTTGAACAGCATCGATGTTGTCAGATTCAGGGGTTCCTGCTGCGTGTTTCAAATTTAATCAATTTTACCCTTGTATTAAACATTTTTTAAATATAATTTTGTTTCAAAAATATGGTTTTTACTTTGTAATCGCCTAGTTAATTAAAACTGTGATTGCTCTTTTGACTCTTAAACTCTTCGTTTTTTGATGAGTTTACAATTAAAACTTTTTAAAAATTGACAGTTGACGAGTGGGCTTGTTTGTTGTTTGAGGATTTGAGTTTTTTAATGGATTTTGTTTTTAAAAAATAAAATTATTAATCCTTATATTTCCAATTGCAATATAGTTCCAGAAATTCTTCTACATTTTAAAATATAAAACGGTTATTTTTAGATGATAGTTTATCTATGTTTTAACAATCAAATTCAAGTCAAATTTATTCAAATCAAATTTATTTTGTTTAAATATTAAAACACATTACCGAATAGTAAAAATAGAGTTATTTAAAGGCATCTGATTGAGCATCAAAAAAGTTTTTTGAAAATATCTAGTTGTGTGTTGTATAACCTAGGTACCTTTTAAAAATAAAGAAACTATTATAATAATTGTAAAATTATGTACCAAGCCTACCGTTATGAACAATAGAACAGCTAGATGAAGAAGTAAAACTACTTGTGTCCAACATACAACAAGCAGCATGGAATATTACCCCACCTATTGCTTAGCGAACAACAGAAATTAACTATTCTAAATAAATAATGGGCCTAATATCAACAAAAAGAAAAATAAGAAGGAAATGGCATCAGACCAGATGAAGGAGAAGAATTACCGAACTGGGATCTTTTAGATAGAGATGACTCAATCATCAGACTAACCTCTCCAACTGAAATAGCAAAGGATATAAACACAAATATTTAACTAAGGATTCTTAAACTCTACTTAAATAAGACACCAAACAACTAAATAGTAATTCTAATAATTAAAAAACTAAATATGAATTTACGTCACTGCGCGTACGCGTATTCTTAATTCAGTACTGAAAATTGGTATCTAAATTTAATACGTAATTTAGTGTCGTGAAAAACAGCCTTAATAGAGTAAAAAATGCAAAAAAAACAAACAAAGATACCCTGTATTTTCCCCTAAAACAAAAATAAATATTTTGAAGTATTTGTTGCAAATACTTGTGTCGGTCATAACCGGCGCCGGTTCAGTAAATAATCCAGCACTTAAGCAATTATTTAAAAAACATGAACGTAAAAAACGAAAATTGAAAGTAATTTGTTGTGGTTATATTATAAATAATACACTGCTATTAAAAGTGATTTAAAACTCATCAAAATGTAACAACTTTATTACTTTAACACATTCCTCGTGTAACTTAATCATTTTTATCTCGAAGAAACTGTGGATTAAAGTTACAAAGACCTTTAAGTAAATAGGGCAAGCTCAAGTGAAATATTATATCTTTCTGCATGGTGGATTCTAGGTAAAAACCTTTGTAAGAAAATCAAATAAAATGAATTATTGCTGGCCGTTTTAGGTTAGGTAAATTTTAAAACTTTTTGACACTCAGGGTATCTTTACTTGATAGTTCGAGGAATGGAGCCCTAGACAACTATTTGAAAAATTAAAAATGAGTTTCTACTACTTAGGCATCGTTTTTACAACGTAAGAAAATTCGTTCATTATTAACAACAGAAACTTAATTGACCACTTTACTAATTTTCATAACATTTTAACTAATGTTTCAAAATCACTCGATTGAATAGTTGCCGAAGTAGATACAACAGATACAACCATTTCATTGCCATTTCACCGACCACCAGTATTTTTTCTGTACGTCATCTAAATTAGATGACACATCATTTACCTTCATAGATTCCCTTAGTAAAATTAAATTGCTTAAACATAATAAAAAAACTTGTAAAGATAAAATTTTCCAACTTCATAACTTCAAGATAAAATAGTTAAACTAAATCTGAATTCAATCCCACACGTGCACGTGCAAAGCGGTGACTTGTGCAAACAAAGAAGGGCAGAAATATGTTATTTAAAAATCTTTTCGAGAAAATTGTTTTTTGTAAAGGAATAACAAAGCACAGAGTACTTATTGTATTACAATATGGTCAAAGAAACCAATGAGTAATTTGGTCCTAATTTAAATTACTATTAATTCTGAAAAGTAAGGTATTATTCAATAGTGTTCCTTAGCTTCTATAGTTTCACTCCACTAATTTTTAACATAAACACTAGCACGCAAATGATTATGCTTTATCAATGTAAGGTTACTAACTTAAAAGGCTTTAGTATTCTCAGGAGCTGAACGTTCACCTGTCGATGAAGCTGTTGGAAAACTTGCTGATTGTCGGGTTTAATACACATTGTTCTTAGTTCTCTACATACAGTATATTAGCCAACATATCCAGCAAAATAAAGATGATACGCTTAATTTGCACATTAGACAAAAGAGAATAACTCGTGTATTCCCTGTTTGCCTGCCGTTATTGGACGCATGGTTACACCTCTACCACTACTGGGATAACGCGTACTGTTCTACCTGTCTGTTCAATAGCATTGCTTATTCTATACCGTTCTCCTGGAGTCAGTGTCGGAAAGTTAACGAAATGTATAATAATAAACGACACATCTCCGTGATTCTCTTTCCTCGTAGTTTTTTTATTTTATACAAACCTACTTAGCCTCCCAATATTTCTCTTTTGGACATGCGACAAGTTCATTTTACAAGAAAATTGAGAATTTAGTGAGTACCTATGTTAAAGAACAAAATAAGGGCAGTTGGATGAGGTGAGGAGAAGCTATATTATAGTTATAGATAGTTTTAATGTAATAATCATTTTAGGTAAACTAAATAGAATACATTTATATTATATCGGGTCGAACAAAATTAGAAATGGACATTAACGATAAATATATTATTGTCCCAGTAGCTCCAACTACTGAAAACAGATATGTAATGGCATATCAGGTGAAAGAGAATTAAAAACTAAAACGAAAAATGTTAAAACATTTAAAAGAAAATAAGTTTGTATTTAATTTAATTTTAAGTAATTCCCCTCTGGAAGTTGCTTAGAAATTTTGGTAGGTTACAAAAGTGTACTTCAAACATTCTATTTTTGTAAAAACAAAAATTTTAAAAATATAAATTATTGTGTACTCAGGAATTAAAACAAAATGTTTATTTTCGTAAGTATAACGCATACTTAAAACAAGAATAAACGTGCTTTATTTAAGTTTCTCCAAAATAGTCAAAAGAAGCAAAATAATTCTTAAATTAAGATTAATCTATTATCAAATTAAAAAGAAATTAATTTTTAGATTAAGAAATAGAATACTATCGTTACTCGAATACAGAATAAACATGAGGCTGAAGCTAGCAGACAAACTAGCAGAAAAACCGCGCGACGGTCCCCAAATGTTTTGAGGTTGTTAATATTTGGTTTAGGTGGACTTTAGTATCATGAAAGTTTAGAAATAAATAAATATTAGTGTATTTATTGAAAAAAATGAATTAATTCAATTTGAATTATCAGTTAAAATAAGATAATCTTACAATAAAACGGAGACGAAACAAACACATTTACAATGCGGTTATAAATATAATTTTTATACCAAATATTCATTAGGTTTTTGTTAATTAATTAAACAAAAAATTATGGCCGAGCAATGATTTAAAATATATTGTTTTGGTCTTTCTAAAGTCAGGTGTTTTGTCGTCAAACGACTATAAGAACTAAGAGAGCAACAAAAACACATTTAGCACGAGATTACAAATACAATTTTCATACCAATAATTTAGTAGACCACTAGTTCTGAAATAAATAAAAAATCATTAAATAGCAAGACCTCTAATTACCTTCATTTAGGTCTTTAAAAATGCGCGGTTTCGCGGAAAAACATTATTCTACCAAAATATCAAAAACCAATATTTAGCACGAAATTCTAAATATAATTTTTAATACGAGTGATTCAATACATTAGTATCATTCAAAAGCACAATAAATCATTACATAGCAAGACCTCCAAATATGTTTTTTAGGTCTTTAAAATGGCGCGATTTCGCGGATAAACCTTACTTTATCAAAATGACAAAAACCAATATTTAGCACGAATATTCAGATAAAATTTTAAGGTGAAGGGGGGAGAAAAAGTCCTTATAAAGGACTTTTTCTCCCCCATTCACCTTAAAATTACTTCAACTCACACATGGCTACCCCCCTTGTCAATTCAGATAAAATTTTTAGTGTGAATGACTCCATACATTAGTATAATGATTCCTATACTTTCCTTATCTGTATACAGATAGGAAAGTAATATTATAAATCATTACATAGCAAGACCTCCAAATACGTTTTTTAGGTCTTTAAAATGGCGCGATTCCGCGGATAAACCTTACTTAATTAAAATGACAAAACCCAATATTTAGCACGAAATATATATATATATATATATCTAGCTACGTGGCATTACTGGGACTCCATTCCATAAATGGCCTACCAAAACTCCACCGTATATACGCCATTATATACACCGTTATTTGTAAAGACTAATTCAACTACCATTAGTTGGATAGGTCAACGTAACGTCCACTATATACATTTGACATATGTTTTGACACTGTTTATGTTAATGCGCCTCCTCTTACTAGAGAGAATGTATTTACTGAGGCTCCAAGCACTGTTGCCACTTTTTAATAATTTATTTAGCAAAAGGAAGAAAAACTTAATTACTCAGACCATATGTTTTTATTTAAAATAATAATAACCCGTTGAAGATAAACCTTCTTAGCGAGTAGTATGCGAATTCGTCGTTTCTGCCGGCAAACCAATTGCAATAGTTCTATTCTTTTTAAGTCTTCTCAAGTTTTGTGTGTATATATTATAATGACTTTTTTGCTCAATACTAGTTTAAAATTAAAATTTTTGTTTTCATAAATGTAATAATGGTGTTTACAAAAAGACAAAAAATTAAATAATGTTGTTACAAATACCTCTCAGAAATTTTTCGCCGATATTATTATTACATATAAGGTTTTAAAAGATCTGGCTAAACAATGACCGATATTGTTTTAACAACAATTGAAGAACATTTAAAAGAAGTAAATTATAAAATCACATCAATGAATAATATATCAGTACGCTTTAAAGAAAATAAAAATCTACATGATAAATTTGATGAACAAGAACAAAAATATAGATTGAAACATTTACGTCTACATAGATTACCAGAAGGTACTAAAAATAATTTATAAAATAAAATATCTGATGGTTTTAGGTTTTAAACAATGCAGAACTTTTTATGAAGAATAACTTTTTCTCGTTAATTTAATAATAAAAAAGTTTTTAATATACTGCGTACTTAAGTGGACTCACTGTATATTTAAAACTGGTTAAAAAATTATAGAAATCTGTTAATAGTTTCTTACTACATAATATAAATTTTTAAACGAATTCAAAAAAAAATCCTTATAGCTTACTGATGAGTAAACATTCTCATTATATATCCATACGGTACGACTGGGCCCACCTTGTTAATTTTTAGGCTCACTAAGACTCTGCTGTAGAGTCCATATATTAACAGCGGAGTCTCAGTGAACCTAAAAATTAACACGGCTGGAGGCCCAGTCGCACTTTATAAATATAGCGAGATATATAGTTTAGGTATATATATATATTAGGACGTATATAGTACCTTAATATATAAAGAACCACAGTTCCATTAAAAAATATTTATTTATAAAAAATTCATGAAAACATAAAAACAAACACGTAAATAAACATGTCATATTTGCACTAAAAAAAAGCCATAAAAAGAAAACTAAAAATTCAAACTCCTATGTAGCAAATATTCAACACTTTTTTGCGTACCTATTACACACTTTTATATTCTCCCATTTCCTATATTTAAAAATCTGATGTGTCCAACACATGACTTTCCTATCTAGTTATTATAGGCTTTTCCGGTTATTTTGTACAACCTATTGCAGCACTTCTATAAATGTTTAGAGGAGGATAAACCAAATATATACATTGTCCACATATATCTACCTCGAAACATTTTTCTATAGATATTCATTGAAAACGAAAATACTGAAAAATTTAAATTTAGCACTTTTCCATTACGGTCCATTTCAGAAAAATCATGTATAAACAAAAATTATAGAGATCGATATCGCAAACAACTTTTAGTTCAACAATTTTCATAAAAATCAGAATTTTGCACATTTTGTCAAATTTCTCGAATACGGACCATTTCAGGAAAATTTCACATATAACAAAAATTATAGATAATAATATTAGAAGTAACTTTTATTTGAACAATTTTTTTCTCCAAACATAAATAACAGACTTTGTCCAAAATCTAATCATTTCACGTCATGCCCAAATAAACCTTAAGTTTAAAATTTTATGTTTTTTTCTTTATCAGTTTTTGAGTTTTCTTCAAAATTCGAAATTTACACATTTTCTCAAATATCTCGAATACGGTCCATTTTAGAGAAATTATGTATGAAATAAAAATTATAGAGAATTATATTACAAACAACTTTTATTTAAACAATTTTTATAAAAAATTATTTTTTTTACATTTTGTCAAATTTCTCGAATACGGACCATTTTAGGAAAATTTTGCATAGAACAAAAATTATAGATAATTATTTGAAGAATTTTCTTCTCCAAACGTAAATAACAGATATATTCCATAAAATATAAAAATGACCACCTATAAAGTATCCCCCCAGATGTTCCGACTCTGCCCAAAATCTAATCAGCTCATTGGACGCTAAAACAAAGCTTAAGTTTAAAATTTGGTGTTTTTCGTTGTATTGGTTCATGAGTTATACAGACACACAGACACACACGCACACCCACACGCACACACAGACACAGACATCATCGCAAAAATAGTCAAAACGGATTCAGGGGACCTCAAAACGTAAAAATCCGTCGAAAACTCGAGGTCAAAAAAAATCATGATTCCTCTACTTTCCTTATATCTGTATACAGATAGGAAAGTAAAAATGAATCATTTTAGGTTAACTGAGACTCTGCTGTAGAATCCGTATATAATTGATAGCGGAGTCTCAATAAACCTGAAAACTAGCAAGGCTGGAGGCCCAGTCACACTCTATAGATATAGCGCTAGATATAGTGTATATTAGGAACATATCTTATAGTACCTTAATATACAAAGAACCACAGTTTCATTAAAAAATATTTATTTATTTTTGTGTACCTATTACAAACTTGTATACTGCCCCATTTAGTATCTTTAAACCTGAATATATATTTTTTTTCTATTTGAAATTTTGGGAAACTAAACCAAGGAATGTACACTACCTTTTTAATTATATTAGGTGACGTAATCATTAAAAATGGCAGACGGGAGCCATTATGGCAAGTGATATATTATTTGAACCCCTTTCCAATGATATCAATATAACTAAAATATTTTTTCTTTTTACTCATAATGAATTCTTTGTTTTAAATGTTCAATGCTATCAACTGGTGTACCACAAATATTTAACCTTTGGCACTGTATTATTCTCGTTTAAAATCAAAGATTTTTATGAATTCATATCTCATGACGGATCAAAAAATAAATAGGAGGTGGAGGGACTTTAGATCCGCATTGTATAATCGAGAGCAGAGGCTATGTGAACCTGAAAATTAACACAGCTGGAGGCCTAGTCGTACCGTATACATCTTCAAAAATCTAAACGCGGACCATACAAGCGAAATCCATTAGGGACGAACTTAAGTTGGAGTGAGGTGGAAGTCGTACATACCGTGAGTCAGGCCATTGAATAGGTAGTGCGCTGCACAGCTCATATCGCAATGAGTCTCAAGGATGTAAGCATACTTATATTTATTTAAATCTCTATATTCCACACGAAAAGTTCGAAATGGTATATTTTAATTTTGGATGTATGAAAATGAATAATCCACAATACGACACTTCAGTGGAAAGTCAATTTTAATGATTTATAGGACAACGTAACAAAACAATTCGAAGGAACATGAACTTAAATAGATTGTTGCCATTAAGGTTAAGAATAAATAAATGTAATGAAAATCCCAATAAACCAAATTAACAAAATTATGATGCACATTAAATTACTATTATAATAAGCTTTCAAATGAGCTGTCACACTTAACAATATGTACCACTTTTTTATCGTGCTAAAGGGCGCTAAAATCAAAAGTAACATTATAAACAGTCACATTTCTAAAAATTATTCATTAAATTTTATTTGCGTTGATGTGTAATACTTAGTACGTTTTCTATTTAAATTGTATTGGTTAGTAGTGGGAAGGAGGAGAGGGGAATGTTGTGTGTCAGTTTAGGATGTGATAAAAATGTGCCAGCCTTAGAATAAAAATCGACCTAATTTAAACAATTCTTTGTATCAATTTGAAGCAAGTGGTGATACAATTGAAATCAGCATAATAAAAGGAAGCTTAAAAATTTGTATGTTATGTTGGGAATGGGGTGCTAAAACACTACGACCTAAAATATTTATTGTACCCCTTTTGTCGCTAATGCAGCAAGGAAATGTCGCAATGCCTACAACGATCCTTCCAATCATATCTTCCTTGAGTGGCTTCAAGTTAGGTAAATATCACTCTTCTATTTAATATGCTCTTAGGTATAGTGTCCTTGGATTTTGGAGTGCTACACATTGTCAGAATGTAAATGGAGGTTTTGTCTTCCTCTTCACAGAATCTGCTCACTATATTCTACTACTCTTAGTTTACTTAAGGTGTCCTTTTAGTGGGCAATGCCCAGTAAGGATCCATGATACAATACGTAACTTGTTCTTGTAAAATTGGTAAAAATATAGGGTGTTCTATTTATAAAATACTGTCATTGACGTCATTACAAGATGATTACAAGATATATTGAATTATGAGAAAATAAACTAAATTAAAATAAAAAGTTTACTTATTTTATTTTACGTCTTGGTCATATATCACATTTGAGTTGGAATTTTCTTTTTATTTACTTTTATAATAATGCCTAAATATACGTACTAATCAAGGTGCTAACCTTATTATTTAAATAATATCAACCAAAAAATTATTAAACATTTTCTAAAACAAAAATGTTTATTGTGGCATTTTATTTTCTACGGCGCTCTGTAGTACTTGTCGCGTTCAAGATCGAAAATAGTTCATTTTAATTTTTAGACTGACCCGAGTCGAGAGACAAAACTACCAAGCCTCCTAGTACGTATATATAATCAACTGCAACGTTGCCAAATCAAAAGCGCGCAGCGAATAGCTTAAGGCGCCCAGTTGACATGTAACATTAAACATCTTATACACAGCGAAATGTATATTAGCAGCGCACCAAGCGGCGAACGCCTGAACTAATATTTTATACAGGATCAAAAAACGGCTCAAATGGGCGTCCTCGAGATTTTTGTGTTAATGGGTGTTTTAGGGTGTCTACATCATCTGGAACAATTTTCAATGGGTTGTCACTGGGGATCCGTATATCGGAAGCCCAGTAACAGCGGAGTCTCAGTGAACCTGAAATTTAACATGGGGGGAGGCTCAGTAATACTTTGTAGATATATATATATATATATATATATATATATATATATATATATATAGATATAATTTTTAGTGTGAATGATTCAATACATTATTATAATTCAAAAAACTAAAAAATCTTACATAGCAAGACCTCCAAATACGTTTTTTAGGTCTTTAAAATGACGCTGTTAAACCTTACTTTATCAAAATGACAAAAACCAATATTTAGCACTAAAATACAGGTATAATTTTTAGAATGAATGATTCAATACATTATTATAATTCAAAAAAAATAATAAATCATTACATAGCAAGACCTCCAAATACGTTTTATAGGTCTTTAAAATGGCGCGATTCCGCGGATAAACCTCACTTAATTAAAATGACAAAAACCAATATTTAGCACGAAAATCTAGATATAATTTTTAGTGTGAATGATTCAGTACATTATTATAATTCAAAAAACTAAAAAATCATTACATAGCAAGACCTTCAAATAGGTTTTTTAGGTCTTTAAAATGGCGCAATTCCGCGGATTATCCCTTAATCAAAATGACAAAAACCAATATTTAGCACGAAAATCTAGATATAATTTTTAGTGTGAATGATTCAATACATTATTACAATTCAAAAAACTAAAAAATCATTACATAGCAAGACCTCCAAGTACGTTTTTTAGGTCTTTAAAATGGCGCGATTCCGCGGATAAACCTTAATTAATCAAAATTACAAAAACCAATATTTAGCACGAAAATCTAGATATAATTTTTAGTGTGAATGATTCAATACATTATTACAATTCAAAAAACTAAAAAATCATTACATAGCAAGACCTCCAAATACGTTTTTTAGGTCTTTAAAATGGCGCGATTCCGCGGATAAACCTTACTTAATTAAAATGACAAAAACCAATATTTAGCACGAAAATCTAGATATAATTTTTAGTGTCAATGATTCAATACATTATTACAATTCAAAAAACTAAAAAATCATTACATAGCAAGACCTCCAAGTACGTTTTTTAGGTCTTTAAAATGGCGCGATTCCGCGGATAAACCTTACTTAATTAAAATGACAAAAACCAATATTTAGCACGAAAATCTAGATATAATTTTTAGTGTGAATGATTCAATACATTATTATAATTCAAAAAACTAAAAAATCATTACATAGCAAGACCTCCAAATACGTTTTTTAGGTCTTTAAAATGACGCGATTCCGCTGTTAAACCTTACTTTATCAAAATGACAAAAACCAATATTTAGCACTAAAATACATTTATAATTTTTAGAATGAATGATTCAATACATTATTATAATTCAAAAAACTAAAAAATCATTACATAGCAAGACCTCCAAATACGTTTTATAGGTCTTTAAAATGGCGCGATTCCGCGGATAAACCTCACTTAATTAAAATGACAGAAACCAATATTTAGCACGAAAATCTAGATATAATTTTTAGTGTGAATGATTCAGTACATTATTATAATTCAAAAAACTAAAAAATCATTACATAGCAAGACCTTCAAATAGGTTTTTTAGGTCTTTAAAATGGCGCGATTCCGCGGATTATCCCTTAATCAAAATGACAAAAACCAATATTTAGCACGAAAATCTAGATATAATTTTTAGTGTGAATGATTCAATACATTATTAGAATTCAAAAAACTAAAAAATCATTACATAGCAAGACCTCCAAGTACGTTTTTTAGGTCTTTAAAATGGCGCGATTCCGCGGATAAACCTTAATTAATCAAAATGACAAAAACCAATATTTAGCACGAAAATCAAGATATAATTTTTAGTGTGAATGATTCAATACATTATTATAATTCAAAAAACTAAAAAATCATTACATAGCAAGACCTCCAAGTACGTTTTTTAGGTCTTTAAAATGGCGCGATTCCGCGGATAAACCTTACTTAATTAAAATGACAAAAACCAATATTTAGCACGAAAATCTAGATATAATTTTTAGTGTCAATGATTCAATACATTATTACAATTCAAAAAACTAAAAAATCATTACATAGCAAGACCTCCAAGTACGTTTTTTAGGTCTTTAAAATGGCGCGATTCCGCGGATAAACCTTACTTAATTAAAATGACAAAAACCAATATTTAGCACGAAAATCTAGATATAATTTTTAGTGTGAATGATTCAATACATTATTATAATTCAAAAAACTAAAAAATCATTACATAGCAAGACCTCCAAATACGTTTTTTAGGTCTTTAAAATGACGCGATTCCGCGGTTAAACCTTACTTTATCAAAATGACAAAAACCAATATTTAGCACTAAAATACAGGTACAATTTTTAGTATGAATGATTCAATCAATACATTATTATAATTCAAAAAAATAATAAGTTATTACATAGCAAGACCTCCAAATACGTTTTTTAGGTCTTTAAAATGGCGCAATTCCGCGGATAAACCTCACTTAATTAAAATGACAAAAACCAATATTTAGCACGAAAATCTAGATATAATTTTTAGTGTCAATGATTCAATACATTATTACAATTCAAAAAACTAAAAAATCATTACATAGCAAGACCTCCAAATACGTTTTTTAGGTCTTTAAAATGGCGCGATTCCGCGGATAAACCTTAATTAATTAAAATGACAAAAACCAATATTTAGCACGAAAATCTAGATATAATTTTTAGTGTGAATGATTTAGTACATTATTATAATTCAAAAAACTAAAAAATCCTTACATAGCAAGAACTCCAAATACGTTTTTTAGGTCTTTAAAATGGCGCGATTCCGCTGTTAAACCTTACTTTATCAAAATGACAAAAACCAATATTTAGCACGAAAATCCAGGTATAATTTTTGGTATGAATGATTCAATACATTATTATAATGCAAAAAAATAAAAAATCATTACATAGCAAGACCTCCAAATACGTTTTTTAGGTCTTTAAAATGGAGCGATTCCGCGGTTAAACCTTACTTTATCAAAATGCTAAATATTGGTTTCTGTCACAAACCTGAAAATGCTTATTTTTTGCTTAAAATGAGCATGAATTTATCTCTGTGAAGTCAAGGCAATAAATGTATTATATACCTAATTATTTAAAATTTTAAATAACTGTAAAATCAGATTCATTTTATCTTTGTTCATTCATATAGAGAAGAATATTCAATATAAGAATTTAATGTTAAAAATGTATTTTGTATAAGATACTTGATCATTTCAAAATGTAGGTACCTGTAGGATCGTACCCAAACCAAAGCTATATAGATAGGTTACCTATAGTAGGTAGTTTAAATGTTATTTACAAAATTCTACGCAGTTCACAAATAAACGATCAAAAAACGAAGTCTTACATAGACGAATTTAGGTATTCAAAAGCGATTATTTACTACCTTTAAGTTGTTATTCATTCTGTTATTATCGCAAAACAAAACGGAAATTAACTTAAATATTTAATGCAAGTTGAAAACGTAAATTATTGATCATAAATATCGCATAATGTTCATGTTTATATTTTTTACAATTGTGCTCAAGACCATCAATCATCAAAAATAGGTTAAACGCCTGGAGACTTGTATGATTGGACAGACACGAAATCTACGGATTATTGACGCTTCTAACCGAACAGACTAACAGACAACAAAAAGATGTAGTAGTTAAATGATTGTAGATCGCAACTACATTGACTTACTTATCAGCTAAATAATATCAGTATTAGCGAATCATGATTTTTACGCACAGAAATACCTAACTGTAAAATCACAATTCCGTTCAAAAACCTTCAATTAAGTCACATCTGTAGCCTTATTAAAATTATAGATTTAATTATCCATTAAGCATTATTAAACCACGCATTAAATAAGGCATCTAAATGGCAGTCTGATCTACACCCTACATACCACACCTGGTAGGTACTCAGAATCTCAAAACGACGAAAAGTAACTTACTTTTCTCCGCATAGTGGTTATCCATCATAGCATTGAAATCACTAATAAACACCACAACACATTGCAAAATAAACAAGGGCACAACTCACTGTTGACAGTTTTCGACACTAAAACCACAAACTGGCACAAACACAAATAAATGAATATTCGCAGACTAGCGGCGGAGTTGGACCGAATCGAGTCAAAGCCGAAGAACGAAGAACGGTGAACGTGAACGGTCTTATCTGGTCTGGTTGGAGACACAGATGTACAAGAACTTGCCTACTATCGATACTCATATCGATTGTATGGATATCGATTTAACATCGAAACAATCGATACTCTTCAATAGGTTTCTTTTAAAATTCATATTATTTGATGTAAAATATTTTAATTAAATTTCTTATTTAATATTTTTTATTAATCAAAAAAACTAATGTAAACAAATAATATTACGCTTCTTGTGGTTTTATATGCCTAAATGTTAATTTAATTTTGTAATAAAAAAAATGTTTTTGTAGTTTTATTGCACATTAATGTAGAAAAGACAATTCGACAAAACACGACCAATACAAAATAATATATTTTTGTTTTCAATATTCCCCCTCTCTTTGTAATACCTCTGTCCAAAGCCAGACTTACAGGAATGAATTCCAGTAAAAAATCCCATGACAATCGTAGTGTCTTTTCATTTAAAGAGACTAAATTAAAAATTATATATAGACTTTAGAAACATGTTTTAATTGTTTTATGGATCAGTCATTAGTATCTTGTCCACAACTGGTTCACGAGTCAAGTATTAATTTGATTTTGTTTATTTAGTGCTCAACTTACTATCGTTATTATTAAAATTGAAAATTTTGGTAGCAAAAGAAACGAAATGTAATAAAATAACAGGTCAAATTATCTCAAAACAAAATTATTTAATATATAGGTCGAACTTTCTTGGGTAGAGTTATATATCTAAGAAATAAAATTATATTCGGATTAATTTGACGTCAACCGAATAATTTAAACGGACGAAGACATGCCCAGATATTCCCGATCTTGGTAATCTTTGGTACTACCCGTTAGATTCGATTGTTTCCGATGTTTTACAATCGATTTCGAGCCTTCGGTTGAACAGCACAGAAAGTAGAAGGCGGCGCCCTCAAGCGGAGGGAATGCAACTTACACCCGTCACCGATCTACCTGCATGTTTCTTACAGGGCGGTCCACGTTTACCGGACCGGTACCCATAGTACCATCGCTACAGGGTCACGCAGTGGGTGAAATGAAATTCTTAGAATGCCCATTTTAATAATAAAAAAATAATGCTTGGCGTGAAATAAATGAAAACGATTACTTTTACCTAATGGTTATGTAAGCTCATTAGACCAATATTTTGTGGTTATTGTGTTGTAGGTACTTGTATGCAGAACTGGATGAATGTAGAAATGTATGTAATTAATCGACTCACAACATTCTAAATCTAAACGAAAATTTTAATTACCATATTAAAGAAAATGATTATTTAATCTTGACTTATTGAAAATCGTTTTAAAACTGATATTAATATACCTAAAATTGCTATCATTAAATAAAATAAGTATGTAACGGTTGGTTTGATTTCTTACCTAGGTGCAATGAATTTTTGCAACATCTGCGATATTTAGAATATTATAAATTATATTATTTTGTATTTGTTGTTAAATGTAATATCGACACCCCAAAAAACAAGGACGTAACTCAACAAACGTACTTATTTGAAAAAAGGTCTTTACAAAAACATACCACATATTCCTTAGACCAAAATAAGTTGATTTAAGTAAAATTACCTTAGTACAAAGTTGCTTCGTTTGGGCTCCAGAGGGCCTTGAAGTTACAATTTTTAAATCGTTTTTCCCATATAAATTTAAAACGGCATATGCGATTTTGCTGAAATTTGGTATATTGGTAGAGTTTTATGTGGCAAAAAAAAATGGTATTAAAATTTTGTCCGACAATAATACATAGGCGTAGAACTTGATTTTTTAAATAATTGCACCCTTAAAAATTCTACGCCAATGGAAGAAAAGAAGTTTGAGTATGAAATTTAGATTGCGCAACTCATTTACTTTAAAAAAGGTACTCCTGATAAGACTCGATTACTCTCATGGTTTTCGCTAAATTTCTGTTTTAATAATTTAGAGTGTATAGGTTTCACAAAAATATTTATTTACAACATAATCAAAATAGAGATTTTGATTTTCTACAGGTTCCCTGTAAACTGTGGATTTCAGATGTCCCCATAAAAAGTAATCCATCGGTGTTAGGTCTGGGGAACGTGGTGGCTAGTTTACAGGTGCGTCCTCTGCCTATCCATTTGTGTGGATATTGTTCATTCAAGTGGTTTCTAACGTTTAAAGAAAAATGTGGTGGAGCTCCATCTTGCATAAACCACATATCTCTCCGAAGTTGGAGAGGTAAATCTTCTAACAATTCTGTCAACGTATTTTGTAGAAAATCCAAATAATTTTCTCCAGTTAATCTTCGTGGAAGTATGACAGGACTAACAATGAAATTACCAATTATTCCAGCCCACACATTAATTTTGAATTCGTGCTGAAAATGGTTTACCTTTATTGCATGCGGATTTTCAACGGCATAAACATGTTCATTATGGTTATTAGTTATGCCTCTTCTTGTAAAACCCGCTTCATCGGTAAACCTTCTTGACAAAGTTTGGATCTCTTTCTCTCTGCATATTAACAAATCGACAAAAACCCAAACGAATTTGAGGATCATGGACTAATAATTCTTGTACTGGCTTCTTATGGTATGGATATAGCAATTGTTCTCTAAGCACTTTATGAACGACATCTTTACTTACTTTGACAAGGGGGGTAGCCATGTGTGAGTTGAGGTAATTTTAAGGTGAAGGGTGAGAAAAAGTCCTTTATATCTCACAAGGAAAGTCAATGTTTAATTGTTTAACAAAACATTGAGTGCGACCGGTTTCGAAGTGTCATCACTTCATCTTCAGGCTCGCCTAGTGGAAAGGAGAATATGTGGTGTAAGGTGTGTTAACTTGGAAACAAAACGATATATAAAATAATAAAAAAGAGAAAACTCACCATACTCTCCATCCACTAGGGAATACTACAAAAACAAGTTTCATCAATTTTGGGTTGAAATAAATTGTAAAATGAACCGATTTACACGTAATAAAAAGTTAAAAATATTTGAAAAAACAAATATTAGTCAATTATAGTAAAAATTTAATTAATTTCGTTATAATCACTAACCCCTTAAATAAGTATAATACCAAATTTAAAACTACCCTTAAAAATTGTACACATTTGATTAATGATTCCTTGTTTAATAAATTCAAACCAGATCATAAATTAATACCTAGGCTATATGGCCTTCTCAAAATACACAAATCTGACAATTTTGATGACATACCAATCCGCCCTGTCGTGTCATATATAAATTCACCAACATATTATACATCAAAGTGGTTGAATGACATACTCAAAATCCATTATAAAGATCACTTTACACATACAGTCAAAAATAGTGTACAACTTGTAAACAACATCAAAAATGTTCACATTAATGATACAGATTCTTTGATCTCTTTAGATGTATCTAACTTATTCACAAATATTCCTATACCAGAAGTTCTAGGTTTTGTTGAATCACATTTGTCAAGTTCGAATATGTCTGATATTGAACTAGTAGAATTTTTGAACCTTCTCAAGGTTTGTTTAGAACAAAACTTTTTTTCATTCAACAATGAAATTTTTTCACAAACAAATGGACTTTCTATGGGATCTCCACTTAGCCCAATATTAGCAGACATATTTATGCACAATTTTGAAAAAGAAAAAATCCTTAAAAACAACCTTTTCCACTCAAATGTGAAATTCTATTATAGATATGTTGATGATATTTTGATTTTGTGGTCAGGTAACTTAGACTCATTAAATGACTTCTTGACTTATATTAACGACTTACATTCTAATATTAAATTCACATTAGAAATTGAAATAAACAAATCTATTAACTTTTTAGATCTTAAAATCTCACACAATAATAACAAGTTCAACTTTGACATCTATAGAAAGCCAACACATACAGGCACAGTTATAGACAATACCTCTAACCATCCAGCAACACATAAATTGGCTGCCTTTAATTGCTACTTAGAGAGGCTATTAAACGTTCCTCTGTCTACGGAAAACTTTAATAAGGAACTAAATATAATTAAAACTATTGCTATAGATCACAACTTTGAACTAGATATTATTGATAAAATGCTAACACATGAAACAAAATAAAATTCAACAAAATTTAGCTTATATTAACAATCCTAATATGGTACGTGAACTAACCACCAGTAAGAAATACATTTCTCTTACCTTTATTGGAAAAGCATCCTATAAAGTGGCTAGCTTACTCAAAGACCACTTTAAAGTATCTTTCAAAACCCCCTCTTCATTACATAAGTTATTTGTTCATAATAAAGATAAATTAGATCCCTTTGACTTATCTGGAATTTATAAATTAACTTGTAAATCTTGCCATTCTTTCTATGTGGGACGCACATTTCGAAATTTCAAGATCCGTTTAAAAGAACATTTACGTTGTCTTAACCAAAATACAACAGGTTTTTCACATTTTGCCAACCACCTACTGGACTCAAATCACGACTTCGATTCAACTGAAGGTTTCGAAATCCTTCATAGTTCCTACAATAGATTTACTCTTAATAGCTTCGAAAACCTCGAGATATTGAGACATTTAAAATTAAATCCTGTTGGTTGCTTAAATGCCCAGATATTGTCAGAAACTCCTCCTGTTTTCTCAACACTAATCTAAATTTATCGTTCTAACTTCCTTTTTAACCTCCCCCCTTTATTTCTATTCACATATCTTCTTGCAAGGGGTACATTTCAGTAAGTAATTTTTATATTTTTTATATTTTTTCCCATAAGAAACCAACGAGCACGTGTAAAGATTAGGTTAGATTGTCTGATATCCACATGCGTCATTTTCTTCTTTTATTCTTCAGTTGCTTCACAACAGTTAACCCAGTAATTTCTTCTTCTTTCTTCTTCCTACAACATCACATACACTTGGTGATTGGTTCATGGCCCAAATCTTATATAATAGATAATAAATAATTCTTCACTCATAGTTTACATCTTATTAACTATACCCTGTCATAAGTTTACACAAGAATTTTTTCGTTATAATACTTACCACCACCTGTAGAGGCCTTAACTTGACAGGTCTCCTTTCAAAAAATTTTAGTTTTTTAAAAAAACAACAATGTTTAAAATAGGTCTTATCTTTTAATCTGTTTAATGTATGTGATTTGTTTTTGTATAGTCTTGATATTTTAAATTTTTACTATAATTGACTAATATTTGTTTTTTCAAATATTTTTAACTTTTTATTACGTGTAAATCGGTTCATTTTACAATTTATTTCAACCCAAAATTGATGAAACTTGTTTTTGTAGTATTCCCTAGTGGATGGAGAGTATGGTGAGTTTTCTCTTTTTTATTATTTTATATATCGTTTTGTTTCCAAGTTAACACACCTTACACCACATATTCTCCTTTCCACTAGGCGAGCCTGAAGATGAAGTGATGACACTTCGAAACCGGTCGCACTCAATGTTTTGTTAAACAATTAAACATTGACTTTCCTTGTGAGATATAAAGGACTTTTTCTCACCCTTCACCTTAAAAAAAAAAATCTTTACTTACTCCTAGTTCCCTTCCAATTCGTCTGGTGCTTAATTCTGGATCTTCTTCAACACGTTCTAAAATGTCTTCTTCAACTTCAGGAATCCTTACAAAACGTTCTCTTCCATTATCAACAGTGTTGGGAGCAAAGGAATCTGTCTCCCGAAGACGTCTCTCAACAGCAGCAAAAGTTGGGTGGCTAGGTACACGACGATTTGGAAACCTTTCAGAGTACACCCTGACACTCTCTCGAGCATTTCCTTCACAAAATCCTAATGTCAGTAACATATCGGTATCGGTATTCTGCATTGGTATATTGTACAGCCATATTAATAAACCACGCATTTGTTTTTTTAATTATTGAGTCAGATAGAACACTTTCAATCGTTAACAAGAGATTAGGTGTTAAAACTTGACAATATTTTTATTTAGATGAAACTATGGAAACCAAAAATAAATGTTTTTGTATACGTATTGCAGGCAAATAATTAATATTCCTCAAAAAATCGTACATGGCAAGAATCGAGTATTTTTGTTAAAAGTCTCGATTAGAGGTGTTGAAGAAGATATGAAAAAAGTACATTTTTATGTTTTTCATCGTATAAAATTTTGTCCGATAATACATAGGCGTAGAACTTGATTTTTTAAATAATTGCAACTTTAAAAATTCTACGCCAATGGCAAAAAAGGGGTTTGAGTATGAAATTTGGATTGGGTACTCATTTACTACAAAAAAGTACCCTTGATAACACTCGATTTACTCTCATGGTTCTGACAAAGTTTGTATTTTAATAATTATTGTTTATGTTCTAAAATTACTAAAATGCAAATTTCGTCAAAACCATGAGAGTAATCGAGTCTTATCAAGAGTATCTTTTTTAAAGTAAATGAGTTGCGCAATCTAAATTTCATACTCAAACTCCTTTTTTTCCATTGGCGTAGAATTTTTAAAGGTGCAATTATTTAAAAAATCAAGTTCTACGCCTATGTATTATTATCGGACAAAATTTTAATACCGTTTATTTTGCCACATAAAACTCTACCAATATACCAAATTTCAGCAAAATCGCATATGCCGTTTTAAATTTATATGGGAAAAACGATTTAACAATTGTAACTTCAAGGCCCTCTGGAGCCCAAACGAAGCAACTTTGTACTAAGGTAATTTTACTTAAATCGACTTATTTTGGTCTAAGGAATATGTGGTATGTTTTTGTAAAGACCTTTTCCGTAGATTTTGAAATGGAATAAAGACGTATGTTTTTTTTTTGTTTTTACCGTGATAATATACTTTAGTAAAAGTTTGTACCGCGTAAATATTATACCTGTTTTTGTTTCAGTTTGTACCGTCTCTCCCAAAATAATTATTGAGTGTCCTATTTCGTACCGTCACCCTTACATTACCTGGGTTACGTTATAAAGTACTTAAGTAGATTATCCTTGCTCCGTTTAATAACGAACCCATCTTTAGATCATAAAAAATTTCTTATTAAGAATTTAATTCCACTTTACGCAGCTATGACTTGAAGATGAGCTATAACTAACTCGGTACAAAAGAAGGGAAAAACTAATAGAGAAGAAAAAATTATCTCCACTTTATTTAGGTATATATTTATTAACATATTAATATATGAATTGATTAGCAGGATTCAGGCCTTAAAAAATAAAAAGATTAAATGTGTATAGTGATATTCAATTTATAATATACACAGTGGCTCGTAAAACATCAAACATGAAATAAAAACTGCATTATAAAATAAATTGATTCATTTACAAAATGTATACCGGATGACAATGAGACCAGGGCCACGTTAATATCTCTTTTATTTGTGCAGCGATTTGGATCAAACTTGAAAGAAACCTACCAGATATAATGGGCGTGTTTAGTGAAAACGAATTTAACGAATCAAATGCTGTTAACTGTTTAAGCACAAAAAAACGATGTTTTTTCAACGCTTTTTTTGAGCCATTTACCGAGTCATAATGAAGCGCCTATTTCTATTGGTCACTAAAGAATCTGTGATACCAACATAAACAGTAAATCGTTATCTTTTTCCAATAGAGACATTTATGATAGTTTTCTCTTTCTAAATTCGGATTAAAATTATGTTTTCTTTTCTCATGTCATGATAACATTTCTAACATCAAATCCATTGTGAGAAACATTAAAATTGATTTTAAAAAGTGTGATAAAATAAACAATTGTTTAATTTTGCGTTACATTAAAAATATCTGGTTATATTACTTGAAAATATAACCAGATATTTATATATCTGGTTATATTTTCAAGTACTTGATCCCTGTGAGAAGAAAGAAAACCAGTCAATTTGATAAGATGTTAATAAAAGTTCCTCAAAATCTAGACATTCAAAAACGATAGTGGGCTAAAGGCTGTTGCAAAACACAAAGTATCATCGTGCTATTATATTTATTTTGATGTAAGTAAAGATGGTATTCTTGAATTGTTGTTTCCAATTTGATCAACTAATAGGTCAATATACCTACCTACCTTTTTACTTAACATCACTGAACTATATACCGTAACAGTTACAATTCAGTGCTTAACACTGAGTCTGAGGGTACTAATTAGTTTGTATTATTTTTTAGGTGGAAGAAGATGCATTACCATTTCAAAATTAAGGGTAAAAATTTAACAATAAAACAAGATGTGTCTTATAAATATACCGGGTTCGTGGTAGATGCGCTCGTGGTATTTGCGCTTTTCACGCAAAGTGTGGCACTTGCGCTCGGGTATCTTTTTCGAGCATACCTGTTTTTTAAGAACTGTCAAGAGAGTGGCACTTGCGCCCTGTTTGTATCCAAGTAGGTAGAATAAATAAAAGAGCAAGATCAAGCAGGTAAGTAAACTTAAAATATTAAATAATGATAACGAAAATGTGTTTAAATACATTATACATATTACTATTATATCTTTATAAAATATTTAAGGGTGTTTACTCTTAATCTCATTTAACAGGTATTACAATAGTTGTTTCCTGGATTTTATTTAAAAGAATTTACCAGGTTTTACCCTTAATCTCATTAAATATGTGTCGGTGTATAGGCACTGTTTTTAAATAGATATAAGAGTTCCCCATTTGTTAATAATTTATTGTAAAATCGAACACTGAGGTACTTACGTTTATTAAAATTTATATTTAATTTTTACGAGGATTTTTGTTATTTCCGTGTCATGACTGATGTAGCTGAAGTTACAGTTACTTCCAAAAATAAACCTTTGGTTCTTTATAATGGCTATCAATATACACTAAAAAAAGAAAACAAAGTTAAACGTACGTGGTTATGCATAAAAAAAAAAGTGCACAATGTAGAGGTTCCTTAATGACAACTTCGGAAAATATTGTCATTTCAAAATCAGGTATGTACATTATAATATACATTCAATAAAGCAGTTAACTACTTATTTATTTAATATTATGTCAGGTGCAACGCAACCTATCCCTATATTAATTATTTTTCTAATTAGAAAAAAATTATACCGGAAAAATACTAAAATGAAAGTTGGATAACTAGTTTTTTGGAAAACCTTATAATTTATTTTCATCTTAATTTAGGCTGTACAATATTTTTTTTTCTTTCTTCCGTCTCAATTATTGTACTGTTAGAAAAGTTATTAGTGACATCATTCTCTATAATTTCTGTGCTTGACATAATTTTCCTAAAATGGTCAGTATTCGAGAAATTTTGAGAAACAGTGGAAAATTCGAATTGTATTTGTTCTCCTCTATTACTTTTATCCCCTCATTTTGTATCGGGCTAGTTATAGCTCATCTTCAAGTCATAGTTTCTGGTTGAAAGCTTTTAAGCGGCCGTATCTCAAAATATCTTGAAGGAGAATAAAAAAAAATATTTCAAGTGAGACACCTCAATTATAATATGTCATTCTTATCCCCTACTTCACTATAACCGATACAAATTAAATAAGGAAAGTACCAGGTATAACACATTAACGAAGAGGTTATTTTGCGCTACTTTTAATTTTAGCTCCCAATAGCATGATACAAAATTGTTACGTCTTGTAATATGTGACACTTAATTTGAAAGCTAATTTTTTTAGTAATAATACACCACATAACATTAAACTAAATATCTTCATATTACACTTGTAACAAAATAAAGTTAGTAACAGTGCAATATTTTTTCTTTTCAAGTTCATCTTTGATTTAGTTAACATAATATAATGTAGTGCATTTAATTACTAATAAAATAATCTTTTAAATTAAATTTCACACTTTAAAATACGTAACTGGCGCTAAACTTAAAAGTAGTCCAATGCACAATAATCAGTGGCGGTTTGTGATCAAAATTTTGGGGGTTCACAGTGACAGAATATAGATATCAGTACAGATATATGAAAAAAACTTTCGGTGTTTTAAAAAGTTTACAACATACCTTTCTAAAATACTGACAGTTTTTTACCTACATCTGTACCGAGATCTATATTCTGCTACCGTGAACCCCCAAAATTTTGGTCACCAGCCGCCCCTGACAGTAATAGATACTGCTGAATTCGCAATTCCTCTTTAAATGATCTTTTCGATGATGCGTCATACTTGGTACTTTCCCAATCTAAATTATATTAGTTAGAGTGACGGAGTGGAGAAGAATATCATATGAAAATTAAGGATATGATGGAAAAGTGTCCCCTTGCAATAAAAATAGCCCAGTTTTTGTGGTTTTTTTTTTATTATTTTTCTAGATATTCGGAGATACGGCCGCTAACAACTTTTAATCAGAGATACAAGAAAATAAAAGAAATACATAATAAGAAACTTTTTTGGGGTAGTTATAGCCCATCTTCCAGTGATTCACCATAGTAAAAATAATAAAATTTAGAATACTAAAAATGTATCGCAAGTATTTTAAGTTTACCTACTCCTAACTACCTGCAAATACAAACAGGGCGCAACTGCCACTAACTTGACCCTTCTTAGAAAGCAGGTAAGCTCCAAAAGTAGGATAGGGCGCAAATGCCACAATTTTAGGTAGTGGCCGCAAGTGCCACGGGCGCATCTACCATAGATCCAAATATACCACCTAAAATTCCTATTAAAGGCTCTTTAACTGACTCTGCCAAAAAAGGATTGAACATTTTAATTGTATTGTCGTTCCATATATAAATGTTATTAATTGCTTAAACGATTATTAATATGAATTTAATAAAAGCTAATAATGTATTTAAAATACAATTACTTTAAAATATGCAAATCATTTAAGTCTAATAGTTTTGCAAAATCTATATAAACTCCACAGAAGTAAATGCCTCGACTATACCTATACAGTATACTGTCAGTGTCTTACCATGAATAAACCTTTTTAAAAGACTCGATTAACAGTAATAGGCAATTGATAAATAAATTAAAGAAAACGAGAAAACTTATTTTTATTTGAATTTATTATAAATATATAACACTTCCAAAAAATATTTCCTGGCTTCATATTATTTAGTTCTTGTTCATCAAAAATAAACTTCTAATATTTATTTATTTCAAAATTTGAAGAAAAAAGCCCATTATGTTTCTTAAATAGTAACAGTTGCAGTTGAATATGAAAATATAATTTTCTGGTTACTTTGTACTCGATATATATCTATTCACTATTATTTATAACAAGAACATATTCAATGTTTTTAATTCGAAAAAGAATCGACACCCTCAAATCATTAGAACTTCAAACTTTTTACAACAGTGGCCTTTTCTTATAACACAATGTGGATGTGAATGAAGGTTATTCACTTCGATGGTGTTCAGAAGCCCCAACAAGAGAGCAACATTATGTTTGCACCCATCTTAAAAAAATAAAACAATGAAAAATCATTTAATACAGTATTTCGAGCTTTTTATTATTGACAGGAATTGAAATTACCTATACTATACTACCTATACTATTATTATTATTATTACTTCCCTGTTAGACCTAAAATGTCAACAATATTGAGTAGTGAGTTTGTATAATAAAAAAAATTTCCTTTTTTAAACACAAACCTCTGTCAATACAATAATTCTAGAAAGATTTGGTGCTTAGAAAGTGTACTTACTGTTGTCTTTACGTTGCTAATTTCAGAGCCAATAAACTTTATATTATTTATATAAAAAATCATTAATCTACCTTGCGAAAGTTGTCCAAAGATTCTTCTTTAATTCCAGTTTGTACTTTGACCATTTTTAAAAAATGAAATAATTTTAAAATAAATCAAAATAATCCCGACTCGAAATTGAAAACGAGGTTAGGATTTAGATTTTAGAATAAAAAATGAAACCACGTTGCCAGACTTACAGAAAATATGATTATATTAAATATTATGATTTGAATAAAATTTCGATTAAGAAGAAAGTTTATTGAAATAGTAAGTCTATTGCTTCATAAAAACGGAATTTAAACAAATATTGTTTTTATCTTAAATTATACGATCTTAACCATTAAATTGTTGATTATTCGGAATTTCAATAATTCTTTATAAGAAGCGGCAACAACGTAAAAACATATCGACTCTGTCTGGAAGGTTATAAATTAGCCAATCAGATTTTAGGCTTCATTATGACGATGTTTAAAAATCATTGTAGCGCGCGTTTCAAATTTGTTTGAATTTTTTGGAATTTTAAAAAATTCTTGTAGGAAAATTTGAAGAGAAAAAATTTCAAAAAAATACTTTTAGATTAGATTTTGTGCTAGCTTTTAGAAAAAAATATTTTTGAATTTCACTAAACACGCCCATTTCGAATTGACACAGTTAAACAAAATGACCGACTTCCGGTTTTACTGGAAATGTCATTAAGTTTGGTTTTTCACCTTGTGCCTATAATATATGTTTTTTTTTTTAATTTACTGTTTAAATTACATATGACAGTGTTGCCAAATTTTTATTTTTCCAAAACATTTTTTTAAGACGAAGGCTACGAACTGGTCCATAATATTCTAATGATTTCGAAATCTATTTTACCAACTGAGTTAAAAAAATCTTTCAGATAAAAGATACATTTCTAAAACGTGATTTTTACCAAAATTTCACTTTTTTTTTTAAACGTCACCTATTATGAGCCATTTTGTCATTAAATGCAAAATGTTATCACCATCTTTCTACTTAAAAAAAATGGTTTTATATTCGGGATATCAACATTATCTGAAGCGGAAAAACAAAAACGGATCGGAAAATTGGTCCTGTGTAAATCGGAATAAGTATGGTGTAGTTTAACAACACAACAAAAAATAACAAAATTGTTAGTAAAAATAAACAACATACGTGTGTACCGGATGTACCTAAAATGAAAGTTTTAAAGTGCTTTGACAAATGCAAGAAAAAGTCCTAAGAACAATTAATTCCAATACCAAAAATATTTAATGAGAAATTCTCTAAATTGAAAGATAATGGTTTAGAAATTGTCACAAAAGTAACTCTTTTTATCAAGCGAGAAGAGCATTTGATATAAAAATTGCAACCGGGACCAAGGCTTTTCCAGTTTTTCAAACGGAAGGGACGTCATAATTCCACAAGAGTTAGAAGATTTTTTAATTATTATTGATGATGGCTTTCTGCAGCAAGTATGGCCGTAAATGCCTACAAGAATCTGGCAACGTTGCAACGTTGCAACATGCTGTAATAAACTTTTTAGTCAATTGTATACTATACATGCAGACTATAGTTTGCAGCAATATTGATGCAACCAATATTATTCCAGTTGTATATGCTTTAATTCCTGATAGAAAACAGACTGTTTTCGTGTATCAAATGAAAAACTCCCCAATGGTAACTACAACGATTTAAAACAGATTTTGAAATAGGAATAATGCAGGCAATTAGAAGAATTAAGTAGACTGAGAGTGGTGTACACACTACTAGTGAAATGTAAGTGGAATAGGTACAAAAGTGTGTAAAATATTAATTTTTTTTTATTAAAAATTAGGCTAAGCGCTTTCGGCTTAGCAAAGCCATCTTCAAAGCTGTCCTAACAGACGTTACAAATTAAAATTTATTAATAATAAAGCTTGACAAAAAACTTATGTTCATGATACCTTCCACATGGGGCCAATTAGATTAAACATAAAATTGTTATCAACACCTACAATACAAAAACATTTAGGAAGGGTAAAGGCACCGAACTCCAATAGGTCACGTTAAAAGTATACAGGTGACAAGCGTAGCTAAATTTGACCATTGACAGCAGATATATGACATAGACAGACTGAAAAGTAGAAAGAGCGTTCGAGGGGGTTTGGAGTCAAATATATAATAATGAACTAGAGGGGGAGGGATATACTAGGCTTGAAAGGATATGAACCATACAGAGGTCCTAAGAGACCTAAGTATGTTTGGTTTAGAGAAACTATTAAACATCGGAATTTGAAGAGTAGAATGAAGGGCAATGACTTTAGAGTCATACTAGGCCAGAGAACTTGAAGTAAAAAGACGTGAGCACGCCATGACCCATACATGGTACCTAGTCGAAAAAAGAAGGGTAAATTAGAAAGGAAGGAGAGAGTTATAGAAAAGTGATAAAGATATAGTAAAGACAAATTACTACCTAGATCCATACTGGGCAGCAACAAAGTAAAGTAAAGACATTTATTTCGCCTTTTACGACACAGCTGTGTGCTAAGCTGCCTATTCTATGATCGGACAACCACAGTGAATATGATGATAAAAGTATGGTCAACGAGGAGTAGGCTTCACAACCATCCAAGAAGCTGAAGTAACAAATAAGTAGAATAAAATAACAGATTTAAATATTTTGAAACAATAAATTCCAGAGTGAAATAAAATGTAGACCAACAAAAAAAATAGGATGAAACCCATTGGAAAAGGAAGAGAATATAACAAAAATGAAAGCAAAAATGATTTACGGGTGACCTGAGGTCGGGAAGTGGGAGGGGGTGAGTTTTTAAGGGTAAAAAACGGATTATCTCGATTTCCGGCAAAACTACAAGTCCTATGGAAAAAAGTTAAAAGGCAAAGTTGTAGGGAATAAAAAGATCTACAACTTTTGTTCCTACACTTTTTTTACATAACCTCAAAATTTATGTGAAAAATTCAAATAACCAAGTTTTTGGTTTTTTATTTTTCTTTTACAAAAAAAAAATTCACGAAATTTGGTAAAAACTTACCTTTTTATGTCCCAAACACACTGCAATTTTTTTGTTTTAAAATATTTATTTTTTCACCTTATTTTGACTTAATATCGAAAAAGCACCCCAATTTTCAATCGAAAATTCTCCCATCAAAATATCTGCTTTTTTTAAAAAAGTCGGTGGGCTTTTTGTTCGTTGAAATCTCTACTTTCTGATGGTGTAAAAATATATATACATTACTATGGTAAATGTTCTCAGAAAATGCAAAGAAACAAAAAAAAATCGTTATGTACAATTTTGAGCTATTTATTAAAATTTACACTTTAGTTAATCGAAAAACGTAAGATTCCATATTATATTGATAAACAAAAAAAATACAAATCCATGAAACATAAAGATTGCAAAAAACATGCGAAAATAGTTGTTCTAAATATTAAAGATAGGATTTAAAGGGGATTTCATTTAAAAAATGTGACTGTTGCAATTTTGTTCAGCAAAAAAGTTGATTTATTAAATTCCAATTACATTAATATCATAGAAAATCTTATAATATATAAATATTCATGTAAATCGTACTATTGAATTAAGATACTTTGTAGATATTTTTATTGCCTACAACTTTGCGTTTTAACTTTTTTCCATAGGACTTCCCCTTCCACTTCCCGACCTCAGATCGCCCGTAAATTATTTTTGCTTTTATTTTTGTTATATTCTCTTCCTTTTCCAATGGGTTTCATCCTACTATTATTTTTTTTTTCACTTTTTACCATTTTCAAAGGCTTCAGCCGGTCTAATGATTGAAGATCAGTTTTAAAACAGTATAAATTGAACTTAAGTTAATAAACAAGTAAAGTTACAAAATGTTAGGAGACAATTATAAGTTTAAAATATCTAATTAAGTAAAGGACGCGATGATTAATGAACTAAATATGAAAATAAAATTAAGGTTAAATGAATTGAAAGGAATTAGTAGTTTATTTAATTGTTGTGATCCCCAGAGAGTTTTAAATAACGGGTTATAATTAATTTGAGTATTAAGAGAATTATAAGGAAGAAAGAAAACTCTAAGTCATTTAACACAGAATTTTGCAGGTCTAAAGAGGTGTTCCTTAATCCGTGTCTCTAGAGCTCTAATGGTTCTACCGATGTAGCTTCACAAGTATTACATTGTAATTTATAAATAAGACTCCTAGACAACTTGTCAATCTTGTCTTTGGTTTTTGAAAATAACGATTTAATAGTGTTTTGAGTTTTTAAAACTCAAAATACGCAGTACGAAATATGACTAGCCATGGGTGGTATACATTTGGGACGCGATACTAACTGGGAAATTTAGGAGTCGCGGTACGAAATAGGATGGTACAAAGTGGGCATAAGCCGTAAAAGTTACGTCCGTCCAAAAATCCTTTCTTAGTAGCTTACGTTATAAAATACATACTGGCAAACCGACCGCCGGCGGTGCTTGCACTTGTTGAAAAGAAAACCGTCTTCCGGCGGCATATGGTCTTCTTCATACAGGAAAGCCGCCACAAATCTAAACTGATTTGTTGATCAGGGCGGCATGCTATCAGTGAATTGAAAAATGCCTCCGGACGACGGTCTACTGTATTTAAAACATTGAATGCCGGTGGTAAGAAAAAATACTTGTAAAATCGTCTACATTTTTATGGCAAATGATCATATGTCGTACGCGTTTTATTTGTACATCGGTCTCCTTTTGACAGAGTAGATGAGCTGTGTCCAGGCCGTTGGTGTTTATGCCGGTCGGCGTAGCCATGTATGGATTGAAATTTTATGGTGGCGGCGAAGCCGCCACCCTACGAGAAGTCGTCACTTCGTCTTCTTGTTGTCACGGCATTATTATTATTTGTTCATGTATGTGAAATTTGCTTCTAAGGTTTATAAAATACTACTGCTAGTCACGGCGTAAATGGAAACAAACAAGACGCATTCACACAAACACCTCCCACCACAGCAATTACAAATGATTAGTGTTGTCCCCGATACGCGAGTTTTTTCCGGCGGCATTTAATGTTTCAAATACAGTAGACCGTCGTCCGACGGCCTTATCAATACTTTGATAGCCTGCCGCCCTCATCAACAAATCAGTTTAGATTTTCGGCGGCTTTCTTTTATGTGAGAAAACCATGCCGCCGGAAGACGGTTTTCGTTTTATTAAATTCAACTACCGCCGGCGGTCGGCTAGCCAGTACGTATAAAATAAAGATATATTTTCAAATTTCAGCTTTCTAGACTTTATTTTGGCTGTGCGTTGATAGATCAGTCAGTCAGTTCGTAGTAAGTCAGTTATTCAGTTAGTCGGTTAGTCGGTCAGTTAGTCGGTTAGTCGGTTAGTCGGTTAGTCAGTTAGTCAGTTAGTCAGTTAGTCAGTTACTCAGTTAGTCAGTTAGTCAGTTAGTCAGTTAGTCAGTTAGTCAGTTAGTCAGTTAGTCAGTTAGTCAGTTAGTCAGTTAGACAGTTAGTCAGTTAGTCAGTTAGTCAGTTAGTCAGTTAGTCAGTTAGTCAGTTAGTCAGTTAGTCAGTTAGTCAGTTAGTCAGTTAGTCAGTTAGTCAGTTAGTCAGTTAGTCAGTTAGTCAGTTAGTCAGTTAGTCAGTTAGTCAGTTAGTCATTAGTCAGTTAGTTAATTTAACATTGGTACGTAGATTTAAACCGATGATGAGCTTTATTCTTTTGTTTCATCATTTTGATAATAGAACTATTAAACCATGGATGATATCTTTTATTACTAGCTTTCCTTTTTGGACTGCATTAAACGAACAGCCAAAAGACTGGACTATTAACGCGGAGAGATATAAAAACATTCTTCAAGACTCATTGTTACCAAGTGCTGCAAAATTGTATCCGAAAGTAGATTACATAATTCCAATAGAACGGTGAATCATGTCCAAAACAACAAATAACAAATACCATTACAGTTTTATCACATCCCTCAAGTAGCCCGGATCTCAATCCTATAGAAAAACTTTAGAAATACCGCAATGACTTCCCATTTGCATTATGTATGAAAAAATGTACTGTCATTGATTTAAGTCATTTTTGATCGCACTATATATTTTTTTATTGTTATTCTTCCACATCTGCCCAACCATAAAGCTTGATAAAAAATGTACCTTTACAACTCGCACAGTTGTTTTGTTGCTTAAACTATTAACGGTTTAGCCACATCTATAACAAACAATAAGCAATAAATTTTTGATTACTAATAGCGAGTTATTCTTATTTTTTAACGATGCCTCAAGGCAGTAGCGTATTTGCGTACAAACAATTTTATATTTACCATCTAATAACCCCGTGTTACAAAGGACATAAGAACAATGAAGAAGCTGAATTAGTAAAGTTTATTCTTGTATGTTTATTAAAATGTTATACCCATCATCAGGAAGCTAAAATATATTTAATACATACAAAAATAAACCTTGTTTTATTTTAAACTATATTAAATAATTTTAAGAATGAACATAAAAATTTCTTTATATAAATAAAATTTCCTTAGTTTATTCGGTCATACTGTTTTTATTTTCTATAATTTAAGTACGAGCACTACATATGTTTCGTAACATTTTTCCATCTTCTAGTGCAGTCAAAATTTAATAAAAAGTCTTCACACGTTGTGAAATAGAAAGATGGGGTTTCTGTTATTTTAAAAATTTTAAACTGTTTGTAATCGTCCCCCATGTTTAATTAAATTTTGACTGCACTAGAAGATGGAAAAATATGACCAAATAAACCAAAGAAATTTTTATTTATATAAAATTCTACTAGGTACGGTTAGAAAATTAATTATTCTAATTCAAACAATTTTTTTGTTAAAAAAAAAAATATATTAATTCGAGTATGCAACCAGGTAAAAAACAACATTTGAACGAATACTCAGGAATTTATTTACACTGAAGATATGAGGGCGTCTTTGGCTTTCAGTTCTTTTGGGATATTTCTATCCACGATCTCTGGCAGCACATACAGATTATAAAAATTTATTAATTTATATAATATTGTGCTGTCAAAAATGTTCGTCTTGTAGAATGACTTCTACTCGTATATGAAAGGACTGTTCGTCGTTTATGTAAACTATAAAAAAAACATCTTTTTTACAAATTCGAGAGACGCTAAAATGGTGGTTCCCACCTTATCGAGACTGAGGCCCACAAGGGTAAACTCGTAGCGTAACAAAAACGAGAAATGATTTAACTTGGAACGAAATATAGAAAGCCGATAGTAGTATTAGCACGTTGAATTTTTTGGTTTGTGAAGCATTGGCATTACTTAGGTTAAACCATGTGATGATTTTCACAAGCCTTGATTTTTAAAACCATTCTATATCGCCTTTTGATTAGGGTTTAAAAACTTGTTTATCCAATTTATCCAATAATAATTGGCCCATTTACCTCTTAAGCCTGCTCATATAAAATATTTAGGCTTCTTACTTCGCCTATTTATATTCTATTAATAAAGATCAGAAGGATGAGTATTGCAACTATGTTAAAAGAAATAAATTGGCTTTCAGTTCAGAATTATGTTCAGTACATGACTGATATTTATTTATAAAATAAAAATGACATAGTACCATCGCATCAGATCTATTAGAAAAAATTCAATATAATTCGCAATATCACAACTATAATACAAGAAACCAATCTGACTTTCATGTACGGCAAGCCATCACTAAAAGTTCCCAAAATACAATTTTTATTAAAGGTTTAAAAAATTTAATAGACTGCACACGAAATTAAAAAAAAAAATGTATTCAAAAGTAACCTCAAACAATACTTGATAAATAAACAGAACGGATATACTTTCTTGTGATAAAACTCTTTAAACCTGCCCTTTTTAAGTATTTCCCTTAATTTATTGTTATTTTACCCCTCGTTTTATCCGCATTTATTATAGATTATTTGTTTTGAGATTATGTACTTTATTTAAAAAAAATACTTATTGTTCAAAAAATTACTTGATGTTATATTAATACCACTTACTATGTTTAAATTATTAATAGTTTTGTGAAGATAGGTTATAGCAACTTATAGCCACAAAACTATTTTTGTATTAAAGTAGATCATAGAGAGCAATGTAATTTACAAAGGCCTTCTTTCAACATACAAATAAATGACAACTTTATAATTAAAATGAAAAACACAACAAAATACATTGGTATCATAAATGATCCAAATTTGAAATGGGCATTATATCCTACCTCTGTTTTATATAATAAAAAAGTGCTTTGTATAAGAACATTATATTATCTGTCTTGCTGTACTTTTATTTATGGAAAGCCTGAATTGAGATATCTATTATTTGCAATAAATATCAAAAGAAGCATACATTTTTAAATACACAGTTGGCATCTTTATACTTGACAGACACAGCCAAGCATTATTTTGATTTTTTCCAAATAAAATGGCCGGTTAATTATTATATGGGGTTGCGACAGAGAAATTTGATGGTGTTTTTGTGGCTAGGGGCGCAATAGTAGTACGCTTAATAGCACCACCATAAAAAGTAATTTTTAAGAAACTGCTTATATATTTTTCATAAATTGGCAGACTTGGCGACTAATTTCGAATGAAAATAGCCTCCAAAATGGCTATATGGTTGCAAGTATGAAGGTCGCAACCCGCCTTAGAAATTTCACATTTACTATCAACAGCTTTTGTTTGACAGATCGTTAAAGAATGTTTGCAATTTATGGAATGTGAAGAATGTTAGGAATTTTGACGTTAGAAATAATTGAAATTCCTAAAATTGTTCACATAAGGAATGCATAGGCGGATTTTAAGAAAATTGTTATTAAAGTAGTTAGGATGAACCTAAATTTCTGAAAATCAATAGGGTTCTAAGTTAGAAGTAATTATTCAAGAAAATCAAAACCGCAAGTCAATCAGAACTTTCGTTCTAGAGTTATCGGGCCGGCATACATACAGACGACCAAACGAAACATTTTTTTTGGATTTCGGATTCAGAATGATCAGAAACATGAAAAAAAGTTTTAAAAAATGGGGGGGTCAGAAAATTTTTTCGTCTGCACGAATGCAATACTAAGGCCCCATAAGAAGGGCCTCAGTAATATTCAGATGTTTTAAAAAAAAAATTATAATTGACTGTAAATTTTGTAACTTGAAAAGAACATGCTAAAAATGCATGTAAATATCTAATGACTTTTTATTTCATGCAAATATAAAAATATTGAGAGACGAAATATTCAAGCAAAATGGTTATAGGAATCCTCATCTAGTAATAGTAGCTATGATTTCGCTTTAACAGGAAAATTTACATTACAATTTTATTTAATTTATTTTAATTTATTTTAATTTATTTTAATTTATTTTAATTTATTTTAATTTATTTTAATTTATTTTAATTTATTTTAATTTATTTTAATTTATTTTAATTTATTTTAATTTATTTTAATTTATTTTAATTTATTTTAATTTATTTTAATTTATTTTAATTTATTTTAATTTATTTTAATTTATTTTAATTTATTTTAATTTATTTTAATTTATTTTAATTTATTTTAATTTATTTTAATTTATTTTAATTCATTTTAATTTATTTTAATTTAAATTTATTTATTTTCAATTATTTTCATTTATTTTCATTTATTTTCATTTATTTTCATTTATTTTCATTTATTTTCATTTATTTTTATTTATTTTTATTTATTTTTATTTATTTTTATTTATTTTTATTTATTTTTATTTATTTTTATTTATTTTTATTTATTTTTATTTATTTTTATTTATTTTTATTTATTTTCATTTATTTTCATTTATTTTTATTTATTTTCAATTATTTTCATTTATTTTCATTTATTTTCATTTATTTTCATTTATTTTTATTTATTTTTATTTATTTTTATTTATTTTTATTTATTTTTATTTATTTTTATTTATTTTTATTTATTTTTATTTATTTTTATTTATTTTTATTTATTTTTATTTATTTTTATTTATTTTTATTTATTTTTATTTATTTTTATTTATTTTTATTTATTTTTATTTATTTTTATTTATTTTTATTTATTTTTATTTATTTTTATTTATTTTTATTTATTTTTATTTATTTTTATTTATTTTTATTTATTTTTATTTATTTTTATTTATTTTTATTTATTTTTATTTATTTTTATTTATTTTTATTTATTTTTATTTATTTTTATTTATTTTTATTTATTTTTATTTATTTTTATTTATTTTTATTTATTTTTATTTATTTTTATTTATTTTTATTTATTTTTATTTATTTTTATTTATTTTTATTTATTTTTATTTATTTTTATTTACTTTTATTTATTTTTATTTATTTTTATTTATTTTTATTTATTTTTATTTACTTTTATTTATTTTTATTTATTTTTATTTATTTTTATTTATTTTTATTTACTTTTATTTATTTTTATTTATTTTTATTTATTTTTATTTATTTTTATTTATTTTTATTTATTTTTATTTATTTTTATTTATTTTTATTTATTTTTATTTATTTTTATTTATTTTTATTTATTTTTATTTATTTTTATTTATTTTTATTTATTTTTATTTATTTTTATTTATTTTTATTTATTTTTATTTATTTTTATTTATTTTTATTTATTTTTATTTATTTTTATTTATTTTTATTTATTTTTATTTATTTTTATTTATTTTTATTTATTTTTATTTATTTTTATTTATTTTTATTTATTTTTATTTATTTTTATTTATTTTTATTTATTTTTATTTATTTTTATTTATTTTTATTTATTTTTATTTATTTTTATTTATTTTTATTTATTTTTATTTATTTTTATTTATTTTTATTTATTTTTATTTATTTTTATTTATTTTTATTTATTTTTATTTATTTTTATTTATTTTTATTTATTTTTATTTATTTTTATTTATTTTTATTTATTTTTATTTATTTTTATTTATTTTTATTTATTTTTATTTATTTTTATTTATTTTTATTTATTTTTATTTATTTTTATTTATTTTTATTTATTTTTATTTATTTTTATTTATTTTTATTTATTTTTATTTATTTTTATTTATTTTTATTTATTTTTATTTATTTTTATTTATTTTTATTTATTTTTATTTATTTTTATTTATTTTTATTTATTTTTATTTATTTTTATTTATTTTTATTTATTTTTATTTATTTTTATTTATTTTTATTTATTTTTATTTATTTTTATTTATTTTTATTTATTTTTATTTATTTTTATTTACTTTTATTTATTTTTATTTATTTTTATTTATTTTTATTTATTTTTATTTACTTTTATTTATTTTTATTTATTTTTATTTATTTTTATATATTTTTATTTATTTATTTTTATATGGATGTTTTACCTCTATCATAATTTTGAATAAATTTTACCCTTAATAATTTAAATTACTCGGGGTCATTACAGAGGATTTTTAAAATTATTGTTCTAATTGGTTCCACTGTCTATCTACGGGAATACTAAACAATCATGGTATTTTCTAGAGCGAAAGCGGAAAGCGCTCACCAATACTAAAACCAATAAAGTGGTTGTCAGATTTTGAGTTTTCTTTTGTTATGTTTTTTTACCTCTCATGTTACTCGCATTCTGCCCGATGGCTAATGGGAAATTTTGCAGTGTTTAGTGCCAGGAAACACATTGCAAAACACATTTTTTACATGAACTGGTTCTTTAAAGCTAGGGTAATTTTCACGGAATACTTATATTAATTTTATAACTTATCGCTTCACTTTTTTTTGCTTTAAGTCGACATAGTTACCTTTCTCGTACTCACGCATCACGCAGTTTGCTTCTTTCGTACATTAGAACAGTCAAGAGTGTCACAAACAATGGTCATCAGTAACTAATGTCCGTGATATTATGATATTATTTTAAAGTAATTTCCTATTTTAGTTCATAGATTATGTTTCTCATAAATATTACATCGCTCTGTATAACACCATAAAGCCTGTATGCATTCCCAAAAATGTAATAATTTATCAGTTAAGTGACGGTTCAATTGAACTATGGGCTTTCAATCACTGATAAGCAGCGACTGAAATGCACGGGAATTTTAAGAGGAGTCACCCTCGCTGAATTATTCTTTAATGCTTTTTAAAAATATTGGATTTTACTCTTGACAGAAATGTTTTATGACCGACCCAAAATGACGGTCTTCGAATGCTTTCGTTTCGTTGTCTTCGTCATTGCCAGTGGTGTATCGAAACGTATCTTAATCGTACAGATGTTTTAAAGAAAAGTTAAATTTCCCAACCAGAAGATCTCATACAAAATAGAAAATACAACAAACTAAAAAAATAATAAAAAACAAAAAGGACACGTAACGTTACAAAAAAGTAGAATTAAAATATTAAGCAAAATACTGAAATCGAAGCTAATGGATATTTTAAATAAAATCACAGACGTTGGTCAATAGAAGAACTTTTTCTGAATCATCTTCTTGCAATGCCTTATCCGCACTGAATGTTGTAAACACTTTTTGCATACAGTTAGTTATTCTGAATAGTTTAACCACTCTCCATATGGAATATCAATTTAAATGTATTTATTATTTTAGCAATCAAGGATAAGGCCACTTTTGCGAATAAAGAAATCTGTAATAAAAAGTGCAAACCGAAGGAGCCCCAGAGGACTTTTATTTCAGAAAACATGTAAGCAGATCAGAAGACTTTTATTTCGGACATAAGTAAATACCCGGTTAGTTCTTAAAATACTATCTCTGTATCTGGGAGGGTTGCCCTACAACACAGGCCGCACTAGATCCATTGAACATCCTCCTAACTGGTCAGCTAGCTTAACAGATTTGATGTAGTTGACAACGTAGCCGAGAAGTGCTTCTCCCATATTGGCCAATGTTAGCCAAACCTCGCCGAATACAAATCTTCAAATAAATTAGAGCGTCAGGCAATCGTAGAAGATATGCTCTATGGTCTCATCTTCTTGTTAGTACCCCCTGCAGAGTGCAAATTCTGACAGCTCCATGCTATGGAGATGCTTTCAGAATGCCTGGCGTAGGTTCTGTCTGGTCATAGTCAAGTATTTGTTTGCTGTAGTGTTTTCAAGATAACTTTAAAGCTCCTGGCAACTCTTCAGCTTCTTGTTGCATCGTATCTTTCCTTGAATTTCACAAAGAAATATTATTTAATTAGGTTTGTTACTACCGATATTGTCAGTCCAATGAAAGGACCAGGTCCAAAAAGTATTTGGCTGGCTGCCTTTTTGGGTAGTGAATCAGAAAGACGGTTACCTTTCGATGTGACGTGACGTTTTATCCATCTTAAGGTGACCACATTGTTAAAGGATATTTCGGCCAAAGCTTCGTGATATTCTAGATCTATTCCTAAGTAAATTCGTGGTCCGTCCAGAGCGAGTAGTACTTATCAGCTATCTGTATAGATGAGCATTTTCTTTCCAGTGATATTCCTTCTGGTAATTTCGTTTGCTGACATGAGAATCCCCGTGAACTATTGACCACAGCTCATTTTACGTTTAGGTAAGGATCTGGAATCTATTCCACATCCTGAGCCTTGTTTGATTTAGAATCGTCGGTGGAGATATGAATCGTACCTGTCACTTCCGGCTCTTTCTATACCTTATGGAAGATATATCTTGATGAGATGGACTCTATGTTCGCTTGAATCAATGGAAGCGTATCGACTGCCTCCGACCAAAAGCGACGTCACGCTACCAGATCCTACATCAGGTGTAACGGTATGTCTTTCACACCTCTCTTGTCCCATGTCTTTCCTTGGATGACAATTCGGTGTCTGTCAGTCAATTTTCATTTCGAGTGACACTTTCTACCTGAATTTTGTGTTGGAAGAACCATTAGATTAATTATGGCGAGTGATAGATACATTATTTTTTAGTTTACTACAATCATTATCAAAGATTAACGAGTTTTATATTTTTAATTTTTGAGGTTATTTTTTCTTGTGAGTCGAACGTTTTGAATATATTAGTTTCTGTAAAATAGATATATTTTATTTTTTTTATTCAAAACGTTCGTCTCATCCGTCCTACCTATCCGATTATACATTAAAAGATCGAAATCTTTTTAGCTATAGCCAACAATACAATGGTTTTTTTTATTGGAAGCAAGATCTGGTTTATCGTCGGTTTTTTATTGGAAGAAAGAAATATTTGGATGATAGTTTTCTGATTAGAGGAATGATTAAGAGATTATTACCTAGTTATATGAAGAAGAATTTGCTGATTTGATAAAAGTTAACGTCTTGACGATCTAAGAATTACCATAGGCTGTTTGGAGACCTTTTATATTGTACTGAATTCTATTTAAAAATAGATAAATTAAAAAGTCATTTTATTCCAGGCATATTCTTTTTTTTATTTATTTAAATTTAATAGTAATTTTTGTTTCCGTATTTTCATCGATTACTTTTATACGTAGAGATATGCAGATTTAAATACGGTGGCGTCCATTTCCTAATTTCAGGGTGATTGAGTTATTATATGCAAGTGGTCCCATCCACGACCCTTTTTACAGAGCTTTAATCACTTAAATTGTACAAACAACCAGAGGTTAAAAATATTGACACCCTCGTCACAGGTTCTATTCCAACCGTGCGGACTCGTGTCATTGTCATCAGAGCAACCTCCTTAATATAAATATCAAGGGGAGTGAGGCTAATAATGACTTTCATGGTTCTGATACCCAAACAACTGCACTGTATGTTAGCATAGGTCATATGATGAACGTGTAAGTCAAATGTCACGACTCTGGGGAAGAGACCTCAGGTGCGCTTCACGGTTTATAAGCAATGTATACTTTTTTGACTCTGTTTTCTAAGTGTGAGTTCCATGTTAATTTATTGTCAAAGGTTAAACCTATGTACAAAGTTTAGTTTTTACTTCCCTCGATAAGAGGGAAGTATTGTAATCGTGAAAAAGTCACCCTCCGAGATTATTTATTTCATATTTCAGGGTCCCTAGATTACGAAAAATTATGTTTCCTCGTTAGAAAAAAAACTTCTTTGTATGCAAATAAGGTTCCTTTCGGGCTCAAAATCAGTCATACTTCATCGTTTATTTTTAAAAGTTTGCAGATTTCGACCAAAATTGGTATCTGAAAATTTTAGAGGTCAAAGATAACAGATCCTTTCTCAATAAATTTTTAAAAATTCAAAATGGCGTTAAAAAATCGTATTTAATCAAAAAATGGGTCCCCCTTGAATGAAAATAATAGAAAGCGCCCTTTTGGTTTGTGTAACTGGGCTATTTTATTTTGAAAGCAGCCAATCATTATCGTTCAATAACGGTGAACGTGACGAAGAACACCAAGCGGACGCGAAGTGAGATTTCGGTTGGACCCAGAGGAAGATTGATGGAAAGAAGGTGAAAATGGAATTTTGGT
This sequence comes from Psylliodes chrysocephalus, assembly GCA_927349885.1. Classification (NCBI taxonomy): domain Eukaryota; kingdom Metazoa; phylum Arthropoda; class Insecta; order Coleoptera; family Chrysomelidae; genus Psylliodes; species Psylliodes chrysocephalus. Next base: position 4,246,719 of record OV651826.1, read on the forward strand.
TTGGTGGTTTTAATTTTAAATTGTTAAAATGTAAGTTCTCAAGAGTTCCCTGGTTTTACAATTTCTATATCGAGCGAAGTTCTGGGTAAAATACTTTATCGATTTTTTTGTTTAGGAGCTCCATAGATTTTAGTTGTGAATATCCTCCCACTCAGTAAGGATTGTTTTGAGTTGACGGTTTGACGTTGTCAGATACACTTGAATTAGACGTACACTAAGGAACGAAGAAATACATAAAAATGTGTTCGGTTAATTTTGCACTCCAGTATATATTTTATATGTAGACATTGTGTTTCTCTCAATCAACGACAGAATAGATCGCGTTGGGTCGTCGTCGGCTCTAGGAAAGAATCAAGAACGGCACCGTGAAAGTTTCGTTCGAGGTAAAGTTGTTCAAATCCAATGGTGACTAAGGAAGGAAAATTATTTAAAGGTTGATTAAAAAATTAGGTAATATACGGTGACACTCGAACGACGGATGTTATTATTGAAATCTTACAGAAAGTTTCTAGACACTTTGAAACACACTATACATAACAATTTTGGGTCCTCTGACACAAAATTTTTTTTTTATCTTTATCCTTAAAATTTGCTGTCGGATCTTCATCATAAAAGAAAGTGAAATAAACCATTTTCACTGATTTCTTGTTGTAGATACGGATAAATATCAATATTAGACAATTCATAACCATACCAAATTATTTAATAAACGATTAAATTTTCTTATTTTTCATTTTTAAGTTTGTTATAAAAACAAATACAGTAAATAATTTTCAATGACAACTGACGTTTCCAGTTTCTATTAATGCTATGTTGCCAAATCGATAATAAAACGTTATACGACAGGAAATAGTTCGAAAATACGTTTCTTCGAAGAAGTCTAGTTCGAAAACACTATTTTTCGAAAAATCTTAGTTCAAAAATTGTTTTGATCGATAAAGTGTAGCTCGAAAATACTTTTGTTTTTAACTTTCTCATTTTCTGTATAATTTTTTCGCGAAGCAACTCGCGATGACTCCAGGCCGCACAGGTTAGGTACATTAGTTAAAATTTTTATGTATATTTTTTGCGAAGCAACCCGTGGTGACTCCAGGCTGCACAGGTAAGGTAAATTAGTTAATATTTGTTTAATTTTTCCTATTTTAAGTACATATTTATAGTGAAACAACTCGTGATGACTCTATGCCGTACAGGTTAGGTAAATTAGTTAAAATTTGTTTAATTTTTCTTATTTTTTGTATATTTTTTTTTAGAAGCAACCCGTGGTGACTTCAGGCCGCACAGGTTAGATAAATTAGTTATTATTTGTTTAATTTTTCCTATTTTATATAATTACGCCGATGAGGATGAGGACGAAGATCTTGATATGGACATTTGTTTAAATCGTTAGTTTTATACAATTTTTCTGATTTGTTGATATGGCAACATTGTTTTTCTTTTAGACACACGTCACACTTCCAATGTCAATTGTCATTGTGTTTACGAAAATTAAATAATTCAGACGAACTTAAACATGAGCTTAAATTAAAAAAGTAAACTTTACGAAAAAATTTGGAACGGTTTATAGCTTTATGGATGTTCTAATATTATTATTTAGCAGTTTCTATAACAAGAAATTTATTAAAATGATTTTTTCAACATCGAAATTAGAGGACACATTTGAAAGTTTTAAGGTAGGAAAAAAATATTTTAAATCGTTTGCAGGGGCAAAAAAAGTATTTTAAAATGTGTTTCAAAAGGTCTAAAAATGGTCTAAAAAATAGCCTGTTCGACCGATGGCGGATTTTTCCAAAAATTAAATTTTAATCATATCAATTAGTTCATTATCTCGTAAAGAGCAACATATTTTTTTGCTTTATTTTTTATTATAAAGACCTTAAAGAAGTGCCCATAGAATGTCTAAACCAAAATACCGTATGTTATCAAATAACCCGAGAAAACGCACTATGTTGAGTTTTCGCGATTATTTCAAAAATTAAAAACAATTGCTGAAATGTAATAGTACTTAGTTCTGAAATGGTAATAGAATCTTGAGAAACATTTCCTATTTGACCGATTATGCAGTTATTATAATAATCGCGATAGCCAATATATGCAGCATAGGGTGATTAATTTCCGCAGTTTTTTATCGGTGCTCAAGCAAAATATTATTCTACATATAGAAAAAAAAAATTCTCACCAAATTTGAGCTCTTAATATCAGTTTTAAGTACTTGCTATTTAAATTTAAAGTTTTACCAATGCATGTAATTTTTTTTTTAATTTCTTATACAATAATGCAAATCGGTTTTATGGACTTTGTGGGGAATTTCATGCTCTTCGAAATTGCTTCAAAGCAAACCGCCAAAAGTAGGGAGAAAAAATGACTGACTCATAAAAAAAAGTTATCCGACCAATATACCGGGTGTTCCAAATTAAAGTGTTACAGTTAAATACCGCCGAAAATATGCATTTTAGAAAAAAAAGTTTCAGACAAAAGTTTTATAGTTTTTTGAGGGAAACATTTTGGCTAAATTTCTTTTTTATAGCTGACCATAATATGGCCATATCGAGGTGAACTTTGTTTTTTTAAATGGGAATCCCATTTTTTTCTTACATATTCTTAAAGTACATAAAAAATAAGAAACTTTTGAGGGAAATATTTTTTTTATTGGACTTTTACTTTTTGAGTAACGGCTACTTGAAAATGTTGTTGCACGAAAAAAAAGTTGACCATATTATGGTTAGCTATAAAAAACGATTTTAGCCAAAAGTTTGTCCCTACAAAACTATAAAACTTTCGTCTGAAACGTTTTTTTTTTTATAAAAAGCGGTATATAGCTGTAACGCTTTAATTTAGAACACCAGGTATAATGAATTTACGCCATTTTTATACCTGAAAACGTAAGGAATTGATAAATACTAACTCGTAATGTTATTTAGAATTATTATAATTTCTCACTCATAATGAATATAAATTGCAAGAGCGTGAAATTCCCCACAAGGTTCATCAAAACGATTTGCAATATTGTAAAAGGTGCATTAGAAATTTAAATAGTAAGTACTTAAAATTGATATTAAGAGCTCAAACTTGGTGAGAATTTTTTTTCTATATTTAGATTAATATTTTGCTTGAGCACCGAAAAAAAAAATTGCGGAAATGAATCACCCTAATGCAGAACCAATCTGAGACACAGTGTATAAGAATTTATTTTTCAAAATTTTTGCTGCTTTTATAATAATATCCACTTCCTTCTTTGTGGAAAGTCACAGAAATCATTCTTATGTAAAAACCTGACCAACTACTTACGAAACTAATAAAAAAAGGCTCTTAATCTTTTATATTTTATCTACAATCTCAGGAGTTCTTAGTCAGGGGTCAAAATCAGATATACAAAGATTAAAAAAAGTGCAAAAAATGTTAAATACTTTTGTATTTTAAATTTCCGGAGGGTTGACACTAAAAAAGGAAATTAGAAAGGAGAAATCCAAAATATGATCAGAGTAAGCGTTTTGAATTTTTGACTTCATAATGTTACAACACACTGTAAAAAATAGTTCAAGTTAAAAGTTTTATCACGTAATTATGAATTGTTTTCCTTATAGAATTATTTAAAAAAATATACATACATTATATTATTATATGATTATTTCTTCAATAATTATTCATGAAAAGAATGTCCTTCAGCGAATCTATTAGTAATGTATATTTTTAGAAATAAAACACTTAAAATGAAACGAACATGAATAATAGAAATAATTAATTTTATTTATTTATTTATGGTCTATGCATTTTCAATGTATATATTCTATTTATAAGTGTAGAAAAACAATATTACGAGGGGTGTCACAGAATAATATACCTTAAGACAACTATGATTTTGACATAAAATAATATTTTTTCGTCATTGATTAGGACTCACGAGTTGAAATCATTTCAAAGAATTATCGGTATTTAACACGTTAAACGCCTCGGCGGTCCCTTCGGGCCGCTATATATCGAACATACATTTAATGCTATACAGGCCAGTGGGCTCTGGTACAACCCGTTTTAACCTTACAGGTTGACCGCTGTGGGACCGTAGGAACGTCTATCACTAGCAACTTTCTGATAAAAAATATAAAAATAAATTCTCAGTATAAACAATATTTTTAAAAACTACTGTTTTTTATTTTTGCTCCACAAAACATAAATAATTCTGAATTCAAATAAATGAACAAAAGTGCTCATTCTATGTTAAAAAAAGATCAAAATAATTGTCAAAACATTTTTGCAAGTCCTCTTTGTGAGCAATTCCCTCTTTTTTTTATCGACTGATACAACAGACGATGCGTTGAGGCAACAATAACTAACCTCAAAACAAACGTAAACAAGACCGCCAATGGGACCGCTGTGGCCTGTAAGGCGATCCCTAGAGACCGCTGAAAAAATGTCGAAACATGCATACCTGTTGCTATTATATTACTTTTTTTAGTATTTTTAAAACAAAAGGACCAAATTTTTCACTTTAGCGTGGTAGATATTCCTTAGCCAACTCCCGTGGCGTTTAATGTGTTAAGCGTAACACGAAATTATACATATTTAGAAAACGAGTATAATGAGCATGATGACAACGATTATAACTGACAAATAAATGTTTGTATTGAAAGAAGTTTGTTTCGCAATCATGGCAATCAATGTACATACCACAGAGATAATACAACACTCTGATATTGTCACTTGTTAATGACAAAATTCAGTCAATTCGATTGACTATTCAAATATTACAAAAAATAAACATAAATGATGATTACAAACATTTTAAAAAAGCTATTATTATTTCCAATGTCCCTGATTGCGAAATTTGTGAATTTTTTTCTTCAATTGAATAAAATTGGATTAAAATATAAGCCTCGGAATTGCATTAGTTTATTGCCTCGACACGTTTAAAATGAGATTTTAACCATCTAGTGCTTCAGAGCGAGCGGTAAACCAAATACCATGTGGCCCACGAATTGCTATCCAGCCTGAATAACTTTTTTGATATGGTAATTGTTTTCAAAATTGCAATTTTTCTAATCAGGTTACTTCTGCTTTACTTCTACCATCTAATAACATTTTATAAGCCCCAAATAAGACAAATCTTGGAGTACTCTTCATATTATATTAAACTGAATATTTTTTTATATTAATTCACTTACACACTTTGATTAAGTATATTATGGGGAACTCATCTACGTAGTTACTTTCCATACACAGGTACTCTGTTTGCAAAATGCATTATATTCCACATAAATCAAATCATGATTGGCAAACTAATGCCTGGAAAACCTGACAGAACCAAGTAGATAAAATCCAACCAACTACAGTACAGTACTACGGTATTGTGCCATTTATTCGAAACCTAAACCTAGGTAATTAGTCATAAAAACTGATGTTAGCCTAGGTCACAGGCCACGAAGGATATTGAGTCAATGGGAAAACAGAGGGCTCAATAATGGTCATGACTGATTCCTACCTTTCTAAAAATCTGTACAAAAAATAAATTATAGAATGAATACAAAGAGGTCGCGAGGTGGTATGTCGCAAGAATTAAGGAAATTTCTTAAATATAAAGGAGTGGCGACTAGTCGAATGACTGCTTACAATTCACAATGTAACGGCCAAATAGAAAGAAAAAAAGGAATAATTTGGAAAACAATTCAGTTAACTACTAGATGAAAGTCCCTAAACATTTTTCCATGGAAATCAGTCCTTCCGGAAGTTTTACACTCCGTTTAATCCCTACTATGTACTGCTTCTAACACAACGCCTTATGAAATAATGTTTCTTCACAGTAGAAGATCAACAAACGGACAATAATTACCCTGGAACTGTCTTTATGAGGAAACACAATCGTTCCAACAAATAAGAACCATTAGTAGCAGAAGTGGAACTTCTAGACGCTGATCCGGATTATTCGTATGTCCGCTTAAGAGATGAAAAGAAACTACGGTATCAAATCGACATTTGGCTCCTAAAGAAGACGAAGGACATATTGTACATGATTTAGAAACACCACCCACACCACCACAATGCTCTTTTGAAATTATTCTGAGGAACCGTTGCTAACGTGTTCAATAGATACAGAAGAAGAAAATACTGATGATATCAATTGATATAACACAAACCAACTGAGGCGATCGAAACAAACTAGAGAAACTCCACAGTATTTAAACGATTACCATCGTTTTTAAAGGTGGGAAGTATGTGGCATAAAATATATGTTGTTGATATTGTTAAGCAGGTTTTTGGTATCTCAATTTATTTCAACTCAACTTTTACAATAACTATACAACTGATAACATTAACATATAACGTCTATCATAAAACTGCCAATTGACGTCAGGTCGTCGACTTATATAGCTTGCCTTAACCTTCTAGAAGCTTCTCGAACGATCCGGATTTTTCTTTGACAAGGAATCACATTTCGAGACATTTCTGGACTATTCTTTCTTCTTCATTTACTCATACCTTTACTTATGACGACCGCAGCACGCTGCCGGGTGCTGCGTAACAATATTATCACTCTATATTATGCTTTAGTTTGTAATTGTCAGATACTAATTTAGTAGTAGTCATTTGCTCTGCTTTTTGTGGAATAAATCCGTTTATTCTGGGTTACAATGAGACAGGCCAAACAGTTAATTATAGAACCGCAAAGAGTCTCAGGAATGGTGGAATAACCGTTCATAATCCAGGTGTTAGAAAGGGTAAATATATCATTAAATAATAGGTAAGTTCTATTTGACTCTAATAGTAGAGGTATGTTTGTCTGTGAAGAAGAAAAGGAAGCATCAATCCGTAATGTGCCATTGTGAAAGTCTGACTACATAAAGATTTCTAACTCTAGGACAAAAAAACCAGAAGCATATAGCTATATACTACAGTCATTGACAAGGCTGATAAGTGTAATTAAAAAGACAAAGAGACTCCATTTACTCTAAAAAGTGGAGTTCCAGAATAAACCCGAAAAAAAATTAATCCGATCTATTTATAACACAAGTTTCATAACAAGAAAAATCATCATGAATTATTAATACAAGAGCTGGTAGATGGATATTATTTAACGGAGTAAGTTGAGAAACAAAACGGTAAATTTATATTTCCAAATACAGATGATTAACTTGATTAAATTATATCATTATTCCTTTATTCCGTCTCACATTTCCATTAATATTTATCCAGCTCTAAAACTTAGGTATTTGGATTCACTCCATTGTATGTGTATTTCGCGAGGCTTATTTCAAATATTTGATAAATGTTCGACGTAATAATTTGACACAAAGGAAACGGCTTTCTGTAAAGAAAATCTATACAGGAAAGCGCTAGACGTACAATGAAAATGAGTCAGGAAATGGTTAATTTGAACTATAGTCAAGTGACAGATTTAATATTCTTTGTCACAGTTGCACCCATAATTATTAAAAATTGTTTTTTTCCTACGACGACATAGGAAAGTGACACATATCGCACGCGTCTGGATAAGAATATACTTTCCGCACGTGTGTGAAATGCTCATCACTTCAGTTGGGGCAGTAAGGATAACAACGCTGTAGGTAAGTCACTTTATGATTATATATTTACCAAAAATCTTTTAAATAAAAGTACTACATCAACATTTTTAAACTCTCGTAGTGAAACACTAATAGATATCACTTTATCCACAACTGGTATCTATAAAACAATTATAAACTGGCAAGTGTCTGATAACATTTCGATGTCAGACCACCGCTGGTTAACGTTCAAAATTAACTTGATGTTGCCGACCTTCATGCTATCTGGGAAACAGGGCAATCTATACCCACCTTCTCCAAGTGGCTCAGAGGTAGGTGGAGGCCAAAACATCAAACAATAACAATGCTTTTGAAAAGAACTCTAACACAATAAACAATGCCTATAAGAAATCCTGTCACCTGAGGCTGGTCCAACACGATCAGACGACTACCGCATGGTGGTGTCACGAGTTGGATGATAATTTAAAGAGGACTGTAATACTTACAAATCTAACCTTAGAGAAAACAAAAAAAAATGATAGACAAAAACAGAGAGATGCGTGGAGATCCTACTGTGAAGATTTCCCGCAGACGCGAGGCTTCAAAAACCTTTCTTAAGAGATCCACACAATGGTATGAAAACTGCCAATCTCGAAGATAGCATCAAACTTCTGCTGTTCAAGACACTTTCTTGACTCGGTCATCACAGACGTGGCCGACTTGGCAGAGGAAGAATACAATTCATCTATCTATGATTGGCAAACTGCCAAACACATTGTAGACGATGACAAAATTAGATGGGCAATATCCACTTTTCTCCATTTAAATCGCCAGAACCTGACGGTATCTATCCAGCCCTACTTCAGTGAGATTTGGAAGAACTCACACAGAACCTGCTAGGTATATTCAAATCCTCGTTGGCCCTGAGTTATATCCCCAAAAAATTGAGAGAGGTAAAAGTGGTATTCATACCCAAACCTGAAACGATGGATTACACTGTCCCAAAAACATACCGACCAGTTAGTCTGACATCGTTTTCCATGAAAACATTGGAAGAGCTATGCGAAAGGTACATAAAGGATGCGATGATTACAACAACACCACTACACCCAAATTAACATGCATACACTCCAGGCAGATCTACTGATTCAGCCCTTCACCTAGTTGCTGGCCGGATAGAGAGATTACTGGAGAATAAGAAGTAGGTTTTGGGTGTTTCCACAGACATAGAAGGTGCTTTTGATAAAACCACCTTCCCAAAGATAATACACCCACTAACCAACAGGAATGTTCCACATAGCATGCTCCAAAGCGAGCAGTAAACATAAGTGTAGAAGATGTGAATATAAGAGGCTTGGTTGCGAGGGGATCCACAGGAAGGGGTGCTATCATCTCTACTGTAGAATTATTAGTGTTTTCTTAATACTTATACTTATATTTTTTAGGTAGTTATAATTTTTGGAATATCAGGAGCATGTCGAAAACAAGAGTTAGTCCGTATTACAGTGAATGAAAGTGTTTTCTGCAGCTATAATTAAGATTAAAAAAATTAAATATAAGGTTGATTGAAAATTCAATATTACAAATTTGTTTTATGATAAAACCAAGAAATATGCAGGCCTAAGACCATTAACACATGAAAAGCGGGTTTTCTTCAATCATCAAAACAAAAAATGTACCAAGCAAGACTTATACCAGTAATTTTTTTCGTCGATCATCTGCCTCAATGCTGGTAGATGCAGGAGAAAGTATAGTCAGATTTCAAAGATTTGATGGAAATCCTCATGCCAAAGAAGGCAGCAGAGCCCCTAGGAAATTTTGAGTTGAAACCTATGCCATATTTATAGGCTATTTTTGTACTCTGTTCAAAAATTGTATGCTCCTCGTTTTTTGCAAAAATCAAGGTGCTCTGCTAGCTTCGAACGAATCCAGAGCACCTCAGTTTTTTTTTGCCAAAAACAAAACCATATTTTTAGGTTATTTTTAGGCAATTAAAATATTGTAAAAGTGGCTATTTTTAAATAATACAGGGTGATTTGTTGGACAAAGTCAGCACAGTGCCTCGGTTTATTGTTTTTTTCCTGAAACAACTAATTATGCCATATTTTTAAGCTATTTTTAGGCTCTTAAAATATAAAATTTTTCGAAAAAAAATTTTATTTTACTTTTTTGTTTTTTAATACAAGCTAGAGCTTCGAACGAATCCAGCAGAGCAGTTTTTAAAGCTTTTTTCCTAAAAACAACCACACCAAATTTTTAGGCTATTTTTAGGCTCGTGAAATGTAAAAGTTTACAAAAAATTACTATTTTTAAACAATACAGGGTGCTTTGTTGGAATAAAGTCAACATTCAAGGATTATAGCCTCTAGGATCTTTATTCTTCTGACATAAAAAATCCAAAATCGTTTTTAAACTTCGTGTTTAATATTGTTTGTCTAATTTGCTTAATATAACTTTTTAATTTTTTTTTTTATATAATTTGACTGGTAATCCAACTTAAAGGATCCCCTCTCCCCCGTTTTTAAATCAATACATTTTTAATATTACTGAGGCACAGTGACCATTTTACTTAATGTGCCTGAAGATGAAGTAACTTCTTCGAAATAAACAAATTTCTAATAAAGGGACCTTTACTTCTACCTCCTTACTCACCCTTACCATTAATTTAAAATACGTTTCATTAGAAAATTTTAAAGCGAAGGTATTATATTAAATTCAAAATCAAATAAACAAATAATGTCTTCTTATTATGTAAAAAAGGGTAAGGTTCCGTTACTATTAACATTTAAATAATTATAATATAATAAAAGATAAAAATGGTCGGTACAAAATTAGCCAAAAAGCGGATACCTACTAAAACCGGCGTAGCATGTTACTTTATTTTAGATATGTCACTATTTTCAGATAAATTAAGGCCTGAGCATAATTTTATGTGACACGATTAGTAAGCATTAAGGATATTTTCTATCAAGATGAATATGAATTATTTTATTATGCTAAAACACCGATAAGCACCGAACACTTGTTTCTTCCTCTAATTTACTTAATCATTATTTATTATCTTAATTGATAGTATATGCACATTTAACATCCTTCTTTATGTACAAATTTTTTTCTTGTAACATGATCGGATGACCTTGCTTCGAACAACCGTTCACGCCTTTCATAACGTCATATTGCATTTATATTGTCCATCACAATGTCTTTTAATAACTCACCATACATACGAGAGTTCTGCATAAAATTTACTAAATAAAAACTATAACCTGCGCCTCGAATCAAGGTGGTGGAGGGCTAAGGTTACACAAGGAGGGGTTAATTTTAACTAGATTATGCCCGGTTTCAGCTGAGGGTGGCTGAGTAAAGTTAAAAAAATAAAATTTGTTGGTTTAATACAACCCAAGTCGCTGGTGTCTGGTTATATATTTGACTCTATATAGTCGACTAATATGTTCAAAAAAATAAAGTATTCACAAAAGTAACAGTTACGGGGCCAAGAGTATACTTTTGGTTTATAAGTACGTATGTAATAATAATCTAGCTTTATTATTAAACAGGTGGTGGCACGAGATAAGCTCCGCTAGAATAAATGTTAATGTTTATGCACCTAAGGCTCAACTAAGGACTCATGCAAGACTGGTAGCAAGCAGACTGGGTGCAGTTAGATGCTTTCAAAAGTAAAATATGGATTAATCTTACTTGATATACATTCTATCCACGATATTATGATGGTTGTCCAGAGTGGGGCTTCTCGGTGACCGAAGGGCCAGTAGGTACTTTTGTTAGGACCTACCGCATATGTACCGCAAGCATGGAAATCCAGGCTAATTTGTCCAGGCAGATAGTGGATGTATTTATGATCATGCACAATATTCTTTAGATGTGAAAGCCAGGCGATGAAGTAATGCTGTGAGCACACATGTAAAGCTGAAGTCCAGTGATAGTAGAAAGTGACTTGCAAGTTAAAGATGAACAGTAGATGGATGAAGTTAACAAAGGGGGAAGTTAAAGGTGAAGTTGAAGTAAAGTAAAAGTAGAGTAGAAGTAAAGTAGATGGCCTGAAATAGGAAAATGTTATGAGAGGCAATGGTCATCATGCAGAGTTGCCGTTGATGAAATGTGGCCAAAAGTGAGTATAATGGTTATGCTGTGTTAGGAAAAGTATCCGCTATAAGCGATTTTCTTACACACTAACAAACAAACAGTTTCGTGAGAGCACTTTTCAAGTGTTCCTCACGAGTTATAGTAACAAAATGGGCGAAAATGGTTTAATCCAAGTTCAAAGTCCAAAACTTTGTACCTCAAAGATTGGTCTCTTACTATAAGACATGTAAAACCCTGCTGATGACTCTAGGGTGGAATAATTCACTGGCTAGGTGGAGGTAGAATAGGCACCAAAGTTTAGTAGAAATTGGAAAAGGTAAACAAAACAAAATGGGGTATATATAGAATATATATAGAAAAAAAATATTGTAATTATTATAAAAGCTAGTATTGTGCTAATAATCAATAAAAGGGGTGTAAGCAAGAAAGTTTTTAGTATTTTCTAGCCTGTTTTTAATAGTGATATTTATTTTTAATACTGGTCATGATTTCGTTGCTGGACTTATTTAAAAATCTGATGTATCCAACACATGACTTTCCTATCTAGTTATTACGGGCTTTTTTCGGTTATTTTGTACAACCTATTGTAGCATCTCTGTAAATACTTAAAGGTTTACTTAATATATACATTTTCCACATACATCTAACTCGAAAATTGTGAAAAATTTAAATTTTATAATTTTCCTCCAATTTTTCAATTATGGTCCATTTTAGAGAAATCAAAAAAAAACTTATCGAAATCCCAGGAAAACAGACTGGGAGGCATACAATGCTTCCCTGGAATGTAATCTTCCGAAGATGAGAAAGACGATAAGAACAACAACCGACCTAGAAATGGCTGTGGATGAGTTTAATGACATAGTCACTAGCGCATTCAACGATACCTGTCCCTTAATAGCAAGGAACTCTACCAGGAAAGTTCCATGGTGGAATGATGACCTGGCTATACTAAGGAAACAGGTGAGACAAAAATTTAATAAGGCTAAAATAACCGGCGAATAGGAACTATATAGAACCATACGCACCTGTTACAACATAGCTTTACGAAAAGTCAAGAGAGAGTCTTGGAGAAGGCACTGTGAGGAGATAGCAAGCACTCAAGAATGTGCCAGGCTCCAAAAAATTCTCTCAAAAGACACACAACACACAATAAACACCCTTAAGAATGAACTTGGGGAGTACACAATCACAGAGAAGGAAACAGTAAGGGAACTCTTCAGGGTTCACATCCCTGGTGCACAAACCATAGCACACACACCGGCTAACCGGAATCTAAACCGACTGGAAGCTCATAATAAAGCCAGAGGGAAGATTGGACGATAGCCAAACAAGTGGTGAACTATGTGAAACTGAAATGGGCAATTAGCTCATTCGAACCATATAAATCACCGGGCATGGACGGGATTTATCCAATAATGTTACAAAGAGGTCCTGATATTTTATACAGCAGACTCTGTAACATACTCAGAAGTAGCCTGGCCTTTGGACACATACCAAAAGCTTGGAGAAATATTAGGGTAACTTTTATACCAAAACCTGGGAAAATGGGACAGGAAACGGCAAAGTCCCTAAGACCAATAAGTCTTATGTCCTTCGTACTTAAGACTTTGGAAAAACTGCTAGACAGGCATATTAGAGACGGAATATTGGTTCATAGGCCAATATACCAAGACCAATACGCCTATAGTGCAGGGAAATCAACTGAGGGTGGAGTGCTGTCTCCACTCCTGTGGAACCTTCTAGTGGACGGGCTGCTTAGGGCTCTCAAAGACAAGGGACATAGAACCCTGGGATATGCCGCACAGGGAAAATACAACACTATAGTAAGAGATCGAATGCAAGAGGCTCTAAATATAGTAACAAAATGAACAGAGGCGGAAGGACTAAACATTAGCCCAAACAAATCTGACATAATTGCATTCACCCGCAGGAGGAAATTGGAGGGACTAGGGCCTCTCAACCTAAGAGGTGCAAGCATCCAGCTTAAGGAGTACCAAAAAGTACAGTCCGGGGTTTTATAAATGACTGGATTCGGGAACAACATATCAACTATTGGGGAAGCACCCCAAAACAGGTACATGGAAAAGCCTTCATAGGCAGACCATGTCCCAAAAGAACTGGAGAACTACTCTTAATGAATAGGAACCAGTTGAAAGTGATAACAGGGTTCATGACTGGGCACGCCCCAGTAAAGGGACACTTGAACAAAATTGGCATGTATAATGGGGAACTCATGTGCCGACTATGTCACAAGAAACCAGAAACGACCAAACACATACTGTGCGAATGCGAAGCTCTAGATCGCAAAAGACAGGCTCTTTTTGAACAACCCCAGGTTGATCCAACAATGTATAGAACCCACTCACCCAAGGATCTGTACAAACTTGTACAAGGTACAAAGGTGATAGAGTGGGTGCTATGAACAAACATGGGGTAAAACACAATAAGCCAATAGGCTTCAGTGTTATTCGGAGACACATAGTCAGACGAGCCCAGGAAAAAAAATATTCATTTATTCATTAATAGTGCTTGAGAACAGTATGATATTGATGATGATAATAACTCCACTTAATACAAACCCGATAGTGGCGCTAGTACAAAGTTTTGAATCGAAAAAATTGAACACCCATTTTAAGTGACTACTAACCGCCATTGGACATGACATAAGCCTAAATAGAGAAATATTACAAGTTCTCTTAAGGTCAGTCACTATTAGCGCATCTTATTTTGACATTTGCGCAGATCATTTAAGTACTAGAATTGACTTTATTAAAGATAGTGCCTGTCCTTAATTAGGAATGTTTAAGGGCAGCAAATAGTGACGACTTTATTAGCTTTTGGGTGCACTCGTCGACATTCGTATCAGTTCAAGTTATTTAATATTAAATATTTAATATCATCATCTAAAATGGCCATTTCTAGTTCCTCTACAATATTATGTTTTATTTTAGCAGGGAATTTAATTGCCTCTAATTACGTTGTTACTATTAGTGGCTGACGTTATAGACATTAACAATATCTCTCTATTAAGTCAATGTTTGACTAAAAAACAAATGTGTTTTTAGTCTATACCAAAGCAGCCGACAAAATAATTTAATTTACCCCAAAAAGTCTAATACCTAGGTAGATTTGTCATTTTCTGATTTATTGTAAGATTTAATTTATAAATAGCAAGCTTTTGTATAAACCCAAAGATATAGAAATCGAAATAAGAATTAAATTACCATTTTCTGGATAAAATTAATAAGTAGATGGCGACGCGATGCGGCGCCTGATTGTAAATAAGGAGTATTGTGTGGTTTTCCATAGTCCATAAATGCAATCAGATATACACACACATCGAGTGTTAGAAAGATTATTTAGGAGATGTAGGTAACTGATGTGAATAATTTATAAGGGCAATAAATAAATCCCTCATGGCAGGTAAATAACCAAAATGGGGGTCACGCTGTTTTTGCTTTAGCGCGTAACATATATTCCTGAATCTTTATATACATTCTCATTAAGGCTTTATGTATGCCTCGACACTTTGTATAAAACTGGGGAGGTTAAAAGGATAGGGTAAATCCACGCCGTAGTGGGTGGAATCAAATTATGTAAATTTTACTCTAAATATTGTCTGCGTTCTACAAAAATGCGGAATTTTTTAAAAATCTTGTCCTAACGAGCTGACATTTTATTCAGTTAATTAATTTGACAATGGGATTAAGTGAAGCGAATTTCAGGGCTTTTTCCTGGCTTTCACTTTTTTTTGTACACTAAAAAAAGAAATTATTAATTTTGTTAAAAAAAAAAAAAGTTATTTGAAAGCTAAAATTATACCAATTCCTTTCTAAAGAAATTAAATAAAAGAATAGATGAAAATACCAGCATCAATAATAGTAAATGACGTAATAATAATATTAATAATATATTAATAATAAGTCAATAAATAAATATTTTATAAATAATAAATTTTTTACAATAAAATAATTGACAAAACTAGTAATCAATAAGGGTGTTTAGGACTATAAAAGGTATACAATTTTTGATATAAAAGATGTATTTATATATTAATAAAATTGTATTTAATTGATAATTAAGATATTTGTTACTTCAGTGTCTAATTTTAAAATTATATTTAAATACCGAGAGTTTAAAATTAACATATAAATTTTATAAATTTCAAGAAGGAAATTATAATTTTTTATAACTCTATATTTGAAAGTGAATGAAAAAAAAATGGAATTGTATAAAACAGATTCAGAGCTTGATGTATGTATTTTTTTGTAACACAATTTCCGCCTTTCTATCTTTTGTATAATAATTAACCGTGGGTATAGAGCTTCAAAACATCCCTAGGGTGGCATCTGTCCGTTCGTGATATAAAGCCATAACAAAAAATAAAAAAAAAGAAGTCGTTATAATTGAATTTGAGATGCCTTCAAAATATTTATTAATCGAATATTATATTCATGTAGTTTTTAATTTTGTAAAAAGCTTTCATTGGCAATATTTTTTCCTCCCCAATGGTTTAATGACAGTGGTGCTTAATGAATATCAAATCAACAATGATCCCCGAAACAACTGTTCGATTTTTAATAAGACACATCTCTTCTAGTTTAATCGTGTTATTTCTACATTATCTTTTATTGCAATTCCTTAATGGTCACTATCCAGTATCCACCCCAACCCTGGTAAAATTACAGCAGAGAACTTAGGATATTAACACCATATTCACAAGGGTATTTACTATGGAATTGTCTACTGATTGTTCCTCTTTTGTTATTTGTAACAAAAGAGGTTCGCCATCCTCAACGACAATGCACACAACTTGCTCTTAATTGAAGGTATTTGATTATGCCAAAAATCATTTTATGCTCCGCTTTACCAGTGGCCACGACATTTCCAGAATAGCATAAAGACGCCATTATTGGCGATTGTTAAACTCCTCAACTGAAAACAAAGACGAGACTAAAGGAAGCGATTCTAAAAGGGGATTTTCACTTTTCAGGTTAATTAGCCCTCACCCTTGAGTTGCTGAAAGACATTTTTAACGGCAACATTTATGGTGATTTTTTTCTTCTCATTACGAGTCGAATTCAATATTAAAGCCCTAAAAAGATAGAATTCATATCTGATTGATGCGTTCTAAAGTTCTGAAATTTATTTAAAACTAGCCTTCACAAGGATAAATCTACAATTGCAATTTCATGGAAGAAAGGGGTTAAACATGTTTCTAATTTTGGAAAATTACAGTCCAAAGATAAGCGATTTTTTATTCTAGTTTTATTAATAATCAAAGTTTATAATTCCTTTATGTTGGCTTGTTCAGGTAATTCCTTGAACACCGTATTCACTGCTGAAACTTAAGATTCAACAAATTTCCATCAAAAGCATTTATGAATTAAGAATAAGAATCCTAAATTTACACTTCCTCTTTAGAAATATTAGTTACAGATTTTAACGTGAATAATTAAAAATAAATTAAAATAACCAAAAAAGGTTGACAGCTGTGTGCACGTAGTTTAGATTCAAAAGGAAAAACTTGTATTTCGTGTAAAACTTTTTTATTAATCAATGCAAAGCGCTTTCGGCTTATTTGCCATCATCAGTGCTCATCTACAAAAATTGTGGATGTAAACGTACAATTTAAAAGGATTTTAAAAAATATATTATAAAATCTGAATTAGACTTTTAAGTCAAAAGTTAAAATAGTATATATACAATTGTTTGAACAAATTAAAAATTACAAGAAACAAACAAAGTGACAAAAAACTGGTATTGGGAATAGTGAGTGTGGGATAAGCCCTTACAAATCAAATCTGATCTCCAGAAGCAAGTTAGCTTGTGTGGAATTAAGGAATCATGCCACCCTCACTATTCACAAAATTGAAAAAAGGTTAACAAATTAGTTAAAATTTAAAGAAATTTACAATTAGAGGGTGACTGTGGAAGATATATTGAAATTTGAATCTAGAATACAATATTTGATATGAAGAAAGTAAAACGCAGAAGGCCAAAGTAAAAAAACTGAAGGTTTTTTTTTTTATATATTTTATATACATTATAATTATGAAAAAGTCTACCTACTGTCCACAACGTATCCACCAAGTTCCTGGTCATCCTCACTCCCAAAATTATATATTTCGGGATATTTACAACTTGCTAAATCATAATTTTATTAATATTAATATTTTCAAATTTAAATTTCTCTCTTCATTTTGGTTCGAGTTGTTTAATCGTTTCCACATGACAGTGGTGACAAGCGACACTTGAAGACTTTGACTTGTCAAATGTCAACAGAAGGAGGTGCGTTCACCTCAGTGTGGAAAATGTTTCTCCGAGTGTGATTCGAGTGATTGGAGGTTAACGGAGATCAAAATTTGTTATTGAATTTAAAGATATAATTTATTGTTAGTTAAATTTAAATAAATGTTTAATATAAATGATATTATTATTTTGATGTCAAGACAAAACAAAAATGTCACTCGCGTGATTCTGATGTGCCAGCCCGGGCTCTGCAGAACATTCTTTCAGAGAACCCAAGATGGCACAACTGAACCCGCGGTCCCTAAAGGTGAATCTGATGTTTAGTCCTAAAAATTACTAAATCACTCAACAAGCGTACTCATGGTTAAAAGAGACAAAATAGAGAACAAAAAAGTTTTAAACAAAGGAGTACCATGGTCCCAAAGGTAGGCTCTGATGGGTGAAATCCCCTCCTAAACTCGATTTCACCCGACTTTTTTTGCAGTGTTCTCACTACTAGTGATGAGCGAGACTGGTCTTGGTCTTGCGGTCTTGGTCTTGCTTTTTTGCAAGACCAAGACCAGCTGAAAGCTTGCAAGACCAAGACCGAGTGTGCAAGACCAAGTGGTGCAAGACTTACGCAAGACCAAGACTCTTGCGGTATTGCGTTCTTTAATTGTTGCCTGAAAATAAAAGGTAAGTATATATACATTCGTTTCGAAAAACCTTGTTTTTTGATATATAGGGTGTGTCTTTAGAAATGTGTAAATTAATAAATATACATTTAAAGCAGTTTGTTTGTTCAATGCGAGATATTCGCCAGCCGTGAATTGCATAAAGCTAGGTTGCGAAATGTTATAATTTAAACGTCATTTAAAAGTTCATTTATATAGACTTTCTTACTGCGTTTAACTAGAGTTGACACGAGACGATAGATAGGACCTTATATCGTTTCGTCTCGAAATTTCGAGATACATTTTTTTCGAAACAAGAGACGTTTTATCTCGTCTCGATTTTATTATTATAAAAAATAAAATACAAGAAAATATTAATAATATTATCCATACATCTGGAAGATCCAGGTTCAATTATCGATTGCAGTTTTTGTTGATTTAAGGATACAAATTTTATTTTTTATTGGATTGTTGGATATGCAAAAAAAAATATTTCAAATAAAAGAATACACAAAATATGTTAAATAAAATAAATAAATAAATATCCAATTGTTGGGAATTGAGCCACATATTTTATTTACTGTTTTTTTATATACTACGCTTCGAAAAAATTAAGCTTTTATTCTTTTTTTCGTATTCAAGTGTACAGCATATAAAAATTACTAATTGATACATTTACAATTTTAATTTTTAAAACTGTTAACAGCTTTTTACATGCTGTACATTAAGTTTATATTTAATAAATAATATTTTTGGAAACGTTTAATAAAAAAGGTTTGAATAAAAAATATATATGTGGTTTATTTACAATTACAAACCAGAATTAGAAGATAACTATATTTACTGTTTGCGTAGTAGTTCCTGATTTTATAATGTGCATTATGCCTCTAATGGCAATAATTTATACAAGGTGTTTCATTATTAACTACAAACAGAGAACACTTAGATGATATCATAAAAACTCTTTTCGGTGCTGGAAAATGTAATGTACTATAATTCGCAGAACAACAACACGTTTTTTGTGTACAAAATAGCAGTATTTAAGATTTACTAAAAAATGCAAGACTCGCAAGACTCTTGCAGCAAGACAAATACCTAGCTGTTCAAGATCAAGACCAGCTGAAGGCTTGCAAGACCAAGACCGAGTGTGCAAGATAAAGACCAAAACCAACCCGGTCTTGGTCTTGTTTTGCTCATCACTACTCACTTATGAAATATATTGGTTCAGTTAAAGGCAATAGCATACTTTTTCGTTTTGTAATCTGTGCGTAGATAAGCAAATATCCATGTGGGTGTAGAAAAAAACTATTTTGCTTTCTCAAAAAGTTGAAAGAAGAAAAATAAAAGGAAAGCAATGTACATTTGTAAGAACTATATCTGAAATACTCCCTATACTTGAATCCGAAAATAATAGGCAATGATGGAATGTCAGAATTATTGTATTGCAAAATTTCCTCTTTAACGCAATTAAAAATGAGAGCATTCTTCATACTTTCCATTACTAGCTGTATGTGTGACGTCTCTTAGGCCTCACTAGGCCCATTATGCATAAGTAGATAGGCACCTCCTAGCTCGTGAGTCAGCCTACAGATTTAATGTAGTTGACCACGTCGCTAAGAGGTGCTTCTCTTATTTCGGCCGGTGTTAGTAAATTCTCGCCGAACACAAATCTTTTAATAAATGAGAGCGTAGGGCAATCGTAGAGGATATGCTCGATGGTCTCATCTTCTTGTTCGCACCCCCTACAGGGTGCGGATTGTGACGGTCCCATGATATGGAGATGCTTCCATAGTCAGAATGCCTGTGATCAGCGCATTATATCTAGTCATAATCAGTATTTGTTCGCTGTAGTGTTGTCAGCTCCCTGGCAAGTCTAGAGCTTCTTGTTTTATCCCATCTTTCCTTGAATTTCACAAGGGAATGTTCTTTAATTAGGTTCGTCACTACCGATGTTGTCAGGCCAATTAAAGGGCCAGGTCCAAAAAGAATTTGGTTGGCTGCCTTCTTGGCAAGTGAATCAGCAAGACGGTTACTTTTCGATGTGGCGTGACCTTTGGTCCATCTTAAGTTGACCACATTGTTGATGGATACTTTGGCCAAAACTTCGTGACATTCTAGTACTAACCCTGAATAAATTCGTGGTCTGTCCACGATGAGTAGTGCTTGCCTGCTATCTTTATAGATGAGCATGTTTCTTCCAGTGATATTATTTCTGATTATTTCTTTTACTGTTATGAGAAACCCCGTGAGCTCGGTTTGAACTACTGCTCACATTTCATTTTATATTTAGGTTTAATGATCTGGAGTATATTCCATATCCTGAGCCTTGTTTTGTTTTAGAACCGTCGGTGTAGATATGAATCGTACCTGCAACTTTCGGCTCTTCTATTTGTTCTGTTATAACTTTATATGGCTTATGGAAGGTATATCTCGGTGAGATGGAGTCCATGTTCGCTTGAAGCAGTGGGAACGTATCCTACATCAGGTTCTATTCCAACCGTGCATGTCATTGTCATCAGAGCAACCTCCTTGATGTAAATATCAAGGGGAGTGGGACTAAGAATTACTTCCATGGCTTTGGTTGGTGTGGTTTTGATGGTTCCTGCAATTCTAGTTTATGAATAGCTGTCAATTGATGGGTTGTCGGTACCCAGACATAGGTCTTATGATGGTCGTGTAAGTCTATATAACGATTATGGGGGAGAGAACTCTGGTGCGCCTCACGGTTCGGCAGCAGTGTTCATAAGCAACTATATGGAAGTGAGTAGTTATCTGTATCTGTAATGTGTGAAGGGTGGGTTACCCCCACGGTACTTAGGCCTCATTAGACCTATTGTGCATCCTCCTAAGATGATATGCACCTCCTAGCTCGTGAGCCAACCTACAGATTTAATGTAGTTGACAACGTCGCCAAGAAGTGCTTCTCTCATATGGAAGTAAGTAGTTATTAACAAATTTAATTTGATTTTTATTCAATGTGATATGTTTTTAATGTTAAAGAAAAATAAAACTTATTTCTACGCCTATGGGTCAATTAGTTTCATTGCCCATTCTTATCTACAGCTTTGGTGGCTACATTACATCCCGTTTAAGGCAGAATCTTTTTATTTCATAAAAAGATGTTTTTGTTTTTTAGATGTCTTCATTACTGATTGTTAGACTGGAAACAAAGAATAATTCACTAACAGAGAGCTTTTCACGTTAATTATTCTCATCCCCTACTTGTTTCAAATCCAAAGAAAATCAAAAGTAACTTCCAAATTCTTGACACGAATAAATCGTAAGTAACAAAATATTCCTAAAATTTCCTATCGCGTATATTTTGATACAACTTCCCTGAAACTTCTTACTCTCAAGTACATCTTGGCCCAAATTTATATAAAACGTCTTTATAAATTCAAATATACGTATCAGTGTTGCCAGTCTAGTACAATTGTACTAGATCTAGTACATTCTCTGAGAATCTTGTACTCTAGTACACTCGAAACAATATCTAGTACTTTTTCAGCGTATGTTTCCATTTGAAGTGTAAAATATATTGGTCAAAAATTGCAAGAGAAATTAAAATAGTTGTTAAAAATTACTTCAGAGATAAAATAGTAGACATTTCTCGAGAGATAAAACATTGTTTAAAAATTACACGAGAGATTAAATATTGTTCAAAAATGGCTTGAGAGGTAAAAAAGGGTGTTAAAAAATGGTCGAAGTATAAAATAGTATTAGAAATTGCTTGAGAGGTAAAATATTGTTCAAAAATTGCTCTAGGGATAAAAATACTGTTAGAAATTTAATGAGAGATAAAAATATTTAATAATTTTTCCAGAGATTAAATAGTATTATAAATTGTTAAAATCGTGTTCAAAAATTGCTCGAGGTAAAATAGTATTACAAAATGTTAAACCCTTGTTCAAAAATTGCTTGACGGATAAAATACTATTGAAAAATTTGTTGAGAAATAAAATATTGTTCAAAATTGATTCAAGACATACCTACTATTAGAAATTTCTCGAGAGATAAAACATTGTTTAACAATTCCTCGAACGATAAAGTACTATTAAAAAATGCTCGAGAGATAATTTTACAAACATTGCTCGAGATATAAAACATTGTCAAAACTTTATCGAGAGTTAAAATATTTTTATAAATTTATCGAGAGTTAAAAGAGATAAAAAAGTTGTTAAAACTTGATCGAGAGATAGAATAATGTTAGAAATTTATCGAAAGATAAAATATTGTTTAAATATATCTCAAGAGATAAAAAAAGGTTTAAAAATTGTTCGAGAGGTAAAATAGTATCATAAGTTATTAAAATCTTATTGAAAAATAACTCGAGAATTAAAAAATACTGTTAAACATTTCTCGAGCGATAAAACATTGTTTAAAAATTCCTCGAACGATAAAATACTATTAGAAAATGCTCAAGGGATAATATATTGTACAAACATTGCTCGAGATATAAAACATTGTTAAACATTTATCGAGAGTTAATATCTTTTTATAAATTTGTCAAGAGTTAAAATATTGTGCAGTTTGCTAAAGAGATAAAGAAGTTGTTAAAAATTGCTCGAGAGATAGAATAAATGGTAGAAATTTATCGAAAGATAAAATATTGTTTAAATATAGCTCAAGAGATAAAAAAAGGTTTAAAAACTGTTCGAGAGGTAAAATAGTATCATAAGTTATTAAAATCTTATTCAAAAATTACTCGAGAATTAAAAAATACTGTTAAACATTTCTCGAGCGATAAAACATTGTTTAAAAATTGTTAGAAAGATAAAAAATGTTAATAAATATTGCTCGAGAGATTAAATAGTGTTAGAAATTATTAAAATTTTGCTCAAAAATTGCACGAGAGATCAAATATTGTTCAAAAATAGCTTGAAAGGTAAAAAAGCTGTTAAAAATTGCTTGAGTGATTAAAAAGTGTTAAAACTTGTACAAAAAAATTTGTACAAAAATTTCTCGAGAGATAAAATACTGTTAGAAATTTGTTTAAAATTGTTTAAAAACTGTTCAAGAGATAAAATATTATCAAACGGTGTAAAATATTTTTCAAAAATTGCTCGAGAGATAAAATAGTGTTAGAAATTGTTAAAATTTTACTCAAAAATTGCACAAGAGATCAAATATTGTTCAAAAATAGCTTGAAAGGTAAAAAAACTGTTAAAAATTGTTCGAGTGATTAAATTGTGTTAAAAATTGTACAAACATTGCTCGAGGCATAAAAAAAAAGTTGTTAAAGATTGCTCGAGAGATGGAATACTGTTGGAAATTTATCGAGAGATAAAATATTTTTTAAAAATAGCTCGAGATAAAAAAAGGTTTTTAAAAACTGTTCCAGAGATAAAATAATATCAAAAGGTATTAAAATCTTTTTCAAAAATTGCTCGAGAGATAAAATAGTGTTAGAAAGGGTTAAAATGTTGCTCAAAAATTACACATGAGATCAAATATGGTTCAAAAATAGCTTGAAAGGTAAAAAAGGTTGTTAAAAATTGCTAGAGTGATTAAATAGTGTTAAAAAAAAATTGTACAAATATTGCTCGAGAGATAAAAGGAGTTGTTAAAAATTGCTCGAGAGATAAAATACTGTTAGATATTTGTTTAAAATTGTTTAAAAACTGTTCAAGAGATAAAATATTATCAAAAGGTGTAAAATCTTTTTCAAAAATTGCTCGAGAGATAAAATAGTGTTAGAAATTGTTAAAATTTTGCTCAAAAATTGCACGAGAGATCAAATATTGTTTGCTTGAAAGATGAAAAACTGTTTAAAATTGCTCGAGTGATTAAATAGTGTTAAAAATTAAAAAAAAAATTGTACAAACATTGCTCGAGGGATAAAAAAAAGTTGTTAAAAATTGCTCGAGAGATAGAATACTGTTAGAAATTTATCGAGAGATAAAATATTGTTTCAAAATAGCTCAAGAGATAAAAAAAGATTTAAAAACTGTTCGAGAGATAAAAGAGTATCAAAAGGTATTAAAATCTTATTCAAAAACTGCTCGAGAGATAAAATACTGTTAGAAATTTGTCGAGAGATAAAATATTGTTTAAAATTGTTGTGTTCGTGTTCTCTATAAACCTTTTTTTGCTCTTTAATGACCATACTTCATAATTAGAAAAATCTGGTAATTTTATAGAATCTAGTACATTTTTATGAAATCTTTTAGTTTAATAGTGCTATATATGATTGCAATAAGGATTATTATAAGTAGTCGAATTTCTCATGTAAATATTATCCGAAGCCAATACGGTATATTTTAACTAATGACAGAGTAAATGTACAACCGAATGGCGTGAAAAAGTGAAATTTGAGTATTTTGCAGTTACGGAGTATTAGAATTAGACCATAGTTATGTAAGTATGTTTATTTGAGTACTATTTCCTATAATTGTAACTATTAAAAAAATGTCTTTTTTATTTTAAATAAAACTTTTTACTACTAAATTAGTATACAACCCACGATAATTTATTATTATTATTCAAAGTCATTTAAAAGGCACTGAAATAAGGTCGACCAAAAAAGATATTTTTCACTCAGGTTTTAACTAATTTGAAATTAATTACTTCACAAAAAGCATGTAATTTAATTGTACAAAAATTAATGCTTTAAAACTGGCAAATTCAAACGATATAACACAAAAGAAATTAGGAAACATTTGGAACAGCCATTTTTCAGGCTGTAATTGCAAAAATAACCAACAAAATGATAAATATCGTAATTTATTCCCTAAAATTGACAATATTAATCGGGAACTTATGACAAAAAATTACTTGTAAAAGGTCTGAGTAAGTATTTAACTAGCCGGAGAGGCTAGTGTGCATTTACAGCAGATAAGAAGTGGTGCCTCCGGTTACGTCGTGAATGTATGACGACTGGACGGTCCACCATGGGCCGTGCCACTATGGGACTTGGCAAAATATTTAGCTAGAATTTTCCTTGGTCCTAGAGTTAAAAATCACCATGTAGATCAAAGATTCCCAAAGTGGTCGATACTAACCCCTTGGGGTCGAAATCTGTTTCCCAGGGGCCGACATAAACGAAAACTGATTTTGGGGGTCGACGAGGTCTAAAAATCAACCCCTATTAATTAACACAAGTTCTTATTTGAAACTTTCAAGATACTGCATAAGTTGTGTTACATGTACCAACCATAGCTCTCAGAAAGACTAGATACCGCATCGTTAAAAAATGCTGACCCCCAATATGAGTAAATTTTAAGCTGGTACTACTGACAAGACAGAATCGGCGCAAGTTTAATAATAACCTTAAGATCGGTTTTTATTATCTGTTGTGTTGTTTATTTTGTTCCTCTAGTAAATGTTTTATTTAAAACATTATTTTTTAGTTTAGTGTTACATTTTTACAGAATTTCCAAAATGTCTTGTTTCTTTGTACCTGGATGTAATAATGCATCTTACGGTAGAGGATACAAGGAAGGAAAAACATTTCATGTGTAAATTTTCACATATATTTGTGTATTTACAAAATCAAATAATTTGTATGTTTTGTTGTAGCATACCAAAAATTTTTAGGAAAGAATGGCTAATAGCCATAAGAATACCATCGGATCATTTTGTGACGTGCTCCCAGAAAATTCGGGGTATACTGGATGAAACCGCAAATATGTTTGTTACTGGCTCCTTGTGACCTCTCCTATTGTATAATTTTTTCAACACATGATCCTTTGAACTTGGCTGCACCGTACTGATGAAGACCAATAGTCACAAAAACGTGTCGACGGTTACTTCTTTTTTACTTTTTTTTTTTATTCGGAAAATGCCCACTATTACTACCTTGATAGAACTTTTCTTGCGTTGATAATCCTTTCAGAATATGGTTTTGTCTTATTTTATTTGCATGGGTACAACCCCTTTACAGGTTACTTGTATTTAGTTAAATTATTTATGTACAACTTAATTTATGCCATTGTAATTTAGTTATAACCAAGTAATTGTACAATATGACTTTTTTGTTATATCGCATCTGTATGGTCAATTATTCATTGTAATGAATTCTTTAGATTTATATAGCTTATAAAAATTAAGTAATTGTATTGTATCATTAAATAGTCATATTACATTGTCAGAAAGATAATAAACTCTTGTAACACACTGGTGACATTAATTTAAGACTTTGAATGTATATATTGTTAAAATAGACCTTTATATATATTCGGTGAAATAACTTATGAAAAAAATTTTTTTTTTCATTAAAAAGAAAATATTGTGAACTGTGTAAAGAAACAATAGTATGTACAATATAATATTTAAAAGTATGACAAAATCAAACGGCAATTTATAGACCAATGTCATTATTGCGTACTTTTTATTATTTTTCTTTGCAATTGTATTTATTTATCTATCTCCTGGATAATATTTTACAATATCATCAAAGTTTTATTAATAATCATTGAATGGTTATTAACTTGTGCATAATTGAATATATTTCTGATCGTGTTTTGGATAACCAAGAGCAAGTGATGATATATCTATATATAAAAAGTTCTAAGGCTTTGGTAAAGGTTGATCATAAGAACAAGGTCTCATAATTTAGTTTAGGTTTTTCTAGTGGGGTTATTATTTTTAATTACAAACCATATTTTCAATTACTGATGATGTCTCCAAATATGCTGAAGTGTTCAAAATGTAGAAAATTGTACGAAATTCAAAGAAATTTGAATGGTATCGATAACATTATTTAATTATTGTTAAAACATATTAAGTTTTATAAGTAGTTCTTTAAGTTCATTCAAAATTGTTAACTAGAGATATATAATATTCATAAATGACAATATATGAATTATATTTAATTCAAACCTAACTTTTTTAATCATATGGATATAAAGTATTAGAACTTTTAAAAAATGTATGGCTTTATATAATAATAAATTGTAAAAGCTTTACTAATGTAGTACCTATACCTATCAAATTACGCTTCAATTAACTTGTTTATTCCAGTTATCATAATGGAATATTATTTGGAACACTTTAATGGTATTTTCAGGATATTAAAAAAGCTCAAAGGAGAATTATGAAATATAATATAGGTTTTAAAATGGATCTAATTTACCGTAAATGAGGTTTAAATAACAATACATATTTACATATTAATTTTAAAGCAAATGCCTTAGAATTAACAAGAAACTTTGCTTCATTAAAATGTATAATATTTTTCTAAGTATTTTTTGAAATTACTATATCCAAGTTTATCAATCAGTAAGTTCGTAAGCATACCTAAAAAACATCCAGTGCCTAGGTGGGATAAAAATAAGCTCGTGTGCAAATTTAACAATTCTATTAATGTTTTTTTAAGTAGTTTCTTAAACATATTTTTTTTATTTGCAAGTTTGCTGCGCGTTTTATGAAGACACACGAAATAAAATGCAGACAATACGTTTGGACTACTTGCAAGTTTGTATTTATTCAATCTCTATCAAATCAACACTTGCCGATGTGTCTTATACGTGAAAAAGAATTCAGTAACGATGTTATGAAGCCTTCAAAAATTGAGGACCACTTATCAAGAGTAGATGCTGATTTAAAAAATAAGCCCTTGTCATTCTTTCAACTAGAGAAAAGGCCATCCATAAGAGCGATGTTTGCGTCATCATCTACTAATAGCGAAGGCGGGGAAACCCCACACAATTGGAGAGCAGCTTATTTTACCAGCCATTGCGGAGGTACTCAACAATTTATTGCACAAGAGAATTCCTTTGAGCAATAACACCGTTCAGAGACGACTAGACGAGATTGGTCGAGACGTGGAAAACATTTTATGCAATTTCTTATAGACCAACAGATTCTGTCTCCAGTTGGACAAGTCTACATATTACCCGGCAATGAATCTCTGTTGTTAGAATATATCTTAGTCCTAGATTGCACCAGTTTTTACAATATGTTATAAATGCTGTCAAGAGGATTCAAAGCAATTCTTTGAACACTGGGTTATTTGCTCAGCTATGTGAGAAAAATGGCGAAGTCTTTACTCGGTTATTTCTTCACACTAAAGTTCGCTGGCTATCAAGAAGCTCTTGTTTAGCAAGATTTTCAGCTATTTTTGAATCTGTGTTGGAGTTTTTACAAGAAGAAGATCCGAATTTGAAAGAAAATCTGAACAATCGTAAAACAGATATTTATTACTTGACTGATATTGGTATGTTTAACAAAGTTAATGTGCAGCTGCAGGGTGACGATCTCAACTTGATTAAAACAAAATCAATATTATCGTACTTTGTGTATAAACTTATCCATTATAAACAAAATTTAAGCAGAAAAGAATATTCGCAGTTTCCGCATTTGTCAAAATTACCAGAAATGTTTTAAGGCGATGTTATTTTATCATATGTCACTCACTTGGACGTATTTCACAAGGATTTTACTACGAGGTTTGAGGATCTCTTAAATTTACAAATTCCTCAATGGATAATAAATCCGTACAATATCAGAGCCATGGAAGAAGCCAATGTGATAATGCAAGAAGAGTTGATCACCATCATCACAGACGAGGAGCTTAAGCAGAAGTAAAGGGTAACGAGATTGCAGTTTCGCGAGGAAAGTGGCTCGAAACACTCTTTGTGGGACTTGAGCCATTTTGCGGTATCATAAGTAATATAAAATAATTTTACAGTAGAAGAACCAATAATTGAAACGATATCTTAGGGCTAAGACAGGATAACATACTTCTGGATGAATATAACCAGATAAGACCGGAAGCCTGTATCTGCCTGAGCAAGAACAGGCTACGAATTGTAACACATTGTAACTGAATGTGTAGCACTTCAGAATCCAAGGGCACTATACTTAGGAGCATACCAAATGGATAAGGGCGATCTACCTAACTTGGGGCCACTACAAATCCTACACTTCCTTGAAAAGATAGGAATGGAAGGATCGTTATAGGCATCGAGAGTATTCCATTTCTGCCTTAGCGACAGAAGGGGATACAATAGATATTTTAGACCGCAGTGTATTAATATCCCAAACGCAACATAAAATAACTTTTATGGATTGGTGGGAAGGTTCAATAGAAAGCTATACTCTACTAATACTTGGTAAAAAAAATATTTTGTTAGAAACGAAAAAAAAAAGTATATATGTATATAATAAATATTTGTAAATAAATATAATGGTAAAAATCACTTATAAAATTCAATACATAACAAATCCCCTAAAAATGAGTGAAAAGGATTGAATCAAAATTTTCGAATTGAAACGGTTTAACCTATTTCCAATATATTCTATTTCCGGGCACCACGAACTGCTTATAAAATATTCCCTTTAGGTTTTACCCGACTACGTCAATAGTCATGCAATTTTCAAGTTGACTTTTTATTTCAGAATTGAATACGGTTGATATAAAGGAGGGTTAGAGCATATCCTGTCATCATCATAATCATTTTTGTCATACCATTGTTTCGAATATCGAAGGATATTAAATGGAAGTATATTCCGCTTTTTTCTATGACGTTTTTCAGATTTTTTTTAAGCTCCGAACAGCGTAACCGGATAGTTTTTGAGGGTTCAGTTTCCGAAAAAGAGTAACAAAAAAGTGTATAAATTATTTTTGTTTGTTTTAAATTATTTTTTAAATAATAAAAACTTTTAAATATTTACACAAATAAAAAAAACATGAACTATTTCTCAAATGAATCAATTTTGTATTTTTAGTGATTTATGTACATACGAGGTGTGACCAAAAGATAGAGTGAATAATTTTATTAGAAACAAAATAATATTCGATTTAATCTCCTTCAAAGTACTGTTCTTGGTTAGTAACGTGGACTTCATGACTGGAAGCATTTCTGAAAGGCTTCTTTTGGAAATGAATTCAGCTGCTCTGTCGTGGCCCTTTCAATGTCAGGAATGGTTCCAAAACTTTTTCTTTTAAGCACGGTTTTAATTTTTGGGAAGAGTCAGAAGTAGCATGGTACTATATCTAGTGAGTAAGGCGGATGTGGACAGACAGTAACACTTTTCCGGCCAAAAACTCGCGAATTGAAAGTGAAGTGTGGCACACGTGTCGTCTTGATGTCGAAGAAAGCGATTAGCCTATTTTTCTACTCTCTTTCCTCGTTCATCGTTTCGCAAATGTAGTACGCTCTTGTAAAATTCGGCGTTTACAGTTGTTCCCCTTGAAACGAACTTTGATCGCACTATGCCCTCACTATCGAACAAACAATGAGCATGGCGTAACAAACGTGGCTGGTCTTCTACTGACTTATTTTAAATCGCTCATACCACTTGCAATCAGTCTTAAAGGTACCATTTGGGAACGCGAGACCGAGGCAGGAGGCAAGCGATCGCGTAAGGTGACCGAAATGCGTATCTTTACATCTGAATCACATGTAATTAAATGAAGCACATTTGGACTATGCTTATTTAAAAAGAAACAAGCGCCAAAATGGAGTTTTGAGACATTAGAGGTTAAAGATGATAATGCTTTATTAAAATAATAAGTGTGGAGATCTCCAGATTTGTGATGTAGTGTCAGATAATTAATATTATTATTATTATTACAAATAAATTAGGGCTGAAGAATGAATCCTATTAAGCCCAAAATTACAAGTTTAATAACAAAGACAATTATTAAATAAGTAATTAGCAAATAACATTGCAAACAAAGCACTAAAAACAAACTTTAAGTTTTCTTTAAAAAAGTCATCGAGTCGGTTTCCAAGTATAGAAAACTCTATTACAAAAAAAGTTTTGTCGGGTACTTGTTTTAAAATTTTCTTTGCTCAACTTATACTCATGTCCACGTAGGCGCTCATCTATATTCTGTGGGAGTATACTATAGAGGTTGGATGAAAAAGTACCATGAAGAATTCTGTAGGTCACAATTAAATCACCTCTTAATCTTCTGTGGGAAAATGAACACAAATTCGCCATGTTAAGCCGTTCTTCATACGATGGTCTGATTCTGCCGAAAGTTATTCGAGTAGCGTAGCCTTGAAAATTTTCCACTCTTTTTTGATCAGAATCCAGATCAGGACACCACGCAGGTCCGACATATTCCATCAACGGTCTAACGTAAGTTGTATAAAGTTTGGAAAATGTTTGAAAGTTCACACGCGTGAAGGACTTTTTTAATAGGTAGAGCATTGAGTTCAAACGTTTACATACCGCTGATATGTGCTCTGACCACGTTAATGAAGAGTTCACAATGAGTCCCAGGTCGTTATAGGAGTTCACAGTTGCCAACGCACTACCGTTTAGGTAATAGTTTACGCACGGGTTATTTTTTCCTATATGCAGGACGACACATTTTTCCACGTTTAAAGGAAGCAGCCAGGTGTCACACCAGTTTGAAATAGTTTCAAGGTCTTTTTGTAGCTGGGTAGAATCTGTCACAGGATTAGAATATAGCTTAGTGTCATCAGCATAACACGAAATATTAGAATTTAAGTCTTTGCCTAGATCTGCAGCGTATACCAAGAATAGTAATGGCCCTATGACAGAGCCTTGAGGGACACCACATAGAACTGGATACTCTGACGAGAATATCTGTCCAACTTTTACCTTGAAGATGCGATTTGACAAAAAATCACTTATCCAGAGAAGTAAAGAGCCGCGAATGCCAGCTTTTTCCAACTTATAAAGCAATCTCTTTTTGGGAACAGGATCAAAGGCTTTAGCGAAATCAAGATATACGACATCGACAGGCTCTTTATTGTCCACAGACGTAGTCGAATCGTTTAAACAGGTCATTAGGTTTGTTAATGTGGATCGGCCTTTAATAAAACCGTATTGTTCTTTTGGCAAGACGTCATGACTCTTGAGAAAATCAGACATATAATTGGTTAAGATGGATTATTTTACAGGCAATTGGGACAAGGTTTATTGGACGATAGTTGGATGGACTGAGTTTCGTCACCCTTTTTAAAAATAGGTGTCAGCGAAGCAATTTTCCACATTGAAGGAAGTGTGTGAGATGTAAAGGAAGATGTCATAATAATGGACAATGGTAAAGCCAAATAAGATGCGCATTCTTTTAAAAACATTGCGGATAAATTGTCAATTCCAGGTGAGGAATTTGATTGAATTTTTTTGAGAGTTTCATTAACAATTGCAGATGAAAACTCGACATTACATAAAGAGGTTGCTGTTCGGGCATCGTGACTAACTGGGATGTCGCCTGTGGGTTCTAAGGAAAATACTTGGCCAGAGCTTCAGCTCATTATTACATAAGTTTCCATCCGTTTTTTTAAGAAGCGGTACTGATACTTTGGAAGATAGAGAGCATCTTGTGTTTAAATAGCTTCTTAGGGTTATCGCTACTAGCGATATATTCTTCGTATTCTCTTCTTGCGTTATCAATAACATTGATTAAATCGTTTGCGAAACGTCGATGGTTAACAAAATCATCATGTTTTTTGGTTGCTTTAAATTTTTTTTCCACATACTTTTCTTATGTTTTATTAAAGTTAAAAGTTGTCCATTGATCCAGGGTTTTAATTTGTTCTCAGGACATTTTTTGTTTTTTGTGTTAGTCTTTACAATTTCAGATATCTTTGTATGAAATAGTATCCACATATCTTCTACTAATACAGTGCTTCTAAAAAAGTGATTCCAATCAATTTCGGAGAGCACTATCTTTACGTTATTAAAGTTTGTGACACTATAGGTTACGTCCCTATCGGAATTAGGGGTTGCTATGTTAAATTGCATATTAAATATAATAACGTCATGGTCAGATTTCCCAATAGGTGAGTGGACAGATGGAGAAATTAGAAGTTGGTCGTCATTTGTTAATATAAGGTCTAGAGTTGATGGTTCTTGATTTAACCGAAAGCGGGTAGGTTCGTTTATAAGTTGTTCAAGATTGGAGTCTATAATAAAATTTATAAAGTGTGAAACAGAGTTTTGCGATGCTTCAAGACCTGCAGTAAGGGGCCAGGAAATTTCTGGATAGTTGAAATACCCAACCACCACAAGATTGTCTAGATTTGATAGTACCTCAAAAAGCTGTTGGTCGTTTTCTAGAGAAGTTTTCTTTGGAGGACGATATAAACATACCAGTGGTTGAGAAAGATTTGTATGATAGTTTTAACGAAATTAAATCTATGTTGGGAATGTTGATATCTAAGGTGGTGACAGAGTAAGTTGAAGTGATGGATGACGCTAAGTAGATGCAGACCCCTCCACCAACATTATTTGCGCGGTCGCTTCTGTAAATTGTAAATCCAGGAATGTTAATAAGTGAATCGGGAATAGACAACTTGAGCCAAGTTTCAGAAATTAGAATAATGCTGGGAGAAAAATGTTGCACTGAGCACAAAAAACTATTGAATTTAGCAGTTAGAGAATCCAGGTTAGTATACATAAGGGTCCAATCGTTAAATTGTGGAGGTTGTCGGCTAGCGGGATTGAAAGGGAATTTGTCTTCACAATTTTTGGAATACCGTTATGATATTTAATTGTTAGGTTATTTTCGCAATTCCGATTTTAATCTTCTAATTCATCTCTTAAGTTTTGAAGAATCTGTTGTTGGGTAGGGGTTTTGTCGTCGATAATGGTAATGTTTTTCAATGTTGCTATTTCTAAACTTTCTTTTTGTTTCGTAGAACGTTTTTGGCCGCGTGTTCGGAGGGCATAATTACTTTGAGCCATCGAGGATAGCGACTATTTTGTTCAGTTTTTCCAACGCGGAAAAAAGTGATAGGTTGATCGGAAGAATTCACTGCCTTCAGTACATTATTAATTTCTGTGGAGGCGTGTCGCTTTCTTCCTCAAAATTTCCGTTAATCTCGGAAATGCCGCGAATAATAATATTATTGGCCCTTTTAAGACGATCGACCGCTTCATTTGCCAGTTTATCAAAAAAATTTACTGATGTTACTTCATCAACCAATATGTTATCAGGCACAATTTTATCAGTTTATTAGGCTACCTAGAAACATGATTTTGAAGATATTTTTGGCGGATGATTCCCTTTATTGAAATTAAAAATTTAATGTTTCCTAATGTATCGTTTAGTTCAGCGGCCAAAAGATGGTACTAGAGTAGAGTTAGTAATAGGATCCTTGTATACAAAGGTTAATTAAACCTTTCTCTGTCGTTTGGTTCTTTTTAGATAAGCATAGTCCATTTGGAACAGAGCGACCGATGCAAGATACCGCGACAGCACTTTCAACACGTAACGTAAGGGCGTCGGTTGCTTACCTCTGACTCCTGCCTCGGTCTCGCGTTCTCAAATGATACCTTTACAGCCGGTTGCAAGAACGATCGTTAAATATTTATACTCATTAACGCTTTTGATCCATTAAAAATGCATTCCGATCCTCGATAGCTATTGAACGTCGTACATCTGGCAACATGGCGCGTATGCTGCAATATGACCAATGATATATTGTTATAGAGATTGCTCACCCATATTTAAATAGGACTATGAAAAGCGCCGTTCCAAGTATTCACTGAATAGAATCATTCTGGCCCAAACGTGTTTTAAAATAAAATTTCTGCATTTGAATATTTAGAAACAAAAAAAAAGAATGACCTATTTTACTTCAAGACACGATATTAAAAATATATTTCTTTGAGTTGTAAAGTTCCATATAGTCAAATAATATTAAAAGATCTAAACAATTTTATAACAGGGAAACAGTAACAAAGCCCACACAAAACACATATTAATAAAAATCAAATCACAAAGTGATATTGTGAATATCTAAGCTGACTGTCCAAAAATGTAATGATTAGGCCTAGGAATATATGCACCCAAAAAGTAGTTAAATATGCGCATATATATGCCGCAAAATACTTCAATATATGCGTAAAAAATTGAAAAATATGCAGAGCATATGCAATAAGAGTAATAATTTATTAATTGATCGAAATAGTTTATTAATATTTATTAGTTGTTTTATTTTACAATACCTAATATAATACTTAATAATTATTTAATTATTAACTAATTTTATTTACAAATCAACATTATTATAAAATGAATGAACAATTAGATGTTTTTCTAAATTATCTGTATTAAATGATTGTCTTCTATCAGTAAGTATGTACTTGTACAAAGAAAAACTCCTTTCGACATCTACAGAAGTAATAGGTGCAAACTTAAATGTTCCTGAAATATCTGGATGAATAGTATTAATATCTTCAAAGTTACCAGAATAAATATTAGCAAGGTTTCTTAAAACAATAAATCCTTCATTTTTTAAAATTACATTTGAAAATTTATGAAAAATCGTCTTTCCAATATCGCCCTGGACATTTTTACACTCTGATTCAAACGTCTTAATTAAATTTACGGAAGTTACCAAAGGTAATTTTTTTTGTTCGAAATCTAATATAATTTTGGCTACAAATGCATAATTTTTTAAAAACACTAATTGCTTTGGTAATATGTGATTTTGAAACAACTTCCTTGTATTAGATATTCCCTTAGATGAATCATCAAAATCAAATATGATTTCTTTAATTTTTTCATAATTATCTGCGTAAAAAAAGGCAGCTTTAAGCCAGGTACCCCACCGAGTAATCACAGGTTCCGGTGGCATCTGTAATTCAGGAAATTTTTCTTTGTACAATTGAGTTCTTAGAGGAGCTTTAAGAAATATTTTTTTTACATTACTAATTAAATCATTTATTAAAGGAAAGTTAGACCTAATTTCTTCTGCAACTCTGTTAAGGCCATGAGCCAAACATGTAACATGGATTAAGTTTTCATATAACATTTTTAAATTTTGTGCGGCTTTTACCATGTACGGGGCAGCATCGGATAACAGCAATAAACATTTTTCTGTTGGAACGGCTTCCGGAAGAAAAAAGGAAGACAATTCTGTTTGGATAAAAAGAGTTATTGTCAAGTTATTTGTTTTATCTAATTACTCGTTACTCATTACTCGATTTTTCACGAGTATTCTCTAAAATTTGCATAAGTACTTATTTGTTTTAAGTATTATTCATATGAGTGAGCATTGACACTCATATACTTATTAAGAGTACTTTGCAAAGCTATTCATTGTGAATTACTCAGGAGTACTTTAATGCAATACTCTGCCTCTGACACTATGTTTACAACTTATAACTGAGTACTCAAAATTAAGAGAAAACATTGCATGTATTAGATATAGAGAAAACTTTTAAAAGATGGCAGGTGTTCACTATATTTATTCAACTGTTTTTTTAATCGGACATTATCGAGCCTATAGTTAATGGTCCAATAAATATTTTATTTATTCCCATAACTAACGAATCCCTCTCTATAACGACTCATTACTTAATGAACCAATAAATAAATATGTATTCAATAATTTGTAGGCCATAACTAATTAATCTTCTTGCATATCCTATATTTTTTTAATTTAGCTAGGATTTTCTTAAAATGTCCAATTGAGAAAAGAAATAAATGCCGAGAAAAAAATCTACACATCAGAATTTTGAAAATGGTCTACATATTGTGAATACAAAAGGATATACAGGGAACTGTTTTGAAGTCAATCTGCAACCGCATTTTGCTTTTTAGGATAGTAACGAGTCTTAACAATATCCGTATCACACGTGTGATCCAGTAGAATAAGAAATGTATTACTGAAAATAGCCGAATCTTTAGTAACTTTTATGACATCTTAAGTACCTATAAGTTCTATCAAATGGCTTAGTGACATTGCTTTAGGGTTACTACTGAAGTTATTAATGTTACTTTTAGCCAACTAGTATTAATTTAGTCTCTTGGGATACAAAAACTCAGCTGGTTTACTTTCTCACCTCTTTCGCAGGTACCACAATCACAGTTATTACCTCACCGCTTTCTTCCTAGTCTGAAGACACTTAGGTACTCGTTCCATCCCTTTCTTGTTAAAGTTAAATATAACCAGCCTAAATATATCTTCTCTAACAACCAGTAATATATCATACTCGACTTATAAAAGAAAACTGTTCGCTTCCTCTGGCAATCCGCCATTTGTCTCATCTTGAAGACATCACACTTTTGAGTACCTTTGTCCTCTTTTTAATAAAAAAAAATTCTTACATAATAGCTGGGCCGAAACCGAAACATTTTAAAGAGTAAAAAACATTATGTGGTATTGACTTTTAGTAAGTACCTATATTTATTTTTGTTTGTGAAAATGGCCGCATTCAAACCTTCTATAATTTAATATCTAAAAAGTTAATGAAAATAAATGTTGCTCAGTAATTTTAGCTTTTATAAATGTAACTTGTTTTTATTAATAATAAAAAAGTAAAACACCATTAACTTTTTAATTTTTATTTGATTTTTAATATTCTTTTTTGTTATTAATTTAGATTATAGAACAGGGTAATTTTAAATTTAATATTATTTTATATTCTGTCATGTTGTTCCTTTTCGTTTTCCAGAATTAGTTATTTTCATTTTCATTATTAATAAAGTCCTTGTATCACTGCCTATTATATTATTTGTAAATAAAGAAATATTATTTCTTATAATTAAAGTACTTACTATTTGTGAATAATTCTTTGTTTTCCATCGTAAAATCCACAGTATTAAATCTTCTTAAAATTCGTTTTTTTTGCGTATTTTCTAATATAAGACAAGTATATTTTGTAAACAATTCGTACGTTAAAAGTTCGTCTAGTCTCGGCTTTTGACGCTTTTAACTTTATTTGCAGATGTTGTAACGCGAAGAGACGTTCCTTATGGCAAATTTTGAGCTTATTGCGAAAACATATCGTTCGTGTTCACCTGCAGTGTGTTCTCTTAAATGGGCCGACAAAGATAGAGATAATTCTTGATAGAGACGTATCTCGAATATTGTCATACTTTACTTCATACTGTCATTTGGAAAAGCGCCGTTGCCAAATTTACTATTAGCTAACGAGAGATTTTAACAATCGTTCTTGCAACCGGCTATTAGAGTTACAACAAGTCAGAACTCAAAACGTGTTCCAATATCTCGTATACCGGGTGATAATGAAACTAGGGCCACGTTAATATCTCATTTGCTTATCAAGCAATTTGGAACAAAAATAGGTTTTGGTTTGAACTATCAGAGGCTATTAGAACATTATTTTTCAATTCATGACATTCTACAGGTACATTAAAAAAATGTTTGGGAAAAAAGAAAATTTGGCAACTCTGTCGTAGTTTTCATAGTTAATCGTAATAGCAAAAATATGAAATCAACATAACTAACAAATAGAAAATGATAGCGCTTCTGTAAATATTTTGTAAAGTTTTTCGGTCTGACGCTCAATATATTATCATCCCCTATTTATCTTTGGAATTATGTGGTCTTAGTCATACACGTGGCACGTTCAAAGAGGGTGAATATCGCAGCTCGCAACTCCAACTGGTGTAATCTGTTATTAACTGTTTGTCACCCTCCGATAATGGTTCGTGATCGACGGCACATGATGCTTATGCTTTTTTTCATTTCATAAGAGGATATTATATTTCCTTCTCAATTCCGCTAACTTGGACATGTTGAAAATTAATTATAGAACGGAAATTTTTGGTACTTAAGAGAAAATTAATTTCGATAACCCTTTAATCCTTGAGAGAGATATAAGTACTATTAATTAATATTGTCCCATACTTCTGGAAGGTCGTATTTAATATAAGGATTTAAATGTAATCCAAAATAATATAAACTATGTAATAAATATACATGGGAGGATGGCCCTAAGGCTGCGGTTAACCACGTTACCTGCACTTGCGTATATGTAGAATAATTTAAGCGAATCTATGATAGATGTGCCAGAATAAAAACGAATTGAGAGAAACTATACAAAAACTAGAAAAATCGGTTCGAAAACTAGGACACCTTTCTAACATATATGGATAGAAAGATGTCCTCCGTGTGCTTCATTGCAGTTGTGGGGGACAGGCAAGTTTTTGTATCTTGCTTGGTGTTGTTATTGCCATTTTGTGTTGTATCTTTGGCCACCACACCAAAGCTGCGTTTTACGATCATGTTGTATGTCCAATAATATCCGCTCTCCACAATCCACTTCTTTTAGTTTGTTGTTATCACCATGTCAAAGAAGGCAGCAGATCACCTAGACAATTTTGAGTTAAAACCTGCCATATTTTTAGGCTATTTTAAGGCTATTTTTATACCCTTTCAAAAATGTTATGCTTCTCGTTTTTTTTTTTGCAAAAATCAAGGTGCTCTGCTAGCTTCGAACGAAGTCTGCAGAGCATTTCAGTTTTTTTGAAGTTTTTTCCAAAAACAATAACACTATATTTTTAGGATTTGTTTTAAAAAAATACAGGGTGCTTTGCTACCTTCGGACGAAGCTAGCAAAGCACCTCGGTTTTTTAAAGCTTTTTTCTAAAAACAACCACACCGCATTTTTAGGCTCTTGAAATATAAAACTTTACTAAAAAATTGCTTTTTATAAATAATACAAGGTGCTTTGTTGGAACAACGTTAGCAGAGCACCTCGGCTTTTTAAAGCTTTTTTTATAAAAACAGCCACACCAAAATTTTAGGCTATTTTTAGACTTTTAAAATATTATAAAACTAAAAATAGCCTAAAAATGTGGTGTGGTTGTCTTTAGAAAAAAAGCTTTAAAAAACCGAGGTGCTTTGCTGTATTTGTTCGAAGCTGGCAAAGCACCCTGTATTTCTTAAAAAACACATTTTTTTTCGAAAAGTTTTATATTTTAAGAGCCTAAAAATAGCCTAAAACTGCGGTGTCGTTTTTAGAAAAAGGCTTTAAAAAGCCGAGGTGCTCTGCTGACTTTGTACCAACAAAGCACCTTGTATTATTTATAAATAGCTATTTTTTAGTAAAGTTTTATATTTTAAGAGCCTCAAAATAGCCTAAAAATGCGGTGTGGTTGTTTTTATAAAGAATGCTTTAAAAAACCGAGGTGCTCTACTGGCTTTGTTCGAAGCTAGAAAGCACTGTGTATTTTTTGTGTTTTTAAGAGCCTAAAAATATGGTGTCGTTGTTTTTGAAAAAAACTTAAAAACTGAGATGCTGCAGACTACCTTGATTTTTGCAAAAAACGAAGAGCATCAAATTTTTGAACAGGGTATAAAAATAGGTTTCATAACCTATTCAAAATTGCATAGGTGCTCTGCTGCCTGACACATGTTATCATCTCCTATGTTTAGAAGTCCTAGTCCCTCCAAATTTGTCTTGCGCCTGATAGCAATCATGGTAGATTTATTGGGAATAATTTTTAGTCCTTAATTTTCTATTCACTTTGTTACTGTGTTTACAGTCTCTTCCATATGATCTCTAACTGTATTGTATTTATCCTGGATACACTGGATTACTGGCATATCCCAGGGTTATATTTCCATTACTTTTAAGTCCATGACACCAGTACTCATCCCTGCGAGATTAATTCGATAAATCACTTGTATGACTGGAAATAAGATAAACTTTGAAATTTTAAGTGGAACATCCTGATTTTATGTAATATTCTTATAATAGCAATGTTTTTAAAACAAAATTTCCAATGCAACAATGCCCTTAGAATGTGAAAAACGTGGAGGTACGAGAAGAAAGTAAATTAATAACAAACAGCTATTCAATTAATATTACCCTGTATACTAATTATTCACAGAACATTTACCGTTTCGATAACAATGACCTGATTTAAACGTGTAAAATGTAAAAACAACAATTCAATACAGAACCTATTTGGTTCGAAGGCTATTTAACACGGAATTAGAGAATATAAATTGAATTTTGCTTTGATATGGGTAACTGAACTTATACAATCAATAATAATTATTCTTTTATAACAACACCACTAAATGGTTACGGTATAAAAGTTGCAATT
The DNA here is from genome assembly GCA_927349885.1 of Psylliodes chrysocephalus. NCBI lineage: Eukaryota > Metazoa > Arthropoda > Insecta > Coleoptera > Chrysomelidae > Psylliodes > Psylliodes chrysocephalus. Next base: position 4,287,959 of record OV651826.1, read on the forward strand.
TTTCGCTATTTTATGAAATTATTTTAGCATGGATGAAATTTAATGAAAAATCATGTAATTGTAGATTGTAGTTATTATGGTCTAAGATCCGAAGTAAAGTCGACCTTCGCCCATCTGTTTAATGGATGTGAAAGTTTATTTTTATTAAATAAAATATGTTTATAAATATATCGCAAATGGGTTGCCTAAGAAAATACGGTCCAGACTATCTATTTTATTAAAGTAAAAAAAAAAAACGACACCCTGTAAAATATTCCTCAGATGCTTCAACTATGCCCAAACTTTAATCAGCTCACCGCAGGATGGATTAAAGCTTAAGTTTAAAATTTGGTGTTTTTCTCTTCATCCGTTTTTGAGTTGTCTTAAAAATTAGAAATTTGCACTTTTTCTCAAATATCTCGAATTAGGTCCATTTTAGGGAAATCCTGTATAGGGACAAAATAATAGAGAATGACATCATAAGCAACTTTTATCGTGATTCCTATACTTTCTTTATCTATACACAGAAAGGAAAGTAAAAAATGGCCGTGACCTATTTTCTTAGGCAACCTATTTGCGGTATATTTTATCCATTAAACAGATGGGTGAAGGTCGATATTACTTACGAATCCTGGACCATTACGGAGCTGTGGAAGAAACGGCTATCATGATGGAACCTTGGAACCATGTGAAGGGGTTGGTCGAGTATCGGAAAGGAATTGACACGCCTGCTTTAGAAGTTAACCATGAGTGGGCTTCTACTAAAATTAAAGAAGAACAAGAGAATTGTTCCGTTTTAAAGAGGATGTGATAATGGAAAAACGAATACGGGATTAGACCAGGACCGAGATACAGGCATTGTTGAAGATTCTGTACATTATGGGTCACTGTTCTGGAAAACTCGCTCGGTGTTCTCTAGAGTTGGGAGTTAGGACAGTGTAATGAAATACGAAACCTTGCTTAAGGTTTTAATAAACAGAAAGCGACATTGACAATAAAATAAATATAACAGATTGACAAATAATAACTAAGTAACTAACTCACTAAGTGTGTAAGTACATTCACTGATTGTTACGACATTCAGCAACATACGAAATGAATTGATTTTGAAATGTAGGTTTTTAAAAGCCGTTCCCAATTTTAGTACGCCTTAGTAAAATGTACTTCGGTCGATATATTCAAATACCGCTAGGAACTTGTGCGCTTATACTATTTGTATAAAAAAATTAAATTATTTAAGACGAAATAAAGATATATCGATAATCTGGAAATTGTATAAAATTTAAACAAAATATAACACATAGGTAAAATCTCGAAAATACCCCATTCGCTTTCTATATTGTTTAAATGTAAAATGGATGAAACAAAACGTTACTAGATTTTGGCACGTCGGTAGGTAATTACATCATCATGTTATTATGTCAGGTAGCAGTTATCAAAATAATTTTGAATTTGTCAATTCGTTAAAAATTTGGATATTTTGATATTTCAAAAGTATTCAACAAAAAGGTGAAACGATTTAGTGATGAATCTGAAAACTTTAATCCTAAACGTAGTTTTCTATTTTAAGAGACACAAATCTATTTGCAGAGGCTCTTGGAAAGAGGTACACTTAACGGAACATTGGCTTGAAAAAATGAACATTTATTTATTCCAAATTATAACTTAATAACTATTTTTTGCAGAGAACTGTATGAACACGGGGGTACAGCAATCTTAATACATGATTCCATATTTCATACTTTGGAATTTAAGATTGTAGAATATCCTGAACTTTTAGAGGAAAAACAATTTGAGTTTTCCATTATTTCTATTCTTAAATTTAATATTTATGTTGTTTGTATCTATAGATCACCAAATTCAAATGTTTCAGTTTTTTAAACAATTTGGAATCTTTGCTAAGTAGATTTTCTACAACATCTAAAATAGTTTTGACAGGTGAATTAAATATAGATTATCTCAAGGATAATGATAATATTACTATTAGATTAAAAAATTTATTAATTTCCTTTAACTTAAGTATGCATGTTAAGGAAGCAACAAGGATAACGGAATGTACCGAAACGTTACTTGACTATTTCTGTACGTCTTACGAACCTGCTAATATATCGTGTACAGTGAATCCCAGCGGTTTCTCTGATCATGAAGCCGTTTTAGCTTCGATATCTCTTGAGCATAAGCTTCCTAAGACTAATTCTCGTCATGGTCGATTGTTTAGTAAATCTAATAATGGAAAATTTCATTTAGTATGTAAAAATTTTAATTGGTACAGTTGCTTTACTGGTATATCTCCTTTTAACGATTTTTATTTAAATTTAAGCAAATTTTTTAATGCGTCTTTCTCTATTCAAAAAATAAAAATTAAGCCAAAAAAGCCGTGGATTACAGCTGGTTTAAGATGTTCATCAAAAAATATGAGATCTCTCAACTATATAAAAAAATTTACGCTAAATAATTTATTTTTAAACTATTATTATCGCTACAGATCTTTATATCGAACACTTATTAGAAAAGCTGAAGATATGTACTATCATACAAGAATCGAGAGCTCAAAAAATAAGGCAAGGGAAACTTGGTCTATTATTAATGAATTGAGAGGCAAAAGTACCCATAAATCATGCAATGCAAATATAAATCCTAACGATTTCAATACATTTTATTGCAATATCGCTGAAAATCTAACAAAAAATCTAAATACAACAACTGACCCATTAGAATTTGTAAAATCATCACCAATTAAATATTCATTTTTCTTAAGAGAAACAAATTCCTTAGAAATATTAAAAGTTAATGACATACACAACAAAACTGCATCAGGACATGATGGAATGTAGGTAAAAATATTTCAAAACTTACCTACCTCTGCATTAGACGTTTTATCCAGTTTAATAAATAAAAGTTTTATTGAAGGTACTTTTCCTCCTTTTCTTAAAACAAGTGTTGTGGTTCCATTATATAAGGGAGGAGACTTGACTGAGCCATCTAATTTTAGGCCCATATCTCTAATTCCGACACTCGGAAAAATTATTGAGAAACTTGTAAAAACTCGACTAGTTAGATATCTATACCAAAATAATATATTGGACATAAATCAATTCGGTTTTCAACACAACAAAAACGTATCGGACGCTATTTCTTCTTGTTTGGAATTAGCTTATACAAGTTTAAATTTCAACGAGGCCGTAGCTGCAGTATTTTGTGATCTGACTAAAGCTTTTGACTGTGTCAACCATGGAGTACTGCTGCAAAAGCTTGAAATTTATGGCATAAGAGATGTGGCCTTGAGTTGGATGAAATCCTACCTTTTAGGTCGCAAACAGTTAATCCGAACTGTTTCAGACTCGAACACAAGTGACATAAAATGGGGTGTCCCTCAAGGTTCTGTTCTTGGGCCCACCCTGTTTTTAATTTATATCAATGATTTAGGTAAGTTAAATATCTCAGGAAGCTTCACTCTATTTGCTGACGATACTACGATTTTGTGGCACAATAAAGACGTCAATATTCTTTATGCAAATATTAGTAATGACCTAAAATCCTTTAAAACATGGTGCACTGCAAATTTTTTGTCATTAAATTTTAAAAAAACAAAAATACTAAACTTTAAATGTAATGTTCCTGATATTTTAATAGATATGGATACTGTAGAAGCCACAAACTGTACAAAATTTTTGGGTTTAAATATCGACATGGATTTGAAATTCAAATCTCATGTGGATTCACTTTTAAAAAAACTCGCATCGGGTTGTTATGCCATTAGAACCACCTCTCATGAATTGAGAGTTTGTGCAACAAAAACTGCATATTATGCGTTAGTTGACTCCCATTTACGTTATGCTGTTCAGTTTTGGGGAGTCTGTTCTGCCGAGTTATTTGACAGAGTCTTTATAATGCAGAAACGGGCAATAAGGTTCTTATGTGGAGCACACAGATTAGTTTCATGCAGACCGCTGTTCTTAAAACAAGAAATATTAACATTGACATCTTTATTTATCTTAGAAACTTGTTGCATGATCCATAAGAACAAGTCGAAATATAAATCGAATACATCCCGTGTAACTCGCCAAACGGGTAATTTGAAGTTGCCTATTCCCAAAACTGAACTAATAAGAGACTCTTTTATATACAATGGTATCAAAATGTACAATAGGCTATCACATACGTTGACAGATGTTGAGTCACAGAATTGTTTTAGAAAGGTGCTCAAGAGATTTCTGTTAACTAGGCCTTATTATAATATTATAGAATTTTATAATGACGAGACATTGTGATATGTGTTTTATTTTGTTTTGTTTTATTTTATTTTAGATGTATGTATTAATGTTAATTTATAATAATGTTTGTTTATATTTTAATGACTATTTATTTATTTGTAATTTGTATACTATTTGTACAATATTGTGTTTGTATGACTATTTATTTATTTGTAATTTGTACAATATTGTGTTTATCAATAAGTATTTTAACTTGGACAATAAACATATATTCTCTCTCTATCTCTCAAATGGCTGCAGAGATATTAAATATTTCGCAGAAAAATATCTAAATACTTATAAATAAACAACACATTCTGATACAGAGTATGTGAAAATAATGTCTAAAAAAGTAAGCCAAAGTAAAACAAAAGTAAATTCTTTAATAATAAGAAAGTTATATATAAGATGTACGAAGGTGCGCAACATATAACAATGAAATCGTTACATAAACGATTTTTGGAAGAAATGCCTGATGTGAAATGTTCTGCACGGTCAATAAACACATGGTTTCGAAAAATTGGCTTTCGCTTTAAAAGAACTAACAACAGACAGTTTTTATTGGAACGAACATCGATTCAATTAAAAAAATTTCGTTTTTGAACATTTTGAACAAGGATAAGGTAAACCTGTATTTATGAATGAGACTAGCAAGGGAAGTGACAGAAAATGTTGGCAAGATGGAACAATGGCTACTGCTAAAAAAACAGGGGATGGAATTCGATACATAATTGTTCGTGGTAAAAGATAAAATGGTAAAATGGTTGCAGGAAAAGAACATTAACTATCCAATCAATGGTATGATATATCAGATTTAGGAAGTTGTACGTCAAAATCTACCACGAAAAGAATTCCACCAAGTATGTTGAGGAATATGGGCATAACATATTGAGAACTCCTCCAGATCACAACCAGTACAATGCGATAGAGATGGTGTGGTCATAGTGCAAATGGTTTTATGACGAACAAAGTCGTGACCGGAAGATGTATTTCAGACTTATACTTGGTCAGAAGCTTTGAATAATGTTACCGATACTCAGTGGGACAAACATAATTGTTTCCGATTGGGAAAAATACAAGCAATTAGATGTTTCGGAAAGTAGTGATGAGTCTGAATCAGAGTCCAGTTGTAAAGAAATTGATATTGATTAAAAAATGTATATGAGTTATCCAATAAATATTTTACGTGCCTCTTGTTATAATATATATTTTTAACAAATAATCTGTTTCAGAAATGTTCACCTGTTTTGGATTATCTTTAAAAACTCTAAAAACGCTAAAAACCAATGTTCAGCTGGGAAATTTATTTATAAAGTACGAAAGTAAATTGTTCTGGTTTTTGTAGACAAAATGTAAAACGTATTCTTAATTTTTTTCAAAGTGCTTCTTGTATTCGTGTAAACGCACCTTAATAAAGTTTACGTTGCTAAGCAACAACAAAACGCAACTGAAATAAGAAGTCACGTGCAAACTTTAACTAAAAATACGATACTCTTTTGTCAGAGGACTATTTTTATCACTTTATAGGTAACCAAGTACACGCAGATGCAAAAGAACAACGCAAAAAATGTGGGTCTAATTGAAAGTGTTTTCTTTTTAATCATTTTTCAATAAATTTTTTAGCACACTATATAATTTTATCAATGTTGATTTGCATATTCAGTATTTTCATAAAAATTAATATTTAACCTATTATACAGGGTTAATCGAAGGGCTGTTTTGAAACACCCTGTGGAATAATGTCGCTAGCGATTTTTTTCTTAAAACATCATTTTTCTTTTAAAACCATGTCTTCTCAACATTTGGAGTTGGAGTTTTTTTGTTCATGTCAATACTTGCCTTGTTTCAATTTTAAGACTTGCCTCAAAAATTTTTTTTTTACTTTTTTCGTTGGGTTTGGGTTTTAATGGTAATTTTCTAATTTCACGAGGTGGCTTTGGTGATTGTCGTACTAATGTCATATTTTCATTTACAAATTTTAAAAACGTTACAATATGGTGTTAATTTCAATAAACAATTTATTAAACAATAAAATAACTAAGAAAAAAAATTAAAACCTAATACTTTGTGTTTCCCTCTCGGCCTGCTATAATTGCCTGTAGACGTCAGTTCATACTATCAATCATGTTACAAATATCATCTTGTGGAACGTTTTGCCATTCTTATTCCATAGCAAAGTTAATTTATTGTAGCTGGCGCCAATTCGCGACGTCTAACCCGCCTGCCATTCATATCCCAAACGAGTTCTATTGGGTTAAGATATGGTGAACGCGGCGGCCAGTTCAATTTGTTAATACCAACTTCTTGAAAAAGGTACAACGTGATTCGCTAATATCTCTTCAATATATCGGTGCGCAATCAATGAATCATCTACTAATTTGGTGCGGGGATATCGGGATATTCCTACCCACACCATCATCGAACCTCCTCCATGGCTAAGGTGGGGCTGAAAGCGCACTCCGCAAACCTTTATACAGTTCGTCGCCATACTCGTTCTCTCCCATTTGGTGAGTTTAAACAGTATCTCGACTCATCTGTAAAAAGAACATTGCTCCATTGTCTTAAATTCCAATATAAATGGTCCCTGGCAAAATGCACTCTAGCCACTCGGTGACGTGGAAGTAATTTGGACCCACTTGCTGGTCTGCAACTTTTTAAACCAACCTTCTGTAATCTTCGATATATACTCACATTCTTATCTCGAACGTTTTGAAGCTGATTTCTTGTTTGCACCGATGTTAAGTGACGGTCCCGTAAAGCAGATATATCCTTGTCAACCGCGTTAGTTCTGCGCTTTCTACCACTACCTGCTTTACGCATATTTATGCCAGTTTGTTTGAAACGTCCGACTACCTTTTGACGGTAGAGCGATGAGTATGCAAGTACTCTAGACAGATATTCAAAATTTCGCCCATCTTCAACGAGAGCAACGGCTTTTGCACAATCTTCAGTACTGAGAACCATGGTCAGCCGCAGGTATACAAAATTTGACTGTCAATGAAATTAGTACGACAATCATCAAAGCCACCTCGTGAAATTATAAAATTACCATTAAAACCTAAACCCTACGAAAAAACCAAAAAAAAGCGCAATTTTTCGAAAGGAAGTTTATTTCGGTCTTAAGAATGAAACAAGGCACGTATTGACATGAACCAAAAACCCAAATGTCGAGGCGACATGGTTTTAAAAGAAAAATTATTTTTTAAGAAAAATCGCCAGCGAAATTATCCCACAGGGTGTTTCAAAATTACGATAAAAAATAATGCCCTTCGATTAACCCTGTATAATAGATCAAATATTAATTTTCATGAAAATACTGAATATACAAATTAAAATTGATAAAATTATATACAGTGTGCTAAAAAATTTATCGAAATAAGATTGAAGAGAAAAAAATTAAAACACTTTTTAAAAAAAAATAAAGTGGGCATTACCGCTAAAAAAAAATGTTAAGTATCTTGGACTGCATATAGATTGCCATCTTAGATTTGACAATCATATTGAAAATGTAGTTAAAGTTCTGAGGATATTACTGTACAAATTTAGGTATTTAAAAAAAATTTTGCGTTGCATTTTTTTTTGCACCTGAGTGTATAAAATATGCTAAGGAATATAAAATATATAATGTGTACCAATAAAAACTCTCTGGTCAGATATTTTGGTAAGAAATAGAGCTATTTTAATCCAGTAAAAGCCAGTTCACAGAGAACTAAGAGAGCAGATATAAATATAAATTGATTTTAAATAATGTCTATGTAGATATAAAACTGCGCTCAATAATTTTTTTTTCGATAGGATTATATTTCTTATGTAACGCATCTTGTAAAAACTGCAACTCTAGCCATTTTCGATATACAGAGTGGGTCACTGAAAACAGTCCACTCTGTTATTTGGCAGCATTAATTGGGTTTTAAGAAAATGCTGAACCAAGTTCATTTTTATTCCAAAGGTGTTGTATATTGTAAATATTACTGGTACGCCACTGGGATATTTATTTATTTCTTTGGTTGATTTGTTATCGCCTAGGTACATCGATGGGTATGTACAATACTAAAAAGAAATCATTCTTGTATTAACCGTAAATCAATAAAGAATAATAATAATACTTAAAGTGTGAGTTTGATTCTTCCAAATTGAAGGCTTCAAGTGTTATATAAACTTCATATTAAGGACAATATAACAAATTGGCGACAATATAACAAAAGGCAACATATTTTTAGAATACAGACATCTGTCATGTGCCAACCCCCTCCCTTCCTCTTCTCCAATCCCTTCCCTTCCACTTCTCCAATCCCATCCCTTCCCCTTCTCCAACCCCTTCATTTTAAATTACCGTGTGTAGTACATCATTGAAGAGGTAATTTTATGGGGAATTTAGAAATATGACTGTTTATTGCGATGCTTTTAATTTTAACGCCCTCTATCGGGATAAAAACGGTACCCTATTATTAAGTGTGCAGGGGCGGTTTTTCTATTGGTTCATTTGTGCAGTGAACACACAGTTAAATTTCATAAAAATACATTATTTTAAAATTGCATAAAAATATAAATTTAATATTTTAATTTTTATACGTATTGATCTCTATTTTTTTTTTGTACACCATTGCGCTCTGGCTGATCGCGTCTCTATGGCACAGTATACCTAAGTATACTGTATCTGTGGCGCGCTATGATGAGTGAGCCCAGACGAGCGAGGATTTTGCGAATGCATGTAGCTAAAAAGAGATGTCAACACGATAACAGATCCGTGAAACTGTATAAAAGCACATTACTTTGCGCGCCGCTCACAAACAAGATGTGACGTCACAAAATAGGACAGGGCATACGAACCTTGCCAAACCAGTGTTGCCAGTCTAGTTTATTTTACAATTGTACTAGATGTAGTACATGGTCGAAGAATCTGGTAATTTAAGACATTTGAAGCAAAATCTAGTACTTTTTCTTCCTCGGCGTGCAGCAGTATTCACGTGTAAAATAAATATTGTTCCTTGTTTGTGTTCGTTATCTATAAAGATCCACTTTTTTGCTCTTCAATGAATTAGACGTCACTGCAAATAGAATCGAAAAATCTGGTACATTTAAGGAATCTGGTACATTTTTTGGACAAATCTGGTACATAACAAAAACATATTCTGGCAACACTGTTCCAAACCAAACGAACTATTATTCTTCCATGAAACAATCAATCTAAATAAAAAATAAAACCTGATAAGACCATTTTAATTATACTCATTTAAAAAAAAATGTGTTTAATTAAGAAATGCGACTTTAATAAATTGGATGTTTCTGTGTCAATTATTGTTCCCGAAAAACACTTTAAGGCAAAGCAAATAAAAGTATTTTTGAGGTTATGTTGTTTTATTTACCTATAATTTAGTTGAAGCAGAGACAAAATTATAAAAATTTGTTTTCTCAATCTGTTATTTATTAAAACATTATTTTTTAGGAAACATCGACTCAGTTGTGCAAAAGTCAGCAATGAAGGTAGGACAATAGACAGATCAACAATACTTTGGATAACATTTTGTGTATCTCATTGTTATAGTTCACAGATTTCTGTAAATTTTCAAATATGTGCTGCTATGTCAAACTTTTAGTATCCTTTGATAAAAGAAGTTGAATATTATTGTTGACCTTGATATTTAGATCAATGTTATGTGGTGCAATTAATTAGTAACAAAATTTGTTTTTTATTTATTTATTTATTTATTTACAAAAAGGAAAACCCAAAAACAGTTTTCACAATTATTATAAACCTAAATCTAAGCATACAAAAAGTATTAGTGATTTAATATTAATTAATTAATTAATATTAAATAAGATGGGAAAAAATAAGAAATTAATACTTAATCTAAATGTGAAAGAATCAGAGAAAATGTCAATGTCAGTGAGAGTTGAACGATTTTCTACATCTCTGCAAAGGAGAGTTTAGGTAGTAATTTGTGGAACTTTGATTAATATTAAATGTGTATTTATTTCTAGTATTATAAGATTGTATTTTACTTAAGATGGCACTGGAGTCAATTTGGTTATTTACAATTTTAAAAATAAATTTGATATCTGAAAGTTGTCTCCTGTCAGGTAATGAAATAAGTTTTAAATCTTTTTTATAGCATAGACATTTTGCAAACTATGGTAGAATTGTTTATCAACATACACTGCAAATTTATTCTGTAAGTTTTGCAATCTATCTATGTAAATATTATATTGAGGGTTCCAAATTGGGGTACCGAAATTAAGTAAACTGTTGACATATGCCATATACAGAGTAGAATCAATACTTTTAAAAAACTCTTATAAGGAAGCCTAATGCTTTATTTGCTTTTTTAGAAATGTAATTTATGTTTATCAAATAAAAATTTACTGTCAAAAAAAATTCCGAGGTCTTTTACCTCAGAGACGCGATTTAGAGTTTCATTATTGGGGGAGTACTGATTGTCTATAATATTTTTATTTCTAGTGAAAATGATCCAATGACATTTCTTTGGATTAAGAAAAAGGTTGTTGTTTTGACAGTAAAGATCCAACCTATTCAAGTCGTGTTGAATTAGTAAATAATGAAAGGCACTAGTGATTTTTAGGAAAATTTTTAGATCGTCGGCATACAATAAAAATTTTACATATTTGAAACAAGATGCAATGTCATTAATGTATATTATAAATAGCAGAGGACCTAGGTGTGAACCTTGAGGTACCCCTCATGTGATAGTAGCAAGCCGAAAACAATACTTACCAATAGAGACTGACTTAAGATCTGTTACTGATGTATGATTTGAACCATCTTAGTAAATTGCCATGGATACCGACTTCAGCCAATTTTTTAAGCAAAATAGCATGATCAATCTTGTCGAAAGCTTTTATACACATTTTATAATAAGTAACTGTTTTTATCCTGCTAGATCGCGCTACAATTAAAAGTAATTCAATGAATAGTCATTATTCTGAATCCCCATAAAATTATTATGATGTGCCATACATGGTACATTTTTTATTTACAATTAAGGGGTTGGAGAAGTGGAAGGGAGCGGGTTAACACATGACAGATATCTGCATTGTAAAAATGTGTTCAATTTTGGAATAAAAATCGACCAGTTTTAGCATTTTCTTATAATCCGCTTAAAATCTTAAAAATGTGAACTGGCTTTTACAGAATTAAAATATCTCTATTTCTTATCAAAATGTCCGGCTTATGAGTTTATATTGGTACACCCTGTGTATACTAGGGTGATTCATTTCCGCAATTTTTTTTTCGGTGTTCAAGCAAAATGTTAATCTAAATATAGAAAAAAAATTCACCAAGTTTGAGCTCTTAAAATCAATTTTAAGTACTTACTATTTAAATTTAAAGTTTTACCATTTAAAATGCATGTTAAATTTTTTTTTCAAATTTCTAATGCTTACCCATCTTTTACAATATTGCAAATGGGTTTGATGGACCTTGTGGGGAATTTCACGCTCTTCGTAATTATATTCATTATGAATGAGAAATCAAAATAATTCTAAAAACGTTCTTATTGAAGGGAAATATAATGGTAATCAATAGAAAAAATTAATCTAAATACCATTATGAGTTAGTATTTATCAATTTCATACGTTGTCAGGTATAAAAATGGCTGTAAATTCATTATTTCTCCGCCCTTTATTTCTCCTTATTTTTAGCGGTTTGCTAAAAAAAAAATTAATTTTCAAAAACTGTACTTTGAGGACTCCTACTGGGAAACCAGTGCGAGTTACACAAAAAATTCTGAAGCAATTTTGAAGAGCATTAAATTCCCCCACAAGGTCCATCAAATCGATTTTTTTTCTATATGTAGATTAATATTTTGCTTGAGCACCGAAAACAAAAAACTTGCGGAAATGAATCACCCTAATGTATACATCAAAATAATTGACATTGCATTAATATTATTATTTATTTTTAATAAAACTTTTGAAAAATAAGAGTAAGATTTGCTTCAAAAGTTGATGAAAAAATATTGTCAAATGTTTTAAATAGTTGTACGGTTTTCGTACAAGATAAAAAAGGGAATTCAACTAAGCATCCTTAAATGCGAATTATCTAGGTGCAACGGTCCCCATAATATGTATAATGTCTGCGAATGTTTTGGATGTCAATCCTGTAAACAATTCTAGAGACGCCTTCACATATCTGAGCAATTTCATTATGATCTATATGTAATGTAACACGGATGCCATAGAGGAATCACAAATATTTGGTTGTTTCCCGCAATACTGACATTATTGTTTGACATTGTCTGTACACAAGCCAAACATGGTTGAGATTAATAAGTTGATGTTTTAAGTGAAATTTTTTGAAAATTTGTATTGAAACTTCCGCTTTTAACTTCCTTGTGCAGAAACAATACATCATGCTCCGAAAATGTCTATGGTCAACATCAGATCTATTGCACTTTAAATGATTGCAAAAACTTTTATTTATTAAATTTATTGATAAATAGATATTTTTGAAATTGTATTTCTAAAAAAAATCAGAATAAGTAACATTAGATTAAATTACATATTTTATTAATTTAATGAATCTAAAAGCCATTACAGAAAGCTTTTAAAGATTTAAATAAACAATAATTAGTGTTAAAAAAGATAAGATTATTTATAGTTTGTAGATAAATAAATATTTTTGAATTTACATAAAAACAGAATAAGTAACTTTAGATTAAATAGTAAATTTTACGAATTTAAGGGATCTAAAATCCTTTACAGAAAATTTAAATAGATTAAATAGTAAATTTTACGAATTTAAGGGATCTAAAATCCTTTACAGAAAATTTAAATAAAAAATTAATTAAATTCTAAAAAGCTCTATAAAATGTAGTAGCAAATAATGATTCAGATTATTTCGTCCTTTCTCAGGTAGTTAGTAAGTTTTCTAAAAGCCTTTGTACTCGTTTTACTGATAAATGTTGTGCCCTCTTATACAAATAATGTTTTAAAACATTTTAGTTGCCGTTCCGTCCTTTTAAAACGTTTTTACCTGAACCTCAACACCTTTTCTTGAAAGGCCGTGTCTATTATTCCATATATGTTGGGCAAAAAGTGCCGTTTTCATTTTAGGCAACATAACTATAAAATTTCTAGAAGTAATATTAATGATAATATTATATTAAAAAAAGTAAAAGCCATTGAGGTTAAGTTTCTTATGAAAATAGAGGGAAATTCAAAGTGGGACTAAGAACGAACTACAACAATTAGATAAATACTACAAGAAATTTAGGTTAAAAAATAAGAGAAGACACAACCAAACTGATACGAGCATATAGTAAGAATGAGAAAGGAAATAAAAGAATGGACAGATCGAGGATTAGCTGAGAGGATATCATAATTATAGAAATTGTCAAGAAGAAAGAAAAAAGATAATTATAAGGTGTGAATTGGATGGTGAACTCTCAGGTGAACTAAAATCTAGACACTAACCACAATATATTCTTTGGGATCTCAATGGAAGATGGTATCGTTCCACTCCTTTGCAACCTAACAGAAGAGGTCAGAAAGGTTATAAAGGATAGAAGAAGAAAAAGAGTTAAATTTATCTTTAGCATAAATGAAAATTTTTACATTATAATTAATAGTAATTTATAGATTTCACAACTTTATTTTACAAATTAAATGCCTCTAATTTATCAACCAAATAATGTTCTAGTAATTAAATTTATTCCATATAATATAAATAATTAATATTTAAATATTTTATTGACGGACTTTCGGTAATAACTTTTTTTATTGAGATATTTTAAATCATTTTGATATGGTTTATTGAATCCAATTTCAAACTGTAAAATTGTCACTTTCGCTTGAAAAAGAAAACATTATAAAACGTAATTACGATTACAATTTTGTATACTGAATCGATTGTAACTTATCTTAATTACGGTTACAATACTTATTTATTTTCACCAATTATACAGACTTGCTCCGCTTAACCCGAACATAGTAAAATCAAGACGACTTGAAGTAAAACGTTTTCTATATCCAGCATATACACCGATAAAATAAATAATTTTTACTTTCCTATCTGTATATAGATATAAGGAAAGTATACGAATCATGATTTTTTTCGACCTCGAGTTTTCGACGGATTTTAACGTTTTGAGGTCCCCTGAATCCGTTTTAACTATTTTCGCGATGATGTGTGTGTGTGTGTGTGTGTGTGTGTGTGTGTGTGTGTGTGTGTGTGTGTGTGTGTGTGTGTGTGTGTGTGTGTGTGTGTGTGTGTGTGTGTGTGTGTGTGTGTGTGTGTGTGTGTGTGTGTGTGTGTGTGTGTGTGTGTGTGTGTGTGTGTGTGTGTGTGTGTGTGTGTGTGTGTGTGTGTGTGTGTGTGTGTGTGTGTGTGTGTGTGTGTGTGTGTGTGTGTGTGTGTGTGTGTGTGTGTGTGTGTGTGTGTGTGTGTGTGTGTGTGTGTGTGTGTGTGTGTGTGTGTGTGTGTGTGTGTGTGTGTGTGTGTGTGTGTGTGTGTGTGTGTGTGTGTGTGTGTGTGTGTGTGTGTGTGTGTGTGTGTGTGTGTGTGTGTGTGTGTGTGTGTGTGTGTGTGTGTGTGTGTGTGTGTGTGTGTGTGTGTGTGTGTGTGTGTGTGTGTGTGTGTGTGTGTGTGTGTGTGTGTGTGTGTGTGTGTGTGTGTGTGTGTGTGTGTGTGTGTGTGTGTGTGTGTGTGTGTGTGTGTGTGTGTGTGTGTGTGTGTGTGTGTGTGTGTGTGTGTGTGTGTGTGTGTGTGTGTGTGTGTGTGTGTGTGTGTGTGTGTGTGTGTGTGTGTGTGTGTGTGTGTGTGTGTGTGTGTGTGTGTGTGTGTGTGTGTGTGTGTGTGTGTGTGTGTGTGTGTGTGTGTGTGTGTGTGTGTGTGTGTGTGTGTGTGTGTGTGTGTGTGTGTGTGTGTGTGTGTGTGTGTGTGTGTGTGTGTGTGTGTGTGTGTGTGTGTGTGTGTGTGTGTGTGTGTGTGTGTGTGTGTGTGTGTGTGTGTGTGTGTGTGTGTGTGTGTGTGTGTGTGTGTGTGTGTGTGTGTGTGTGTGTGTGTGTGTGTGTGTGTGTGTGTGTGTGTGTGTGTGTGTGTGTGTGTGTGTGTGTGTGTGTGTGTGTGTGTGTGTGTGTGTGTGTGTGTGTGTGTGTGTGTGTGTGTGTGTGTGTGTGTGTGTGTCGTGTGTGTGTGTGTGTGTGTGTGTCGTGTGTGTGTGTGTCGTGTGTGTGTGTGTCGTGTGTGTGTGTGTCGTGTGTCGTGTGTGTGTGTGTGTGTGTCGTGTGTCGTGTGTCGTGTGTCGTGTGTCGTGTGTGTGTGTGTGTGTCGTGTGTCGTGTGTCGTGTGTCGTGTGTCGTGTGTCGTGTGTCGTGTGTCGTGTGTCGTGTGTCGTGTGTCGTGTGTCGTGTGTCGTGTGTCGTGTGTCGTGTGTCGTGTGTCGTGTGTCGTGTGTCGTGTGTCGTGTGTCTGTATGTCGCATAACTCATGAACCGATACACAGAAAAACACCAAATTTTAAACTTAAGCTTTATTCCAGCTTCTAATAAACTGATTAGATTTTGGGCAGAGTCGGAACATCTGGGGGGTACTTTATAGGTGGTCATTTTTATATTTTATGGAATATATCTGTTATTTACGTTTGGAGAAGAAAATTCTTCAAATAAAAGTTACTTCTAATATAATTATCTATAATTTTTGTTCTATACAAAATTTTCCTAAAATGGTCCGTATTCGAGATATTTGAGAAAATGTGTAAATTTCGAATTTTGAAGAAAACTCAAAAACGGATAAAGAAAAAACATTAAATTTTAAACTTAAGGTTTATTTCGGTCTGACGTGAAATGATTAGATTTTGGACAAAGTCAGAACATCTGGGGGGTACTTTATGGGAGGCCGTTTTTATATTTTATGGAATATATCTGTTATTTATGTTTGGAGAAGAAAATTGTTCAAATAAAAGTTACTTCTAATATTAATATCTATAATTTTTGTGTTATGTCAAAATTTCCTGAAATGGTCCGTATTCGAGAAATTTGACAAAATGTGCAAAATTCTGATTTTTATGAAAATTGTTGAACTTAAAGTTGTTTGCGATATCGATCTCTATAATTTTTGTTTATACATGATTTTTCTAAAATGGACCGTAATGGAAAAATTGTAGGAAAAGTGCTAAATTAAAATTTTTCAGTATTTTCGTTTTCAATGAATTTCTATGGAAAAATGTTTCGAGGTACATGTATGTAGAAAATGTATATATTTAGTTTATCCCCTGAACATTTATAGAGGTGCTGCAATAGGTTGTATAAAATGACAGGAAAAAGCCTATAATAACTAGATAGGAAAGTCATGTATTGGACACATCAGATTTTTAAGGTATTCAATCGTTAAAATAATTATGAATATTATTTTATTTTTTGAATTAAGTTTTGTATTTAGCCTCCAGATTTAGTTATAACTTTTATATATCCGCACTTCTAATACCCCGCATAAATCTTTATATTGTACATTTTTCTTTTAGTTTCTATATACCTATAAAAATTTTTAAAGTTAAAATTAAATTAAATCGCCATAGTGCGAATTCTTAATTTTTGTTAATTTTTCAAGGTTCCGGACCTTGTCCGAGGCTGCAAATTTACCAGATTGTTAAGAAAAATAATAGTAATATTTAGAACCAATTTTCAAAACTTTTGATTTTTTTTTGATAAAATTAGAGGAAAATAAAAAATTATTTTGTTATTTTTACAAAAAAAATATTTTCGTGCAAAATAAAAGGCTCCAAATTGTAATAGATGTTCCAAAATCTTGTATGAGTTATGTCGTCGGTCTGCAGCACTTTTGCAATTTTTTGTCTACGATATAAACGAAAACGGTCTTTTACAAAAAAAAACAAGTTCCGGACTTTCAAAAAAGTTGCAAATCTGATATAATGTTGAAAATAATACAATATATCGTCGGCTTACTAGCAAAACAAGATAAGTTACATTGTTAGTTTTTAGTAAATTAAGTTTAAAAGTTTTATCATACACTAGAAAAAACTTCATGAAAGAAAAGTGGTAAAATAACATAGATTGTGGTACCATAAACATAATTATTACCAGAAATAAAAAAAAATAATAATTAGTATAACTAGTAGAACAATTTTTTTTCTGTACTATTTTGGCTGAAATTAGGAAATCAGAAAAAAAAAGATAAGTGACACTTATTTGGTTTTGCACTCTAAGCATGCTAATGTAACGATAAAATAAACTACAAAAATTAGATACCTAATTGACACTTATCTGTTTTATACCCATAGGCATTCTTCTAAACTTCAATAACCAAAATAAGTTAAATGGCACTTAACCTGTTTTTCCAGAAGAATTAATTTCCTTTTTGCAAATGAAATTCTTACTTTTCGTTAAATGTGCACTAAACTTGTTTTAGCTGTACAGTTTTGAGCAAAATGAATTATTGCCTACATTTTTCAGTAGTTTTTTATTGTCCAACACTTATCTGGTTTTTGCAGTATATTTTTATAACTATCTTGGGTACAAATATGCACTTAACGCAAAAATGGTAAAAATGTACGTATCTTGTTTTGGCAGTAAGCTGACGATATAGGGCTTCAAGTTTGCAGCACTTTTGCAATTTTTTTAAGAAAGAAATTTTAATTTTTTACAATCATTAATATGTTCCGGACCTCAGAAAAAGTTGCAAAATTAAATTATTTTAATTTAATAAATATTTTAACAAAGTTTGAACACTTTTGTAATTAATGTGAACCGATTATCTCTAATGACTGGCCTACAAGGTCGTAGATCTTGGTATACATGTAACATTTTTTGGAGGATAGAAAAACTACTTTATCTTGATTCGATCCTACCGTTGTTTAAAGATCTAGATAAAACAAAAATAATTATAATTAATAATGATATTAAATAATAAAACTGCCGTTATTTGTTGTTGCAGTTTATCATAAGGCGAAGTCTAGTTTAAGCTATTGACCCGTAATCACTGATTTTTTATTCAATTTGATATCAACTCAAAAATCGTGTAAATCGGATGACTGTAACCGTATCTTATTTAAAAAAATTTACACATACATGTCTGAACAATATACTAAGAAGGCAGTTCGTAGAATTGACAAATATGCCGAACAAATGGAACAATAGATACACTGCCTTTTCAAAATGCAGTTGTCTGACTATACGATACCCCGATGCGAGCGTTTTCAGAACTCGCTAAGAACTACGAAACGTTGAAATGCTACTGATCTTGTGTCTTTGACGTCTAAAACATGAATTTTTCATCGCATGTAAAAAAAAAACCCTCCTCTATAAGTCCTCGGAGGCTTTCTTCTATATATTCAGTCCCACGACAGCCGAATAGCCTCAATGCGTATGCGAAGATATCGAACTACAAAATATTTATTTTAAATTGGTTTCATACCGAATGCATAGTAATGTAATATAATGAGCATAAATGTTACAAATGCTTATTTAGATCTGTTCGTTAATAATATAATAATAATAATAATAATAATAATAATGATGTGGCATTGCGAAAAAGTGGAAATAGTCCCAGTAATTATATCATCGACCGGGGTAATAACTAAGACCTTGCACGATAGCCTCTCCAAACTGGGACTAGCTAAAAACACCTTCTCTGATATGCAGAAGGCTGTTATAGTGAATACTTGCCTATATTACGTAATTTTACGATATGAAATAACGAACTTTTGTTTAATTAAAGCACAAGGAGATCAAGAAACATGGATGGATGGAACAC
Organism: Psylliodes chrysocephalus; assembly: GCA_927349885.1. Lineage (NCBI taxonomy): Eukaryota > Metazoa > Arthropoda > Insecta > Coleoptera > Chrysomelidae > Psylliodes > Psylliodes chrysocephalus. The sequence goes on from OV651826.1 coordinate 4,306,919, forward strand.
GTTCTACACGGAACATTCCCAAGGAGTTTGAAGTTATAGAAACATCGATAATGCGTCGTCATTGGCTTGGTTAGACACTGATTTATACTGGCTATTCAGGATAGAGTTATGAGGACACGCAATTACGAAAAACATTGCTTAAAACTAGAGGTAGAAGATAAATGCAGAAAATGTGCGTGTGAACACATAACAGCAGGATGTCGGTACCTAGCAGATAACGCATTCCTAAGACGTCACAACCAAGTTGTCAAGATCATCCACCAACAACTTGCTATGAATAACCGTCTTGTAAGCTCAGGTGCACCTTACTATAAATATCAGCTCGCAGCTGAAATCAACAGAAAAGGTACTGTATTGGGCGTCATTATTGACAAAAAAAAAGAAAACAGGATTGATATCGCAAGGATGACAGTATCTCATTTGCAAATGTAGCTATTGTGTCTTGTTTTAGTTTTGGTATGTCACAAGTCTATAACAGATACAAAGTGGGTCCCAGGACGCTTCCCTGTGGTACTCCTGCTTTGATTTCTTTTAATTAAGAGTATGATTCATCTTATTTTACTCTAAATAATCTATCTGAAATGTATGAATCCAATAGCTCTAAGTATGGCTGTGAAAGTAGCACATTCAGTTTATGTTTTAAGCCATCATGCCTGCGAAACATCGAGGAAGATAGCTGAACAGACTTCTTTGTTCTCTAATGCTTTTTCAATTGCAATTGAGATTGTATAAACTTGATCTATAGTTGAATGGTTTTTTTCTCTAAAGATGAACTAATAATGTGGAATTAGTTTCCTTTCTTCAATGGTGGGTTTCAGTTTCTTCATTAGTATTTTTTCTAATTGTTTCGATAATATAGATAGGCAATAGAGATATTGGTATATACGACGAAACTTCGTTTGGAGGTTTTACTGGTTTGGAGATCATAATGATTTCAGCTACTTTTCACAACTTAGGGACATACCTTAGTTTGAATGAGGCATTAAACAGGTGTGTAAGTTTAATTATGGCTTTCTTTGGAAGTTGTTTTAAAACTTCTGTAATTAAATAAAGACAGGAGTTTCCTTAGGATCGATATTTGTATATTCTTTGTAATTTGCTTTGGAGAAATTGGTCTGATGATTGAGTCATTTCTATCTGGAAGATAGCAGTTCGGTAATTCTTCTTTATTTGGTTGGAGGGTATTTTGTAGGTGATCTGCGAATCTGTTAACTTTTCGTATGTTATTTCTAGCCCAGCTGCCATCTGCATTCCTGACTGGAGAATTCTGCACAGTGGGCCTTTTCAATCGCTTTGTGGAATTCCATAGAGAATCAGATGCCAAAGAAGGCAGCAAAGCACCTCGGGAATTTTGAGTTGAAACATATGCCACATTTTTAGGCTATTTTAAGGCTATTTTTATACCCTATTCAAAAATTTTATGCTCCTGGTTTTTTGCAAAAATCAAGGTGCTCTGCTAGCTTCGAACGAAGTCAGCAGAGCACCTCAGTTTTTTAAAGCTTTTTTCCAAAACCAACGACACCATATTTTTAGGCTATTTTTAGGCTCTTAAAATATTATAAAATTTTTCGAAAAATGTTGTTATTTTTAAAAAATACAGGGTGCTTTGCTAGCTTCGAACGAATCCAGCAGAGCACCTCGGTTTTTAAAACTTTTTCTAAAAACAACTACACCACATTTTTAGGCTATTTTTAGGCTCTTGAAATATTATAAAACTTTACTAAAAAATTGCTATTTTTAAATAATACAGGGTGCTTTGTTGGAGCAAAGTCAGCAGAGCACCTCTGTTTATTATTTATTTTTCAGAAAACTAGTTATACTACATTTTTAAGCTATTTTTAGACTCTTAAAAAAATATAACTTTTCAAAAAAATGTATTTTTTAAAGAATACAGAGGGTGCTTAGCTAGCTTCGAACGAATCCAGCAGAGCACCTCGGTTTTTTAAAGCTTTTTTCTAAAAACAACTACACCACATTTTTAGGCTCCTAAAATATTATTAAATTTTACCAAAAAATTGCCATTTTAAAATAATACAGGGAGCTTTATTGAAGCAAAGGGTGCTTTGCTAGCTTCGGACGAATCCAGCAGAGCACCCTGAATTTTATAACAACTTATTTAACAATAAAATTATGTCAAATAGGTCATTGTTTTAAGGTTACTACTGAAGTTATTAATGTTACATTTAGTCAATTTAGTCAATTTAGTCACGTGAGATATGAATATTATTGAAGACTCTGCGTATGAGTAGGTATTATGATATGACTGATATTTAGATTTGATTTGAACATTTACTTTGCAATTTTAATATAATCAACAGGCAATGAATTTTTAACACGGACACTACCTTGTAATTGGTATTTACACCAATTTTGAATCAATCAATCCCACCTAAAACAACTTATTTGTATATTGTTCATCATTGATTTCGATTATTTTTTCCGCATTGATATAATTAATCGTAGAAATTAAAATGTTTGTTATTTAAGGGTTTTTTTGCAATGAGCCTATCCTAATCTTAATAAATATTTAATATAATTTTTTTTTTAATTTGACTTACAAAGTGATATTTTTGTAATCGCAGCGAGTGTCCAAATGATCTATCTACTTTGAGTTACATAAAGTTTAACATTATGTAACTGGTTATGTCATAAATATGTTCATGATTGCGAAAAGAAAATAAATAAAAGAAACCTGATTTTTGAATAATTTATATTATTTCAAGAGCCTAAAAATAGCCTAAAAATATGGTGTAGTTGTTTTTAGAAAAACGTTTTTAAAAAACCGAGGTGCTCTGCTAGATTTGTTCGAAGCTAGTAAAGCACTCTGTATTCTTTAAAAAAATACATTTTTTTTTTAAAGTTATATATTGTTTTAGGAGCCTAAAAATAACTTAAAAAAGTAGCATAACTAGTTTACTGAAAAAAATAATATTAAACCGAGGTGCTCTGCTGACTTTGCTCCAACAAAGCACCCTTTATTTTTTAAAAATAACAACATTTTTCGAAAAGTTTTATAATATTTTAAGAGCCTAAAATAGCCTAAAAATAGCCTAAAAATATGGTGTCGTTGGTTTTGAAAAAAAGCTTAAAAAATCTGAGGTGCTCTGCTGACTTCGTTCGAAGCTAGCAGAGCACCTTGATTTTTGCAAAAAACGAGGAGCATAAAATTTTTGAATAGGGTATAAAAATAGCCTTAAAATAGCCTAAAAATATGGTGTGGTTGGTTTTGAAAAAAAGCTTTAAAAAACTGAGGTGCTCTGCTGACTTCGTTCGAAGCTAGCAAAGCACCTTGATTTTTGTAAAAAACGAGGAGCATAAAATTTTTGAAAAGGATATAAAAATAGCCTTAAAATGGCCTAAAAATGTGGCATATGTTTCAACTCAAAATTCCCGAGGTGCTTTGCTGCCTTTTTTGGCATGAGAATCAGTGGCATTATCGTTTGTTAACTTACTAATATATTCATTTTCGATTCGTTTTTATCTTTTTGACTGCTGGATGACGTTGTTAAGATTGGTTTTATCTGATGGAACTCTGGTCTGATGCCATTTCTTTTTGCAGATATTCGGTCCCTTATTTCTTGAAGATAGTTATTTCCTGTTGTTCGCTGGTATCCCATACTGCTTGCTGTATGGTGGACACAATTAGTTCTACGTCTTCATCTAGCTGTTCTATTGTTCTTAACGGAATTGACAGATTTATTTTCTCTTCAAGGTTCAGTCTGAAGCTTTGCCAGTCTATTCTCATGTTTATTAGTACAGGAGCACTTTCCTTTTGGATAATGGTGTCACTAAAAGTGAGAAGAATAGAAGAATGATCTTAATTCATGTCCTAGGCATCATCAACTTGGATGTAGTTTGTTGAAATACTGCGTACAACAAAAAATTCTATTAGGTCGGGTATTTTATTTCTATCTGTGGACCAATAGTTGTTTCAAATAAGAATTGTTTATATGTAAGAATCCCTTCTGCACTTTATTTTAAAACAACTGTGGTACGAAAAGAACACATTATTGCGTAAATACGACTTGCACTTTAATTTTTAATATCAATTTGCAAAACTTCGTAGATTCAAACGATCAAAAATACATTGTAAGGTTTCAAATAAGAATTATTTATATGTAAGAATCCGTTCTGCACCTTAACAGTCAATCTAAAGGAATACTGAATAATATTATCTACCATCCATTCACACAGATACGAGCATCGATATTGTCAAAACAACAAAGATAACAAAGTTCTTAAAATATCTTAAACGCGTTTTTTATTTCACTGTCTTCCAGAACTTACTTATTCCAGATTAATAAAAAAGTCCGTTGAGCTAAGAGTTATTAAAATGTTAATTTGGACGCGAAGAAAATTTAAATTGGTTGTTTGGCTCCAATTCAAATTCAGAAAATACATTTAAAAACGTTAAACAATTTATTCGGGAAATAGTAATTTCACGAAAACGTTCTCAACAGCACACGGTAGGTAACTGAGTTTTTGTGTTACTTCGAGAAATAATGTCCATCAAAAATTTATGAACCAACCAAATCAATTCCATCAAAGTTAATAAATAATGGTATTCGTTCCATATTCAACAGCTCGGCTCGTTAGTTTTAATCTATTTGAATTTTTTTGGGAATAACTTTTTGCCACTTTTGAAATTGCTTACGTTTATACTACGCATTATATCGATTAGCAAAACGTTGGATTTTTCAATACTCTTACAGAAACAAATTAATAAATCTTTTATAACTCGATTTCTTTGAACGCGATTTATTATTTAAATTTGAAAAGAAAATGATTAACACATTTTTTCTTATTTAGAACGTAAAGTTAAGTAAGTAAATTACAAAATAAAAAATTATATGTATTCCAATGCCATGTCGATTCAGTTCAAGTTTCGGCATTCTTAGGCCTCATCGAGTAGTAGTAGAAGACTAGCCAGTAGACTGGCAGTTATCATGTCGGGTTTCTTGATCCTGTTTGACGAAGAAATAATAAATGAATAATAAGATTGACGCGAATGCAAAATCAAAGGACAGCCCATTTTTTATTTTTATATTGTATAGTCCAGTGGTCGCGAGCTACCGGTAGCTCGCGGAGGCAATTCTGGTAGCTCTCACAACGATTTTAATTTAAAAAATACAAACTGCAAAAATCAGAGAAGCTTCCGAAAATTCCACAAAAAAATCTAATTGTCATAATATTAAACATAAACAGCGGCAACGTTGCGGTGAGCGATCTGCCGCTGACGCCATCAAGCTAGAATCGGCTAGAACCGACCAGCCGGACCAGCGCGTTAGTGTTCGAGAACGATCAGGATTGCTTTGAACGGGATAAATACGCACGGCGCGGCGACATTGCGCATAGTTTAAAACTGAACGCGTAACCAACGTCCAGCGGTTGGGTTAGTAGAGAACAACAAAAAATAATATTATGGCAAGCAGTTGTAAGAAGGTAAAGACATACCACTTTCATTCGGAATGAGAAGAACAATACTTTTTTACAGAAGTTAAAGATAAAAATGTGTGTTTGTTATGTAATACTTCGGTCTCCGTTGCTAAAAAAGGAAATATTGAGAGACATCATAAAACTGTACATTCTAATTTTGAAAAATCATTCCCACTACATTCTGCCGCCAGAAAGGAGAAACTGAAACAGTTAAAAAAGCAGTTAATTTGACAACAATCAATATTTTTAAGAACAGTCGACAAAAATAAGGCTGCAACTGAAGCATCGTACCGTGTGTCCCAGATAATTGCACAAAAAAATAAACCTTATGAAGACGGGGAAATGATAAAACAGTCGTTTTTAGAAGCTGCTGATTCGTTATTTGCCAACTTTAGAAATAAAGACGAGATAGTTTCAGCTATAAAATCTATGCAACTTTCTGCTAATACAGTGATGAGACGTGTAGAAGTAATGAGCAATGATATTTTTTTACAGTTAAGAACTGACTTAGATAACTGTTTATTTTTCACTTCAACTGGATGAATCAACAGACGTCGTTGACACTGCCCAGATGGCCGTGTTCGTCAGGATGGTTTTTAGTGATTTTACGATTAAAGAAGATCTTTTGAAGTTTATTCCAGTGAAAGGACACACTACTGGACAGGAGTTGTTTTCTCATTTAAAAAATATTATTTCTTCCGAGAAAATTCCAATATCGAAAATGGTAGGCTTGACAACCGATGGCGCTCCAGCTATGGTGGGTTGTGATAAGGGTCTGGTGGCGTTATGTCGTAAAGATGAAACTTTTCCGCAATTTCTCTGTTACCACTGCATTATCCATCAGCAAGCATTATGTGGAAATTTCCTGAAACTAAACAACGTTATGAAACTGGTGGTAAAAATTGTGAACAAGATTAGAGCTCAAGCGTTACAAAGAAGATTATTCAAAACCTTGGCCGATAAAGTTGACTGTCAATACGGGGACCTACTCCTTCACTCTGAAGTCCGATGGTTAAGTAGAGGACGGGTGCTGAAACGTTTTAATGATGTCCTATCTGGCATAGTTCAATTTTTCAAACAACGCGATGAACCGACTCCGGAACTAGAAAATTCAATCTGGCTTAGAGATTTTGGTTTTCTCGTGGACATTACAGAGAAATTAAACGAACTTAATTTGCATCTTCAGGGGAGAGACAAAGAACTAGCGGAAATGATTTCTGACATAAAAGCATTTATCAAAAAGCTGGAGTTTTGGGAACAAAACCTATTTAACAGCGATGCCAAGCATTTTCCTATTCTTTCAGAAAAAATATCTCAAAATCCATTAGAACCCTATGACAGCAAATATCATGTAGAAATAGTTTCTACTCTGAAGAATAACTTCAAAAATCGTTTTAAGGATTTCAACGAAATGGCTTTAGTAGCGCAGTTTGTTGTTTCGCCCTTTATGGAAATTGATATCCAACAGTTTGCAACTTGTGTTATGCAGAACTTTGGCGAAGACATCGCTGCAATAGAAATGGAAGTAATTGAGTTTCAAAATGATTTAGCCTTAAAATCGTTAGTCTCAAGTACCAAATGAATCTGGCCTATTGTAAGTAAAGACAAATATTCAGTTCTATGCCGTGTTGCCTTGAAAGTGAAAGCATTATTCAGTTCAACCTATTTGTATGAATCTTCTTTTTCCAATATAAAGTTTATTAAGAACAAATATCGCAATCGACTTACAGATGAACATTTGGATAATTGTATTCGAATGGCTGTATCAAATTATACTGCAAACATTAAAAAAATTATCGATGAGTCTGAGTGTCAGCCTTCTCATTGAACGTGCTTTTTTATTTTTCAATGTTTATGTTCATGATAGTGCGTTACTTTTTTGTTGTTATTATTAACTATTTTTAAATCTTACGTGACATGCCGTTGTGGCTGGATAAAAGTTTGTGTTTATTTTTCAAACACCTTCGTTTGGTAGGTAGGAATGTAGCTATGAACAAGTACGTACTAGTAATATTAGTTATATCGTTATTAGTTTATTATTAGTACCTATGTATTATGTATTACCAGTTAAATAGTAAAATAAATACATATAATGATACATTAACTGTGGATTATTTCATTTACGTTGCGTTACGTGGCTTCCGTGTGGGTAGCTCGTTGTTTATTCCAAAATTAACAAAGTAGCTCAGCACATTGAGAGGTTGGCGACCACTGGTATAGTTCAATAGTTTGGCTTCGACTGTAATTATCTAACATCGGCATTTAATGTTAAAATAGTTACATTATCATGTTTTCTCTTTGCTCTTACATATTTATGATATACACTTGTTACCTATTAAAAAAAATGTCATTATTTTGTATATTGAATGTCAGCAACCTTTTAAATAAAGAAGTTCATTTAAATTTGTATTCATTGCATTTTTGGTTAATACCTGACATCTTCAGTAAAGCTTTTGTGAGTCCATATGGATCGGGAGCTGCTTCCTCAAAACTTACCTCATAAGGTAAAATCTCAAACCGGGAGCATTTGGCCACAAGAAATGGTTAAATTACATTGGCCTGTAGGGTTGGTAAGTTTTGCTGTCTTTTGCTGGTCTGCCGTAGTATGGGGGTAATTTTGCTTTGGTTCCTGGTATTTTCCCACATATTTTTGGTGGGTATGGGTGTTGGTATGTATTTCTTTTTGTTGTTATTTATTGTCCACTTTCTCACCTCTAGTCTAGCCACTCTATCCAGGTAAGTCTTACATTTAGTATAGTTGTCTGGATGGTCGCCTCCACAATTTATGCATGTGACAGCAATGTCTCTCGACTTTGTGAATAATGTTATCGATCCACATCAAATGTGACTTTTATACGTTATGAGATAAGTTTTGAGGCAGCAGCTCACGGTCCAATATCGGTTACCATTCGTAGAATGAGAAGCTTCTAAGACACTTTGGATTTCTTTCAGGCATGTGTATTTGTTACGGGTATGACTTTGTATGTGGCTTTCATAGCCTTCTTTGGGAACGTTATAATCAAATTGGAAAAATAAAATACATAAAACATATGAAATTGGCAAAGAAACACGAAAATACATACGATTTTCTTAGAAATGACCAAGACAGGTTCGATGTTTTTGATGGCATCGAAGCATACTATTTGTACCTAATATTATCTGAAAAATGAGATGGTAGTATAAAATAATAATCTGATATAGGGGTCTATTCTGTAACAATTCCTTTATATTTAACGGCCTTTAAAAATATTGGCGGCCTTTAAAAATAGTTTCGTATTTGTTAATTTACTTCTATCATTATTTAAACAGATTTCTTTAAGATAGTCCTCTAATGTATTTTAAAGATCCGTTTAAATAATGACAGAAGTAAAGGAGAAAATATTTTTAAAGGCCGTTAAATATAAAGGAATTGTTACAGAATAGACCCCATTAACATTATTAAAGTAATATGTGTATCAGTTGAAGCGCTTATTAACTATTATACCTATTATTTTCTATAATCCCTATGTGTCAGATACGATATATTTATAATTAAAGTATGTGTGAGTCACCCTATCTGGAAATATTTTCCCCATCTACTATATAAACTGAGTATACAGAAAATTTAGTAATACCCGAGAACAGCTGCTTCTAATTACATCGAAAATTGTGGTTAGGATCATAAATTATAAGAACTATTAATGGTTACAAAGTTTGCAAGATATGTCATAAGAAATAATGTAGAAACCAGATAAAAACCTTAAGACCAAATTGATATTTTTAAGACAATAGCAACAACACAAGTATCGTGGTGCAGCTTACACCATAATTTGTATCTGTACATGTAAATTAAAGTTAGGTAAGTCTAACTACGAACAATAATGTTTTATATAAACATATTATTTTCTAAAATAATTAAATTTATAATTAGAAATATTTGGAAGACTTAGCTGAACCACCTGTAGAAACAGCTAATCAAATTTTTTTATTGTTAAAATGTAAATAAAGCCGAAGTTTTCAAACAATGATTTGCAATTAAAAATTTATGATGTGAAATTCCTCACAATAATAGTCGAGTTTGGTGAAATGTCGAAGCCATGCCTCCGAAATTGTTTAATAATGTTATTATTTTAATAAAAGCCGGTTCATCATCAAGCACAATGTGATGTCAACCTCTAGTAGAACGGAATGGACAATGTGTGTTCCATTTATAATATAATACTATAGAGAAAATCGATTATTACCAAAAGTGTTCTAATAGTATGGTGCTATTTGTAACAAAACTGCTCTAGAAATGAATTTTGTAGGGTACTAAGTGTCACAAGCTGAATTGTTAGTGAATTGAAAACTAATATTTTGGAGATTCTAAAACCTGAGGTAATCCAAAATTAGACTGTGCAAAAGGGCACTATTTTCAAAAAACGAGATATTGATACCATTGCATAGAGCGTAACGTGTACTACAATATGACCACAAAATCCAAAAAGTCACTTTACAAGTTAGGTTAATGCATTATTTTAAACAATTAAAAAACCATTGGGGCTTACGGTACGAAAATACTAAAAATGCGATTTCCTCAGTTTTATCTTGGGAAAAAATTGCGAAAAATGTTGTACTTTTTATGTTAACACTACGAAATTAGCTAAATAAGATTTTAAAACAAAAAAAGTTTCTAAAATGTGTTTAGTTCATAACAAAACATCAACCATATTTTTATGTCTTATAATAATCCACCTATGGTAATTAATATAAAACAAAACAATTAAAACGGCTACCGCGGTTGATCTACACTCGGCTAACGGTGTATCGCTTTGTATATTCCATCTTAGTTACACCTATGATTGTAAACATATATCTATCTCTATCGCACTGAGAAACTAGCCCAGTTTATAATACTATCGCCACAACGGACAACCAATCTTAATTTTTTATGTAGATAAATTATTGTAGTTCTAATAATGTTTTATATAGATGTTCCAGATTGTATGGATCCAACTGAAACATTTTATAGATTTCATAATTTTAAGCAAACAAGTTCATATCAAAATTCGATTAAATATCAAGAGATAGATAACTAATTAAAAAACCAGGAAAAAATCAAATTTTACCAGTGGCGTGCGACTGAAAATGTATTTCTATCAAATTAAAATTTTGCTCATTATCGAAATAGGATTCATTGTTAATATGAACCTTTTTGTTTAAAATTATGAGATCTATAACGTGTCTCTGTTTTATATAATTTGGGGCACCTTGTATAATATAATACCTATTAAATATTGAAAAAGTAAATGTGTCACGAGTAAAATTATAATGGAAAAATATCTAACACTGAAAGGGCCCTCCCTCAACTTTAATAAATATATCTCGTTAATTAAAGAGCATGGATATTCATATTTTTTTATTAGAAAAACTACAACTATAATCTTGTGTTATAATCGTATATTTTCTCCTCGTCTTCCGATGCTTAGCTGACCTCTTCAAAATCTACCGATTTTTGGTCGACCTTTTTTTAATTTATTTTTGGAATCTTCACTTATCTTTTGATTTAAGGAAATATTTTGATAAATGTATTTTCAAAAATTGTATTTTAAAACAAATGTAAAGCAAAACGTATTGCCGTTGTTATTGACTATTACACAGAAAATTTGATTAAAGATGTTGTTACTCGTCAAAAAAAAGAGGATCTTCCAAATCAATTAATAGGATCATTACTAATTGAGAGATCCCGTTTCCACAAAAAGGTTCATTTTAACAATGATCCGATTTCCATCAGTAGCAAAGTTACTGGTGTTTCAAAATTTATAGAAATAATACATTTTCAGTTGCACGCCATTTGTGAAATTTGATATTTTCTTGATTTTTTTAATTACTTAACCTTTACATCTCTTGACTTTTGATCGAATTTTGATCAATATTAACGTGTAACGTGTTAATATCAACTTTTTTGTTTAAAATTGTTTTGTTTTATATTAATTAACATGAGTCGATTATTATAAGACATAAAAATATGGTTGATATTTTGTTATGATCTAAACACATTTTAAAAACTTTTATAAAGAGTAACTTTTTTGATTTAAAATCTTGTTTCGTAGTGTTAACATAAAAAGTAAATTTTTCGCAATTTTTTCCTAAGATAAAACCGAAGAAATCGCATTTTTAGTTTTTTTTGGGCCGTAATTAAAATAATACATTTACCTAACTTGTAAAGCGCCTTTTTGGATTTTGCGAGCATATTGTAGTACACGTTACGCTCTATGCAATTGTACCAATATCTTGTTTTTTTGAAAATAGTGCCCTTCTGTACAGTCTAATTTTGAATTACCTTCGGTTTTAGAATCTCCAAAATATTAGTTTTTAATTCACTAACAATTCAGCTTGTGACATTTAGTCCCTCACAGAAAGCATTCCGATTGTCTTCACTATAATAAAAAGTTGATATTATAAGATGATTTTATTTAAAACGTTTGCAATGCGGTGGTAAATAATTAATTAATTTTGCAAATATGGTGTATTATTACTGCCTAAAATCCAATCAATTTGTCAAAGGAATAATATTTATATCTTTGAAAAATGCATTATAATAAGCTACAGCATTCCAACAAAACTATTTTTTATCATTTGAAGGGGAATTATAAAAAAATAAGAGTAAAACTCGGGAAGACGCACCTAGAATAGCATTAGAAGATGAAAAAAGAGTGGGAAAATAGACTTTAATTCCTCTTATGAGTCAACCCTTGAAGGTCTGAATGAAGAGGTTGTGCATAAGATTATTGTGGCGCTCCGGGGTGGGGTGACTTACAGATGATTGATTGGTGCCATTTAACTTACAGATGAGGAATGCTAAGCAACAGAAAGATAATTTAATTAACCCGCTTAAATACTGTAGCCAAATATGTTTTCCCTAATTCACAAATCATCCTCTCATCATATTAATATTGACATTTTTAATGGTCATATGAAATTCCCCAGAAGACTCTATACATACGATCGAAGTACGTAAAGTTCCTCGTGACCCTCCCTGTATAGAGAGAATAACTATCATTCCAGAAATGTGAAAATTAACCCCTGATAGTACGAATATTATTAATTAGAATATTTTAGGGTGAAACTTAGTAACAAAAAGCAAAGCCATAAAAATTTTGATATATGACTCAATAAGCCGTATTGTCATCGAGTGTTGTGCCGCGTTAATGTTCGATAACCGTCGCCCTAGACAAGCCCTATTGCACAGGAGTACAGGGCACAGTTCCATTGCACTAGGACTCATTGTTATGCCGGTAATAAAAGGGACCCCCTCGTACTGTTTTCTAATGATAAGCTCTCCTGGATGACTCGATTGTTATGCTGACGATCGGATAGAGGGACGCGAGCTTTTGGAACGGTTATACCTATTTCGATAAGTTAAATGGCAATGCTACTGTAACTGTAATATTAGGAATGTGATATAGAACAAATGATGATTCTCCGATTCAAAATAAGATGATTAAACTAAACATGTTTGTGTAAAATTATTAAGGCTGTTTTCGCGGTTCACTAGTTTAGCATTATCTGAGTAATTTATCATCAGTATAATTTCATTTTTTGCTGAAGTATTCAAAAGAAACACCCTAATAATCTCTAGTCTTTGAATTTTTTTGTTACACTCTAGTTTTTTAAATAAAAATTAAAAATGAATATTAAATTTTATCAATTTGCAGATATCAATTTTTGGAAAACTGGAGTTTGTAGCTGCTTTTTTTTTCAAGTTTTCGCTAAAATCAAAAACTAATTGGGTTTTGTAGTAACCGGTTCTCCAATAATATTTTTATTTCGAACTTGTGAAAATATTTCCCTTCTTATCATATACCTGTAACAAACGGTAGCCTGGATTAGCAAATATAAAGTGATTCGGCCAGGGTCTAAACTCGCTCTTTCGATTGTAAAAATTTAGTATAATATATTTTTTATTATTTTTTACGTGTTGTGTAACTAAGTATGAAAGAAAAGTCGTGCAGTTACTAGCAAAAGGTTAGTCTGTTTTTATTATAAATTTTACTAAACCAAAAAAAAATATAATTTGATTATTAAACATGACTAATAATGCTGCAGAGACATATAATTCAATAGTAGCCAAATTTGTTGGAGGAAAGAGAAATAATTTTGCAGTAAAAGGAGAATATAATGTTCGGTGTACAGCTGCAGCCAATTCTTTTAATAAAAAAGAGAACTATATTCCCACTCTTTATAAAAAGCTGTCAAAAAGTGTTCCTGGGATTCATACACAAAGATTGGTTACTCAAATAAGTAAACGTAGATGTAGTAGAAAAGCCACAGGCCCTCAATTAAAAAAACGCAAAAGTGGCGTAGCTAAATATAGGGACTACGGACTTCAAAGCGATGATGATGACGATGTTTTGTAACAAAAGAAACTGCAATTTTTGGATAGTTTACCAAAATCAATAGATGATATTTGTAAAATTGAAGTATCTACTAGAGGTCAGGCCAGTAATGATTTGTGGAAAGAACATCGTAGTAATATGCTCACGGTGTAACATTTTGGAATCGTTTGCAAATTACGCAAAAAAGACTGTTAATAACATATTAATTTCATCTTTTTACGGATCAGTCGCTACAAAATGGATAGAAGAATTTAAAAATAAACATGGAAAAACGATACAAGAATGTGAGTTATTTATTTATTAATAATGAAATAATTGTAATTAAATGTACATATTCTTGTTCCAAATTGACACCAGAAATGGAAATTCAAAAAAAAAAAATATCTAGCCAATACAGATGGCCAAATTAAATTAAAAAAAGATAATTTTTTTTTGTGATTGTATTTTGTTATGTGAAAGAAAATGTTCCATTAAAAATAGTAGGTAATTAAATTTTTTTTATTTAAGTATTTAATTTATTTTGACCTATTTTTACTTTCAGTGAACGAAAAAGATAAAACCAATACATTATATTTTTTTATGAAATTAAAACAAAACATATATCGCACCTTTAATCATAAAAGGGCATAAATCAAAATTTTAAGATTTTGAGTTTCGGTAGTAAAACGATCCAAAATAGTGGCATCTATTGAGGTAACTCCGACCTACGTTGAAATAGTCAGCCAGGAAGTGCAGATTTATATTTGCGTCAGTTTAGTTCTATCGGATTTTGTAAGATGTTTTAGACCTAGAACGACACAATGGTAATTGTGTGCCAATAGTGACAGGGTTTGAAATATTATTCTTTGCAAATTTGTTTCTATAGAGGCATTTTTTGCTTTGTTACTTAAAATATGTTTTTAATATAATCCAAAAAAGAACTATTCCAAAATAATACTAAAATTTTAAGTCATAAATTGAGACATTTCATACTGATTCATATTCATTTTATTACTGAAGTGACATAATTGTGAATTTTTTTTCTTACCAATAGTAAAACCATTTTTCCTTCCTTCTTTAAAAAAACTAAATCATACATACATCTTTAAAATATTGCTTAACCTTTTCTCATATTTCATTTATTCATAATTCTAAGTAAATTTTCTCAAAGTTTAAATATACTAAGAAATATAAAACAGTTTTTGACAGATTCTACGAAACTAGCATTTTTTAGTTGTGCCACTTTATAATTAAAGGTGCGATATATTATGTACAATAAAATATACATGCGTGCGATAAAATAGTTTTCAAAAAATTTTTCGTCTACACTACAAATTAATTATGAGATTGATGCGATTATTTAAAAAAAAAAATATTTTATATTATGTACCACTGTATATTAAAGACCTTCTCAAAAATCAGTTTCTTACTTTAAATATAACATGAATAAAGCCATCCAAAGCTTTCGCGCGGATACCAAGTGTATATTATCGAATATTAGTAACAATAACAACAATAATGTTTATTTACAAAAAATACGATCAATAATTATATGTAATAATAATACTCTCCCTAATTCACCCCCTTACGAGTGAATTTTAACCCCAAAAGCTGAGCTTGTCCGGGGAAAGGGACGGCTATTATTATTATTTGCCGTGGCGGTCCGGGGCGACTTAAAGATGATTGATGGTGCCATTTGACTTACAGGTTACAGGTGAGGAAAACTCGGAAAACCCCTCCCACTCATTATCATCACGTATAAAAATCCTTTACTATTCCACCTTAGAATATAAATAAAATCAATTTAAATGTAGTTAATCGTTTATTTAAAAAATAATTCCATTAGATGAAGAAAGAAAACTTTCGAATCCGTCGTCGAAGTAATAAATAAAAATATTCTCTGCAAAGAAATTACTATCAACACAATAATTACAATATATCGACAAATTTAGCCAGCCCACGTTTAAGGTGGAGATGAATACCGAGAAAGATAGGCGTCCCATTAGACTGAATGGAGAAAGATAGAATTATTACACGTACAATTAGTTTTTCATAAACAAAGAGAGGGTTGCGTACAGATATATTCTATGAAATGGATGAGGTACCTCTAAACTTCGACCGAACGGAAAGCGATAGAACAGCCTTAATGGTAAACGTTTTTGGGGTCATAATACTTACCTAATAGCAAAAAAACAGTTTAACACTTTAAAAATAAAATTAAGAATATCCACTTGTAACGGTGATTTGTCGCGAAATATCAAAACTTAGGTGTCGATATTTTTTACACTTTTACACGTAGTTGACAAAAATATATTCGAGACGTTGCATCGTCAGCATTTTGGCTTTGGCTTGTTTTTAAAAGTTAAATAAATAGTTGTTAAAGTGTCGGCTTTTAATTGAAGTCACTAGAAAAGAGGTGAATTTATTTACAAACAAATACAGTCCATTAATAGAATAAATAAATAATTTTCGAGTGCGAATATCTCGAAAACCTATAAATTCCCAAAAATAATACATGATTTAAATGGATGGTCGAAATTAAGGCTTGGACAATGGTGTAACATTTAGAAGAGTTAAAGATGTTACTTATGTAAGAATTATTTTATTTTCTATACAAATTTAATAAGTTTTATTTTTCGAAACACTTGGTTTTCAAACGCACGAAATATTTGTCTTCCAGAACAGTATGTTTATGTTAAAACTATTAAGATACAGAGATATCGGATTAAGAATATGCGAACTAAGGGTAACATCTCAAGAAAGCATAGAATACAATACAGATCATTTAAAATTTGAGTTAGTTGCTTTGAGGAACAAAATTAAAGTTTTCTCAATAATAGTAAACTTGTGATTAATTATAATTTTTGTGAGTAGCTGTTTTCAAAATAGGATGAGTTTTCCTCACTGAGTAATTATGTTTTATCAATTAGTTTTGTTTTAATTTATAATCAAGTTATTTTGTAAATTCTATTACCCAATTTTTTTATCCACCAACCTTTTATAGTTAATTTTGTCAATTCTGACGTAAAGATATTTTGTCAAGTATTGAGAGAACCTTATATCCTAAATTAACAAGGTTGTATTAAATAATTAAAACTTATTTGACAATTTACTGATATTTTGTTTTCCTCTACGAGGTGTAATCAAAAGTAAAGTGAGTTAAATTATCTATTCTGGCGTAGTATATTGCGGTCAGTGTATGCGTTTATTTTGGGATTACTGTGGTCAGGTTTCCAGAGTCGCCGTACCATGGTTGGTGCGGTCCGTGTGCTAGTAATGACTTGATTTATATATCGATCGATAGTTTGGGCATTGCGGTCAGTGTCAACAGGATGGAGAATCTAACTTTGTGTTAATTATGGAGAATTTAACTTTTTGTGTTAATTATGGAAAATTTAAAGTTGTATCAATTATATTTTTTTTAAATCAATATTTTGATATAAAGAGTTATCCATATAATTTTCTTGTTAATTAAAAGGATAATAAGTAGAGCTAGGAATATATTCAAAACGCCATATTTTGCATATGTTGCATATATATACAATTTTTGATTTTGAATGCATATATTGACATTTTGTTAATTTTTTGGTATATATCTGACGTACTAATTGGTTGGACATATTAAAATTATGAATTTTGGACCAAAATAATATTTTGTGAAATGCCTTTACAGGTCGATTTCCTAAAATTTTGAAGGATTAACTTTTCCCTGTAATAAATTACGGTTAATGGTGTAGGTACTTGAGAGGATTAAATTATAAACACCCTCCTTAAACCAACAAATTTTGCTAAATATCCTTTCAGGTAGTTTTATTAATATCTTCAAATTTCTAAATGACTCAGTTTACTTTCAACTTCATTTAGGTCTTTATTGTTGTGTTGTGTTAACCATTAGGAAAAATGGCAAAATTAATTGAGTCGTGGGTAAAATCTTATTCAGATTTTGTTGTAGAAGGTAATAACCAGGTGTTTTGTAAAACATGTTCTAAAATTGTAAGTACTTTTTTATTTTATATTTTATTTTGAACTTTCACAATGGTAAATCAAACGACATTAAAATATTATTTCAACTCACAGTTAAAAAAAAAGTAGGGCAACTTTACAGCGTACGCATTTATTTAATTTAATTAAAACTTCAACATCTACAGGAATTTATTTGTTTTAGATTCCATGTAAAAAAAAGTTTCAAATCGACCAACACGCGAAAACACCCTCACATATAGCAAAGCAGAAATCTAAAGACACTCGCAGACAAAGTCAACTTCCCTTGAAACAATATTTAGAATCTGGATCGTCTAGAAGTGAACTAGCTATTTTTAATGAAGATTTATGCAAAGCTTTAGTGACTTCGAATATCCCTTTAATACGATTAAATAATCCAAATCTCCGATCATTTTTGCAAAAATACTGTAAATTTAATATTTCAGAGCAAAGTATATTACGCAAACGTGGTGTTGACAGTTTGTATATTGAGACTCGTGAAAAAATTCGTGAGATTACCGTTGGAAACCATTTCTACATTATTGTGGATGAAACAAGAGACTCTTGTGGTCGATATATAACCCATCTCGTAGCCCATTTAATGATAGGTTCATTACGCGAAGAAATGCAAATTGGTCCATATCTAATCGCTTCAAAGCAATTAGATAAAACAAATAACTTGACAATAACTCGTTTTATCCAGTCAGAATTGTCTTCCGGAAGCCGTTCCAACAGAAAAATGTTTATTGCTGTTATCCGATGCTGCTCCGTACATGGTAAAAGCCGCACAAAATTTAAAAATGTTTTATGAAAACTTAATCCATGTTACATGTTTGGCTCATGGCCTTAACAGAGTTGCAGAAGATATTAGGTCTAACTTTCCTTTAATAAATGATTTAATTAGTAATGTAAAAAAAATATTTCTTAAAGCTCCTCTAAGAACTCAATTGTACAAAGAAAAATTTACTGAATTACAGATGCCACCGGAATCTGTGATTACTAGGTGGGGTACCTGGCTTAAAGCTGCCTTTTTTACGCAGATAATTATGAAAAAATTAAAGAAATCATATTTGATTTTGATGATTCATCTAAGGGAATATCTAATACAAAGAAGTTGTTTCAATATCACATATTACCAAAGCAATTAGTGTTTTTAAAAAATTATGCATTTGTACCCAAAATTATATTAGATTTAGAACAAAAAAATTTACCTTTGGTGACTTCCATAAATTTAATTAAGACGTTTGAATCAGAGTGTAAAAATGTCCAGGGCGATATTGGAAAGACGATTTTTCATAAATTTTCAAATGTAATTTTAAAAAATTAAGGATTTATTGTTTTAAGAAACCTTGCTAATATTTATTTTGGTAACTTTGAAGATATTAATACTATTCATCCAGATATTTCAGGAAAATTTAAGTTTGCACCTATTACTTCTGTAGATGTCGAAAGGAGTTTTTCTTTGTACAAGTACATACTTACTGATAGAATACAATCATTTAATACAGATAATTTAGAAAAACATCTAATTGTTCATTCGTTTTATAATAATGTTGATTTGTAAATGAAATTAGTTAATAATTAAATAATTATTAAGTATTATATTAGGTATTGTAAAATAAAACAACTAATAAATATTAATAAACTGTTTCGATCAAATAACAAATTACTCTTATTGCATATGCACTGCATATTTTTCAATTTTTTACGCATATATTGAAGTATTTTGCGGCATATATATGCGCATATTTAACTACTTTTTGGGTGCATATATTCCTAGGTCTAATAATAAGTATTTTGTTTACGAATATCACCTTTTCATAACTTTCATTAATATAAAACTGCTTTTGGTAAATGCTCATACTTGTTTTTCTTTTTAGTTCAGGTACGCCATCTCATACGTGCATAAATTAAGTATTTTATCTATTTTATTTTACTATTATTTTATATACGTTTTATTGTATTTAATCATTTAATACTTATTTCTAATTTTATTTTGTTTTAAATTTTACATTCCTATTTAAAATTAGTAAATCCTTTATTGAATTAATTTCTAGTATTTCCTGACATTTATTAAATAACTAAATAATAGATATTTTTAAATTACAAATATCTTCCCATACTCACCTGACAGGGAATGTTTATAGTCATTATTAAATTTTTCAAACTATTTCAGAAACGAATAACACTTTACCCAAGCACATTTCATTTAATCGTCTGTTTTTAAATCGAAAATCTTCAGTTTTTCTTAATGGGACACCTTGTATACGTATCATTTGTAGGATCATATCCTATAAAATTTGATTTTTAGTAGTCACTTCTAATTAGAAAAGCTTTAGAACGTTCATTAAAATTTATGAACCTGATAAACTTTGACAGAGCTTGAGATGTGATCTATCTGAATCAAATAAACTTCAAATCACTCACAGTCTAAACACCTAGCAAAGTTTATCAGGCTCGTGAATTTTAATTAATGTTATTGCAACCGACTGTACGACTTGCAAATTAATTAATAAAAGCAATAGAAAATATGAAAATTGAAGTTATTACCAGTAACGCAAAATAGCTTACGAATATTTAACAGATAAAAGTAAATATGAATAATTAGGGAAACTAATAATAATCAAATAATAGCGTAATATTAAGCAAACACAAAATATCGGAAAATATTAGAAGTGTGTGGAAAACTTTGTTAATATTGCATTTAGTTTATATGTTTATTACTGGCAATTGTATAACACGACCTGAAAATGAACCATTTCCAAATTTATCAACATAAAAAGACACCCACCTCTACAATGTCTAAAAATGGGGACTGAAACAATTTCTTCCGATTCTCATTTTAGGCAGTGCACTGGGATTGCTTTTGCTGTTACTAGTGCCCGTTGCTTTTGATGTGGATCACAGTCGGGCCATGATATTATGTTTGTATAGTCAGAATTCTTAATACCTATAGGTTTTATACAGGAATATGAATCGCAGAACGGCAAGCAGGGGTAGAGGGTTATTTCAGGGTAATGTTCGAGAAAAATGAATTCTCGAATAGGGGGAACTTTTTCCATAAATCAGTTTTTTTGTGTTACTGCTGCTCAGGTACCCAAACTCCGACGTTATAATTATCTGGTTATTCTTTATAAAACCCTCTTTAATAAACTGAACTTGTTAATTATAAATTCAGTATCGGATTAGGGTTAAAAACATGTATAGTCTATTTTTATGTATGAGAGAGTATTAAAATAATAAAGCGTTCGTAATACATAGGCGTATCACTTCTTTTAGTAGACAGTTAAAATATTTTTTGAAGTTATTCCTCGAGTATACACTTATATTTTCACCTAATTAACCTGCTTATAACTTCTAAACAGCTGAAGGTAAAAAAAAGGATTTTTTTCTAAAATGTTTTATATTTCCACAAGGTATGTTAAGAACATTGTGTCAAACGGGTTATGTAGGTATAAGGGTTTAAACTTTGACTTTTAAAAAACGTTACGTTCATAAATAATAATTTTAATATAAAAACTACTTACTACAAATCCAAATCAGAATCGAAATCAGAAGATGAACTGTCGCAACCAATATTTACAATGAGTGGCTCGATCATTTCATCAGTAATATTGTCCAACTTCCACATTTTCTCTTCTTCTTTAATCGTATGATTTACTGCCTTTTCCCAGTTTTCAGGCTTCACATTATTTACAGCCTCCAAAAACAACTGTTTAATATCACTCATTTTAAAAGAATTATTTTGTCTTGAAACTTCTCCCTTTATCTGTGCCCATATCAGTTCAATCGGGTTTACTTCGCAATGATATGGTGGTGATCTAACCATCGTCATCCCACGAATTTTTGCAATTTCATCAATTTCATATTTTTTGAATTTCTCTTTATGAAGGAAACACAAATGATACAGTTCTTTTCTCACAGAACCGGGATGGAACTTAATATTCTTTGAATTTAGCCAATTCTGTAAATCTTTTTTTAACCACTTGGTTGTGGGCATTTTTTCTATAAGTCTCGAGTGATAACTTGCATTATCCATTACTATTATACAGTTCTGAGGAAGAAGATCTATAATTTGTTCGAACCACTAGATAAATTATATAGTATATAATTATATAGTAGGTCGTTTTGACATTTGCTGCGATTACAAAATATATTACTTAATATGTCAAAATTAGATAAATTATTTAAAAAAGCCTGTCTTCGACTTGTAACAGTTTCATCTTGCCAAAATTTATTTGGTTTATGTCCCTCGTTGATCCATGTTTCATCTAAAAAAAATATATTTCTTCTTTGGTTTCTCATTTCTTTTATAGTCCTTAGGTAATTTCTTCTCCATACTACAATATCGCTTCTTTCTATTAAAATAGACTTCTGGAATGCTTTTTCCATAGAAAACCTATTTCTTTTAAAAGTTTCCATAGTGTGCTTCGACTCAGTTCAGGGTAATCCTTATCATCTGGAACCGTGGCAAGAACTTTGTCTACTGTCGGAAATTCTTTTCTAAAGAAGAACGCATGCAGTTTCCTTCGAAGTCTTTCTTTCAAAAGATTTTCTAATTGAAATTTTGGTTTTCCTGGAGCTTTACGTGCTGTTTGAAACTCGCCACATTTCTCTTCTTTAACAACTCTGTAAATCGTAGATTTCCCAACACCAAGCGTACTACTAACTAATTCCAATGTGTCATCAACACTTTTACATAAATGTTTGTCTGTAAATGATTTAAAATAATTAAATATTAATGTTTTTTCATTAACTGTTAAAGGCCCTTCCAAATTGTCCATGATCACACTAGAATTCACACTGCACCTTGCAAGTTGTAACTAAACGACATTTAGTAAACTGTCAAGAATACACAACTTGGACCTCCTTACTAATTGGAAAACCTATAATCGCATTTTCGGTGAAATTTGTTGGGAAGGTATTTATCTACTTATAATTCGATTACTGTAAGAAATTCTTGGAATTAAAATAAAACAAAATTGGCAAATGGGTACTTATTGAAAATAATCTTAAGATACGGCTATGTAATCTTTAATACACAGGGCTTTTGGCCTGTCCAAACCTTTTTCTATTGTTCTGTACAGCTTATGTTTATAAAGGACCAATAAAAGACCCAAAACTTGTAATAGCTCAGGTACATTTATTACAATTTTAGGAAATATTTAGATTATTCTGTAAAAATATTTAAAATGACCGTTTTGCATTAGAAATGCTGTTTTATTACTCTCTCATACATAAAAATAGACTATAACAGAGAAGGACTTGCTATGTTAAATGAGCATGTTGTATAGTGATATCAAAGTTATTATCTTCACGATTCAAATGTTTTTGTCTTCAAAACCGTTTGTTCCAAAAAAAACTTCTTGTTATCCGTATTTGAAACAATTCCATCCAGTTTCCAAGATGAAATCTCTGTGAGGCTCTTGATTTTAGCAAATTCTTTTATCAAGTCTGACACCTCATGTATTTGAATCGGTCATTTGAGAAACAGCACATGTCAGTTGTAAATCATTTGTCAAAAAATAAGAAAAAGTGAGAATCTCAAAACGTGGTTAAAAAAATAGTTTTGTACACTCAACGTTTAATAAACAGCTCTAAACATAGTGAACAACTGGTGCAAAAAGGAACAACTGTCCATCAACGCACAAAAAACAACAGTTGTACCATTCACAAAAAAAACGGGTACTTACAGGTCTAAGACCACTAGTACTAAACAGCATAGTTATCCCATTCGTCACAGAAGCCAAATACCTCGGAGTCATATTTGACCAAAGGCTGACGTGGAATCAACATCTCAAAAAAACTCACACATAAAGCTATAATAGCTCTCGTAAGCTGTAGAAGAATATGTGGAAAAAACTGGGGTTTAAACCCCAAAATGACCATATGGTTATACACAAGGGTAATAAGACCCATGATAACCTATGGCGCAGTAGCGTGGGTAACCAAAACTGCGCAGACAAGTGCAATAGACCAACTCACTAGCATTCAGCGGCTTGCCCGTCTAAATGCTACTGGGGCTATGAGCACTATGCCGACTGCAGCAATGGAGGTATTATTAAATCTCACGCCACTGCACATCTTCATACAAGAAGAAACCAGGTCAGCTATTCACAGGCTAATGCAGGGACAAAACCCAATAAGCCAACTACATAGCGCCGACCACACAAGGCTATATCAGCAAGTAAAAAGGGATAATATTCTAGCTATGCCTACTGATAGAGCCATAACCACATACAAATTTGAAAGAAATTTTCAAATTCAAATACCAGCCCAAGAATCTTGGAAACAGGGACCTCCCGTACAGGCTGAACTCGTCTGGTACACAGACGGTTCAAAAACCAAGGAAGGAGCCGGTGCTGGAATCTATGGACCTAAGTCGAAATCAACGATTTCACTGAGTTTAGGAAAATATGCAACAGTGTTTCAGGCTGAGCTAATAGCCATACAACACTGTGCAAGAGAAATATTAAATCAGCAAGTATCAGGCAAAACTATTGCCATATACTCTAATAGTCAAGCAGCTCTAAAGGCAATTCTCTCACCAGAAATCAAATCACGACTGGTGAAAGACTGTCTAGAAGACCTGACAGAGCTAAGTAGTCAAAATAAGGTGACCTTAGCCTGGGTTCCAGGCCATGAGGGATATCAGGGCAACGAAAAGGCCGACGAATTAGCCCGAGAAGGCTCAGACAAGGCCATGACAGGCCCCGAACCCTTCTGTGGAGTTGCTAAGGCAGTGTGCAATGCATCCATTAAACAATGGATGCAAAAAGAGTCTCAGGAATGGTGGAACAACTATCCAAGACTGAGACAGGCCAAACAGTTCATCAAGGAACCATCGGCCAAGTTTACGAAAGACCTACTGGATCAAAAGCGCCAAATCGTTAGGATAACAGTAAGCCTTCTTACTGGACACTGTCGCCTCAAAAGGCACATGAGTGTCATAAATCCAGCAGAAGAAGCAACTTTGTGCAGGTTCTGTGAAGAAGAAGAGGAAACATCATTCCACGTCCTGTGCCAACGTGAAGGCCTGGCTGGAATGAGGTTTCTAACATTGGGCGAAGAAAAGCCAATTGCATGCAACTACATGCAGGAGCCACTGTCAAAGCTACTAAGTCTAATAAAAAAGACCAGGATAGACGACATACTTTAAAACAAACTGAGTCCCACAATAGATCTGAAAAGGTCGCGGTAAACAAGGACAATTAACATCCAACTCCTAATCTAATCTAACGTTTTAATATAATACAATAATTATTTAAGCAAAAAAATTAATCGGTACTATAGTAATTTTTGTAGAAAATCTCCTAGAATGGTCCTCAATCTGAGCAACTATATTTCCTAGTTGGATTTCCAGAAATACACTTGCTCCTTTTGTCGTAAGGTTGTTTGCCTTTGACGATTAATTTAGTTAAACGTCGAAATCTTGCTATTGTAATTGAGTGAATATTGATAAAAGCCTTCTGGCAAATCATAATTCATCCAGAATGGGATGTTAAAAGGTATTTAAATAAGTGAGATTTTAGTTTAGGTCATTCAGAATTTCTTGTCCTCTTAACTTTGACGTTATTGTAAGCCATGAATGCTTGTAAATAGACATCCTGTTCATTTTTAGTTGTGAGAAGTCAAAATCTTTAAAGTATCTCTTCACTATCACCATAATATGGCCTGTTTTCACCCTGTTTTTCGCGGAAACTATAATAACTTTATAATTCTTCACCAATTATTCTAGCATCTTTTATTATTTTGCACTTATATAACTTTCTGTTTTTTTTTTATTTGTTTAAATAGTCGGAACACTATCACAATCACTTTCGGCAGTTGATGTTTTAAATAATTAACACTGCGTTTAGAAAGAGCACATGTCAGTGACTTGTGTTGTTTCTAAATGCAATCAGATATTAAGTGATGCAGAAGTCATATGAATCTGTATCGGGCAAGTAATGTTACTGCGTGGATAGATGTGTTTACCTTTAAATATTGTATTTTTGGTATAAAAACAAAATGGCCAAAAATGTGACATGTGTTGTTTTTCAAATGACCGATTCATTTGAGGACAGTCTCTGTCCGCTCAGCGAATGTTCGTCGCTTTAACAATATGTTATTATTACCATATCTTCATTATCTGCTTTATTCATTAAAATAGAACCACTGGCGCACCTTTATAGTCTAGTGCAGGGATTCCCAAAGTGGTCGATACCGACCTCTTGAGGTCGACATAAACGAAAACTGATTTTGGAGGTCGACGCGGTCTAAAATTCGACCCATATTAATTAGCACATATAAGTTGTGTTACGTGTTACAACCTGGTATAAGAATAACTAATATTTTAGTAGGAAGTATCACTGTTGTACTTTTAAGACGATAAGCGTGCACTAGTTCGTACAAGATGAAAAACTCAGCAAGACAATAAGCGTGGACAAGTGAGTGCAAGATAATGAGTTCGAGCGTACAACTCTTTTAGGCACGTTTTGACTTGCTCTGTATTTGACGCATATACGCGATTTAACACGAACAAAATCATGATTAATTTCGTATCCAACCATGTTCCTGATATTTTACTATAGAACAAGCTTGCACTTAGGTTGAAAGATCACTTGCGTTTTGAAATTGGAGCTTGACTGGTAATACAGTTATCTACTAATTTATTTCAAGATATTACAAAGTGATTATCTAGTTAAATAAAGTGAATTAAAATAAAGTAATTGAAAAATATTTTCCAAAAACATTTTAAAATTTTTTGAAACTACTTTAAAAAAGTTGTTACCTAAAATTATAAATGTTCAGTTTTCTTTGTTTTCGTTTTATACGGTACCTAATAGGGTTGGGACCATAAGACTGTTACCTACCTAGGATTTGGTATGAAGATAAGATAGGCAGTTGCAGTTAGTACCTTGATCAGTTCCCAATATTACCTACCCTGTTTAATTAGACTTCTATATTATCTATTACAGTAAGAAGTTGTGGATATTTTTGGTTAATAATGCATGTAGTATTGAACAATGCAGTGTGGTTCAAGTTCAAAGTTTACACCTGTTAAACATATAAAAAAGTGTGCGTTGTCAGTTAACAAGAAAATATGTTTATAATTGCTTAAGAATGAAACATCCTTCGTTTTCTGTTGACGATACTGTTGAAAAGACAAGTAATATGATGGATGTAAGCAAATCAACGATATATAAAGTTATAATTGAACAAATTAAAAGCCAAATAAGAAGAAAAGTTCACAAATTTTATATTAAAAAAGAGATACCAACACTTGCCAAGGTTTTGGACGCAATCAATAGTGATCCGTATTTTCCTAAAATGGGAAAGACAAAACCACAGGAAACTTTAATAGATTTGAAGTTCAAGTGGGGTAAACAGGATATGAAAACAACACTGATTCTGATGAAATTGTTTATTGGAGACGGATATACCTCTAAACCATTTTTAAATTAGGTGTAGAAGGCAAAAAAATATTTAATTTGCACGAAACCTGGGCGAATGAAGGTTACACAGGAGAGCTGGGCAAGTACTCGAATACTTTTACTCGTATTTCGATTACAAGTAGAATAACTACTCGTAATTTTTACTTATAAGTATTTTTTATTTTAAGTACTTATTACTCGTACTTACAAGTAAATTTAAATACTCGTAGAATGTACTTGTAAAATACGAGTATTATTTTACGAGTAGTCGGCATTTTTTGATCATCGCATGTTATATTATAAATTTTGAGCCGAACCACCCCTTTTTAAGAGTCTGGGCAAATTTATAAAAAATCAATATACAGGGTGTTTCTATATCAAGTGTCGCCAGCCAACGTGGAGCATTATTTCTAGAGGGAGATCAAAATTTTGGATAATTGCAATTTTGGAAATTGGAAGGAAATTGGTAAGATTGTTTATAGTTTTGTTATTTGAATTGTTGATTTTGGTATATTTTTTTTATATAGAGAGGGTGAATATATTGCATGTGTGTGATGTTTGTATGGTTAAGAAGATAAGAGGAGGAATACATTGACAAGATATAAAGTTTAGGAAATATGGGTGGAATTTACGTAGGGGGAAAGTAACATTAAAAGCCAAGTGTATCGTAGAATATAAAGTATTAAAGTTGTGAAAGTTCAAAAGTGATATATTAGATAAAAGTAATATCTTAGATAAAGTGATAAGTTGTATATAAGATAAAGTAATATATTAGATGGACTTACGAGGAGGAAAGAAGGTTGGTTTGATGGAAGAACAGGAGAGAGATGATGAGAGTGTATGTCAAGTAGGATAAGGAGATATGGAACACCAAAATATAGGAGATACAATTTTTGAAGAAAAAGATAGAGAAACAGAACAAAATCAGGACAATACAGCGACATTAGGAAAGAAGATTATCGAGACTCAAGTAAAGAAAGAAGGAATGAATTTGGAAGAATTTATGCAAGTGCTCATTGGAAAAATGGACGAAAACAGTAAGAAAATGGATGAAAACAGTAAGAAAATGGATGAAAACAGGAAACAAGATAAAGAAGAAATAATAAAGAAAATGGATAAATTAGAGGAAAATAGTAAGAAAATGGATGAAAATAGGAAACAAGATAAAGAAGAAATAATGAAGAAGTGTGAGAATTTAAAAAAGTACACTGATAAAAAAAATAGAGAAAATAAGAAGAATATAAGAATAGAAATGATAGGAAGAATAGATGAAGTAGAAAAGGAACAAGATAAGAAATATAAAATAATAACAGAAAAAGAAGAGGATTTTAAAAAAAAGATTTATACAGTGATAGTGTTAAAACAAGTGTGCATAAAAATGATGGTAGGATATCGAATTTGGAGAAAGTGAAGGAAAATATCAAAGAAATAGAAGAAGAATATAGTCAGAAGTTGAATAAGCAAACCGGTAATTTGGAAAAACAATTATCCAACAGAATGGATTTAAAGCTATTAGAAATAAATAAGAAGTTAAATTAAATAGAGGAAAGAAGAGGGAATAATAATGGTAATAATCAAGGAAAAGAATATATAATTATTAATGATAAAATTAATGAACCAAATATGCAATTTGATGGAAATTTGAAATTATTACATCCTAGAATATTTTGGGAAAGATTTATGATAAAGATAAGGGGACAAGAATATTTTAGTGAAATTAAGAGAATTTTAAGGTGAAGGGGGGAGAAAAAGTCCTTTATATCTCACAAGGAAAGTCAATGTTTAATTATTCAACAAAACATTGAGTGCGACCGGTTTCGAAGTATCATCACTTCATCTTCAGGCTCGCCATACTCTCCATCCACTAGGGAATACTACAGACAGAGAGTATGGCGAGCCTGAAGATGAAGTGATGATACTTCGAAACCGGTCGCACTCAATGTTTTGTTGAATAATTAAACATTGACTTTCCTTGTGAGATATAAAGGACCTTTTCTCCCCCCTTCACCTTAAAATTACCTCAACTCACACATGGCTACCCCCCTTGTCAAATTAAGAGAATTTTAGAAGTTTATTTAACAGGTGAGGCAAGTTTATGGTGGAATAGGAAAAAGAAAGAGATTCAGAGTTTACAGGAGTTGGAGAAACAATTAATTTGGGGGATTTGATATAGACATTCCTGACGTCATCAAATTTATTATCTAAATTAAACGATACTGGGGTGGTGAAGTGTCTGCAAAATAAAATGGAAGTTAAAAATCAAAATGTCGGGGTTTTTGGTTGATTTGAAAGGAATTGTCAGTAGAAAAAAAAATTGTCAGAAAGGTTTTGAATTGTATTATATTTTGAATTTGTTTTGAAGAAATATAAAATAAACGAAAATATATAAAAAGGTAAAAATAGATTTTATTGCAAAGTTTGGAGGACAGATAGAGCAGTGAGAGGAATCGAGGCAGACAGAGGAGACAAGGAGTCCAAGAAAGTAGACGGTGAACAGAGGAGACAAGGAGTTAAACATAAAAGAAAGGTAAAGAGAAGTTTCATTTCAATTTAAGAGGAAAGTGTAGCAGATAGCAGACGTAGCAGGTCGGAGTACAGAAGAGGAGCAGGAGAATCAGGAGATGCAGAAGTAGGAAAAGCCTAAGAAGAAAAATTCAAAATTTTTTTTTATTTATTATAATTTGTTTTTAATCTTATATTATAAATTTTTAGAGCCGAACCACCCCTTTTTAAGAGTCTGGGCAAATTTATAAAAAATCAATATACAGGGGGTTTCTATATCAGTATGTATACGGATAAAAGACAAAACTTTCATATCGAATATTTTGAAAAATTTCTAGTTTTAAAAATTTTAATAAATAGGATATGTATTTGTTAATATACTATGTTCTTATGTATTCCAGTGTTTAGATAAGTATTATGTAATTTTAGGTGCCTATTCAAGATAATGGTAAATAAAGTACCCAGGCAGCACACATTAGTATAACTAACGTATTTTATACGTAATACTCGTTTAATTTTGGTATTGGTTGATTCCGTATACGTTTACAGTTTACGATAATTATACATACCGTGTTTTAAACGATAATTTATACGTTTTTTTATATACATCCTATGGTATATAATTGTAAATTTTTCTACGTTTAAATATAGTTAACAATATATGACTATTTAGGTTTATTTAAATTAAATTCGTATAAATTTACATTATATTACACTATGTTTTCTTCGTTTATAATTCCCGTTTAAATTTCGTCTTGGTTGATTTTTTAAACGTTTACCATCTACCATTTTTATATTTAACTTTTTTTAACAGATAAATTAAACGCTTTTGTTTGTCGATATTAGTTAATATACCTATATTATTCTACGTTTAAATATAAGTCACCTTAAACGCATAATATCAGTTTACGATGAACTAGTAGACAGAAGTAAATAATATGTATATATTTAGGTTTATTTAAATTAAAAGCTTATAGATATATTTATTTACATTACATCCATATTTTTTTAATTATATTACTTGTAATATTTATAACAAATTCCCTATACACATGGAACTATTATTAGATGGCGGATGGAGGATGACGTACTAATGGTACGGTCTTTTCTCATTAATTTCTACTCATGCGTATGTGTAGTATTATTGTTCAGTGTAGGGAATGGTTTGTGAGAGTAGGTTCATCGGTTTGTCTATTTTCATTTGTGTACACGTTTTGTTGCATGTTTCTTTGGCGTCCTGGCTTTTACGATATTGATTAAAAGCATAGGTAAGTTTCTATTAATATTTTAATTTAGCTACTCCTTTAATAATTGTTGCATTTTACAACTGTTTTATAGGTACGTACAGTGTGTTAAATGCTTATAGAAACTTCAAAACATAACCTTACTTTTGTTTCTTTTATTTTTATACGTATTTTTTAGGTTACCTAGTTATTCCAAGCATTCTTATTTTCCTTTTTTTTTGTTCAGTGGTTTTTTATTTAATAAAATGTCTAAAATAACCCTGTCTCTGCGTCATCTACGTAGAAAAATAGCGCAAAATGTTCAAGATGCTTTAAAGTCAAATCATTTTTTTTTTATTCCCAATGAAGATAACATTAATAAGGCTTCGGACATTAATATATCATCTGATTCTATTATTTATAATAATTTCCAAGAAAATAATACAAATTTAACTTTGGAGCTTTTAGAAAATATTTCACCTGAAATTGAGTTACATTTTGGTTATAGGAATGGAGGTGAACCAAGCGACTTAACCGACCAAACGATTAGATGTGCCATGCAAGATTAGCTTAAGTTAGCTAAGGCCCGTCTAGGACACAACACATCACAAGTGTTGAGCTAAGATTTTTATTTTCATTTATATTTTTTGTTAGTTAAAGAAAAGTTTCGTTTAGTTTGTTATTCAGTATTTTAGTGTTTATTTTTTTGTATTTATTTATTTTTTAGTATTTTATTGTTTATTTTTTTTTTTTAATTAAATATTGTTCTGTACATATAACCAGTGATCAAAAAAAATTCCTAAATATTTAGACCAATTACAACCAAAATAGAAACACGAGTAACACCTATTTCTAGTGTATACACACCTGCTATGGATGAAATCCAAACTGTCATTTAAGAAATATTAACATTTTTCCATGGCCTCTTTTAGAAATTTTGTTTTGATCACTTTATTTAATTTGTGTTTAAAATACATTTAAAACAATATCAGGTAGACGCATTTTACACATTAATAAAATAAGATAAATCTAATATAGACGTATAGTAAAACAGGATAATTAAAGGTAGATAAAGTAGTAATGTTAGACGTATAAAAAATAAAAAAATATACGTTTATAGGGCGGACATTTTACGTATATATTGGGTAGCATATCAACAGTATCCATACGTATATTGTAGTACATAAAAAAACGTATTTTATACAAAAGTGATTTCGTATAAATATACTACAACTATAAATCTAATATAGACGTATAGTAAAAACGTTTAATTATAGGTGGACAAATTCTTAATAATCGACGTTTATAAGGCGGACATTTTCACGAATATATTTGGTAGTACATCAACCGTATTCATACGTATGGTAGTACCTAACAAAATACGTAATTTATACCAAAGTGTGCTGCCTGGGTATGTACTTTAAAATTAACTATTTTTTTATTTAAATGTGATTATATCCAACGTCACACAAACATAAAGTGAGGATAATTAATTATTATTATTAATGATGCATTTTTACATTGAATTTTTCGTAAATACTTTTGCATATTTTTCGCTAATCAATTGCATTAGAATGCGCATTTTTATATTTTTTGTGCATTTTTACGGTCCTTGATTATGATAGTTTCGAAATACCTTTACCAAAATTGGTTTCAATTTTTTGATAATCACGGAATAGTACCTCGTATTTAAAGTAAGCGTGAATTATTTTAAAATTAATACGTAAACGTTTTTTTTTTATTTTTACCTGTCTTATACTTGAATATGTCTGTTTTCGTTTACATCCCATATTTATTTTGACGGTTTTATTTGTAAAACTGGAAAGTGTGAAACTAGCCGCCTATTCAAAAAGTTAATTCATATTTCAAACCGTTCTGACTCACAATGGCACTAACAATTAGCTTTTAAAACAATTGATTTAAAAAAAATTCCTTTGTGTTAACATGTAGTGCTTATAACAATGGAATATTGGAAACTGCAGTTAATAGATTCTCAAAATAATTAGCAATACATTTGCTTTTAACAAAAAATTGTAGATACATAACAATTGCAATTTTATAGTTTTTTTATTAAAAATGGGTATTTTGTGATTTATTTATAAATATACTCATATATTAAATATCATCGGGAATTAATTATATTTGAAGTAATAAAATATAAAATTACATTTTTAATTGCCTCACAACTGTTTCTTTTTGTAAAAATAATTTCGAAATATCTATTACAATTATTTTAAAATCTCTATAGGAAAACACTTTTCAGTTTCCAATTTTCTTTTTTATATTTTTGATTAATGATTTTTAATTATATTTTGAAAATTATGTTTTTTATTGAACAGTTTCTATAAAATATATATCTAAAGTTTGCCTTAATTGCTTCTTTGTAAATGTATTAATTTGTTATATACTCCGTAAAAAAAAAGGTTGTACGTAGTAGTATTATGTTAGTATACCTAGTTGTTCTAGATGTCCTAGGCTAAACTAACAAAATCGTTCTGCAGTGAAATTCTCATCTTTCAATACGATACATGTTGAGATGCCTATCTTCGTATTCGTATTCATATGTAATGTCTCTCTCTATTTCTCACGTTTTTAAATGGATACAAACTGCATGCTGCAAGAGTTGAATTTTCATGCGTATAAGATTATTAGTGTATCGGCACTTAAGAATATAAACAGTACCGTAAAATGGGGTGAATAGAAACAGTGGGGTAATTAGAAACAAAACATTGCTAAATTTTTGGCGGGAAATAATAAATAAACAATAAAAAAAAGAAGTTTATGGTCATCGTGAAGTTGGCTATACCTAAAACTAATAGAAAAATTGTAATTTGTTATGTTGGCACACCTGTAAATTCCTTCTGTTGACAGTTGACTTTGAGGTTAAGATTTGTGATTTTTTGGAGCTCCCAGAACTTTTTATGTAAGTACCAAACTACTGAATGTAATATATCACTGGTACGTTTTAAACGTTACACACAGTAGAATATAACAAACAATCCTATTTTTAAAATATTTTATGTGTGATTTGTCATTCCCCTGGGTTGTAGCTTCCTGATATGATAGTACGTAAATATTAATTGGGAGAGAATCAGGTGATCTTAAATAACTAGTAAATTAATACATAATTAGAACAAATACTGTTTCAAAATCGCACTAAACTAATCAATAAAAAGTTATGCATTTGGTCTTAACTCATTCCCCTGGTAGTAGAAAAGTTCCACTAGTATCAGATAAATGGCGCCAAAGGTTTATTTAGTTAGTTGACAACACACAGTGTTTATTGCTTTATTAATTTTTCAACAGTTTATTGTTCCATATACATTTAACTCCACGTGGTATTGTATATTGTGTTCTTTCTGTGTGTAGTCACATTCAAACTGTAATTTCCCTGGCAAGTAATATTTTTAATAGACATTAAAATATTGTTAGAACAGTACAGTAATTAACTAAAGTTAAATGTAATATATATCTGTGTGTAACCTCGACAAGATCACTTCCGGCGCTTATTTTTTGTCAAAAAAAAAAATCTCATACTTTGTCATTCCCCTGTTGTCATTACCCTGGAAAAATATTTCCAGGGAAATGACATCATTCCAGGGGAATGAGCATTATATAGAGTTTGTTTCAACAGAAACATTATAAACATTATTTTAGCTTAAGAAAGATGGAAAATCCAAGACAAGTACAACTACAGGAAAATCGAGAAGCAGAAAGGGTAAGATATAGAAGAATAATGGTTGATCTCGAAAAGAAAAAGTTAATAAAAGAAAACGAAAGGCTGAAGTCTATAAAAAAAAGGAGAAGAAAATGGTTCTCTCAATAGCTAAAATGACACCCAAACAAAAACAAAAGAGAAACCGAAAAGCTGACGTTCGGCTCCAAGAATTTTTAAACATTCTATAAATTTACGAAACCAGTAAATGTTTTCGAACAAAAATAATACTTTTGCGTTTACCGCATTATTTTGTATGTTTTACTTTGTTAATTATTTTTGGAAAAGGAAGTATAATTTACTTTTTCTACCTGCAAGTTACTGACAATAAGTATTTTTTGTTGTTAGGTTATTATTGCTTGTTTCATTTTCAAATATTTTTAAAATTAAGCTCTGTTGTATGCGTTCATTTGTCAACAGTTATTTTATTTTTAAATACACATTCGTTCTTATAATTTGTGTTTTAGTTATTAATAATTTATGCATATTTTCTAATAATTTGGACGATTTATCATTTTCCTGGAAATACTGACATTCCCCTGTTACCAAATTTAAGAACAAACCTAATAATTAAAAAAATAATAAAAAAACAGATGTGTCTATTGTTAAGTGTTGTTGTTAGTTACTAAGTAAAACATTTAGTCAAGTTTTTTCATATAAATTTTCTTTTTCGTCCAAAATATAACCTTAATTGTTGGTCATTTTGAGGCAATCATCCATAAAAGTGTTCAAAGACAATTTACCTGGTAGGGATTTCGTATATTCTTTTATCGAAAGATATAAACAAGCCTTATCTTTAAGGATGTGCCAAAATATAAAAAGAAGCAGGGCTGCTATTTCTCCGGAGGTGATAAACGAATACTTTAACAACCTCGAGTTGGAATTGAAAGACGTACCAGCTGGTAAAATCGTTAATTATGACGAAACGAATTTATCTGATGACCCAGGGAGGAAGAAAGTTATTACCAGAAGAGGATGCAAATATCCGGAACGTGTAATTAACTCTACCAAATCTTCGGTTTCTGTGATGTTTGCTGCTGCTGGGGACGGCAATATATTACCTCCTTATGTGGTATATAAAGCCTTACATCTCTACCAAAGTTGGACTGAAAATGGCCCTAAGAACTCTCGTTACAATAGAACAGAATCAGGCTGGTTCGATGCCTTCTGTTTTCAAGATTGGGTTGAAACTGTAGCAGTCCCCTATTTGCGAAGGCTCGCCACGCTCCTAGTCTCCCCAGGACTGTAAGGGGTGGCAAAGATTACTATTTTCCCAAGCTAACTCTATTAAATTTATTATTCGGAGAGTGGGGTGGTTAATGAAAGTATTTTGTCCTGGGATCTGATTTAATATTTTTATCTTTTAGTTGATGCACAAAATTTACCATGGAGTTATTATCCCCTACAAATGTTTATTATGTTCTCTATACTGTTAATAATATAAATGTGATTTACGTTCCCCCTTGTAGTACTATAAGGTGCACAGAAAAAGGTTAGTTTTAATTATTATCTTAAATCTTATCAACTATATATATATTGTACTGATGGTAATGAGAGCTGCTACGTTCAGGTACATTAAAATAAGAAAGGTAGTCCTTACTTGAGGGCTGAGGGATTTGAAGTCTTACTATCGACTGATAACTCAGGACTCGGTAATGGTTGGTGATGTCTCCAGAAGGTGCCAATGAATTATATGGGTGCTGCAGATAAATCGGTGGTAGATACCGAACCTTCAATATCTATCGGTCATATCTCTCGATTCAAATAATCTTGTTCAAATAAATATTCAATGAATAAATGAACGCATAAAACGTAAATAAGTACGTAAATAAGTACTTAAAGGCCACAGATGTGAGGGGCCTTTCTTTTACAAGCAATAAAATCCACAATATGTGATTCAACTTAAATGAAACATTACTTGTAAGAATTAAGATGAGGGTTGAAAATACTGGCTAAATAAATCCGAAAATTCGAAAACTTAAACCCAGGTGGTTCAGCAAGAAGCCATTTTATTCCAAAGGTCAGATATGAGAGTATAAAAAAAAAGATTTATAAAAAGTGGTCAGTTCATGTCCAGATAAGATATTTTAAATTATCCTGATTGTTGTACCTTAATGTAATTATTTTAATTAATTTGAAGTATTTGAAAAAGAAGAAAATTGACAACAAAATGACTTTGACATGATAGAAATAAACAAGTCATATATAAAATCATAAAGATTTTAAAGAAAATCTACCTTAAACTACCTAACTAAATAACTAAATTTCTCTAAATTATTTAAATAGGGTAAACATTTATAATTTAGTATTTCGTTGGAATAACATTCTTCTAATGTCGATTTATATTTTGTATTGTTTTTAGAAGTAAAACTACACTTAGTAAAATATATGCAGACGATGAAGGCGAGAAAAAAGGGTGTGAATAAATCTATTGGTAAGTTTTATGTTCCTAAATATCTTATTGATATTGTTATTTATATTTATTATTTTTAGGGTTTCGAAACAGATGACTGAAAACTATTATTAATATTGTGATTTATCTTATTACGAATAAATTCATTTTTTCGAAGACATCTTTATCTTTTTAGGGTAAAATGTGCACGAAACAGGCTTGAGGGACAAAAGTTTTTGATTGGTGATAATTTAGCATCACATCTGTCATTGGAGGCAATTAGATTGTGTGAGGAGAACAATATTAAATTCATTTTTCTCCCAAGCAATTCAACCCACCTGACCCAGCCACTAGACGTGGCTTTTTTTCGTCCAGTAAAGATATCTTGGCGTCATATTTTAGAAACTTGCAAAAAAGGTCTAGGTAGAAATGAGTCGACTGTTCCAAAAGACAAATTTCCTGGTTTACCAAATCAGCTATGTTCAACATTTAAACAAGATAATGTTATTTCCGGTTTCAAAAAATGTGGTATTGTCCCTATATGTCGAGTCAAAGTATTGTCAATGCTACCTAATACTGACCCCATCCAGACATTACAGATGTGTACCGTTGAATCAATCGACGACACTTTTAAAGAATTATTAAGAAGTTTGAGGCAAGGAGACACCCCAAAACCCCGGAAGACTAGGAAAAAATGTGTTGTTCAACCAGGTAAAAGCATCGGCATACAGGAATATCAAGCAGATATCGACCCTGCAGATTTCAACCAAGCTGTAACACCGGTAGCTTCTTCAAGCAAACATCCTACTCGTTCAAAGAAAAATACAAAAACGAATGATGAAGATTCATCGTCAGTGAGCTCTAAATATTCCCTTCAAGACAGTGATGATGAATTGGACCTATCATTTTCTGAAGATAAAGAAAATTCCTTCACAAATAGTCCTACACGTAAAAGTACCAAGACCCTTCACCCTGGAGATTTTGCAATTGCGAAAGTCTACGGCAAGACCAAGCAGTCTGTTAGATTGTACGTGATCAAAATTTGTTATCTCGTTGATGATGGGTATGTGGGACTTTTTTATAAAAAGGGCGGCGAGACAATGAAGTTTTCTGTAACAACTGAAGAGTCGTTCATAGATCATGCTGATATAGTTCGAGGGTTGTCTTCTCCCACTGTTTTTTCCTCTGGTCGATTCAAAGATATGCTTTCTTTTCCAGATAATCTCAGTGATTTGACAATATACTAATTTTATTTACTGATGTTTTTAATTTTTATGTTTTTGGTTTCTTCATCTGTTTATATTTACATATACTATGTAGATGAATATATTGATTTTTTTGTTTTTAGTTCGTTTTAAGGTTTTTGTGTTAAATAAAACTGATTTAATCAAACTGAATTTTTCTTTTGAAATGCTATGAATAGATACAAACGCTCAATTAAGTATGTGTTTCTTTTGACCCCATTTGTAGGGTGAATAGAAACACAACGAAAAAAAATAAAATGAAATACAAATTCATTTTTTTTTAAATAATTTATAGTACACTTCATCTAGAAGAGACTAAGACCCAAGTTTTACACTAATTTAAACTACATTATCTCATCAAACATCGCAGTAGCGTTACACAATAACATGAAACCTTTTTCTATTCACCCCATTTTACGGTATCTATTAAAGATTAGGTCTCATTTGGGTTTACTTATATAGCGTCAGAAAGTTAGATAGGGAGGTCCATGAAACAAAAAAAAAACACTTTTTTAGCTAAAATGAATTTTCCTTTTTCTCTATGATGACCACATTGACCATCCATTTAACTATGTAATGTTGTTCCTATATTCTGTCTTTCATATTTTTGCTTGGTTGTCCAACTCTTGTTTTCTCAAATATTTTAGTTTATAATACTTGTATTTTGATTCTTCAGTTTAAATTCCTGCTGTTATTTACCACGTTTTTAATGATAACAGTGTAACATTGAAATAAATATTTGTCTTACCTTTTAATTTTTTATTCCTGGTATGTCATGTGATCCATTTGGAAAAAGTTTCGGTGTTGATGGACCTGCAACAAAAAATACAAGCGATATTAAAAGCCAGAACTAATTCAATAAATCGATCATTTATTTTAAACATCTTAAACATACGATTGACTTAGGTATTCATTTTTGATTAACATAATAGATAGCACAAATTAGATGTAAAATATATGCATGTATTCAAAAGAACAAAGTATTTCCATTTATTTATAGTTAGCTAATCTCATTTTTTTGCGAATTTAAATGACAGGTATGTAAATCAAAGACGTAACTGTGAGATAACCGAAAAAATGCCATTAAAATTAATGTCACTTTGTGTAGAATACACATTAAAAACAAACTTAACGGATAAAAGAGCTTGGTGTTATATTTTATTGTATTGAGCTAGCAGATTCTGAATTATATAGACCCGGTTGCAAAAACGCTTGTTAATAGCTAATATACTGTGTGTATTTTGAAGTTCATGTCATTTAGACAGATCACAGTCAAGCACTGCAATAAGATCTTTGGCGCATGACCATAAAGAAGGTTAAGATCTTTTTGGGGATATTTTTAGAATCCAGATGCTTAAATATTTTACTCCTTTATTTTGAGCCAATCAAAAATGGCTAGTTTTGCAATGTATGTGATTTCTTTTTACTATTACAATATAATACTCTCGTATTAGAATACATGCCAATGCATTTGAAAAATTCTCATATTCTAAGTATTAATACAAATATATTAAGGCGCTTTCTCACGGGTCAAGTTTAGTTGACCGATTTTAGTTAATCAACAATAGTTAAATACAACTTCAATCA
The DNA here is from genome assembly GCA_927349885.1 of Psylliodes chrysocephalus. Classification (NCBI taxonomy): domain Eukaryota; kingdom Metazoa; phylum Arthropoda; class Insecta; order Coleoptera; family Chrysomelidae; genus Psylliodes; species Psylliodes chrysocephalus. The sequence goes on from OV651826.1 coordinate 4,346,751, forward strand.
ATTGTTATTCATACATTTCAATATAAACTGAATTATCAGTTACAATGTAAAATGACGTCGAATGAAGTTGTGCGTGAATGTGTTTCAGTTCTTTTAATAAAAGTGAAACAATCTACTTTTGTTAAAAGAACTGAAAAGAATTGTCAATATAAATAAAAATCGTAAGAAACGTCGTTTTTGGGTGAGGCAGTGGATTCTGAGAAGAAATAGATTGGAAGCATCAAAAACCTTGCTAAGAGAGCTGGCTCTAGAGCAGGCCTGCACAACTCAGATTTTCAAAGGGCCGCCTGAGCCTATATTGGTCTGTTCAGATTCTAAAGTTTAGGATCGCATAAAAAACAAGATACACTGATGCGTCAAGCAATCTCACCAAGATTAAAGTTGCACTATTTTGATAGATTTTTGACAGATAACGTCAAAATGTCAGTTTACTTTACACACTTAGTGCGTAAAGTAATCTACTTTACGTAAAAGTTAAAAATTCTTTTATTGCAAAAATTGTGGTGTATAAATTTTTTTTATGCAACAAGTGTGTAAAGTAATCTTTTTTGCTCGTGTGAATGGATTCCCACTTACCAAAAAAATATAGCTTTATACACTACTTGTTGCATAAATATTTTCTGCGGACAAAATTGACCAAATTTTGGCGATGCAATGACAGAATTGCAATTTAATTAGAGTTTTTTCGATTTTTTTCAAAGAAAATATTGGCAAAGATTTTTAAAAACTTTAAATGGTATTGTATAGACCATACAAAAAATATAAATAGCATATTTCGTCAAGCAGTTAACACTTGTTTTACATTGAACAATATTTAAATGCTGATTCCCAAAATTTAGCACTGTAACGTTTGTTTAATTTATTTATAGTTTATTTATTTACAATTTATTTATAACGTACTAATTAATTTACATAATACTTAGGCACTATTATGACTAACAAATCTAATTTATTTATTACAATTTATCTTTTCTGTCCAACACTTAAATTTAATCTTATCGTCCGTCGACAAACTCGCGCTATTTGTATAAAGCCAGCTCTATACCAGAACACTCTCGAGTTTTCAGAAAAATCGGGAACTGCCTCTCTATGACTCATACGCCGCAAAGGGATCACTCCGGTAGTTTCTCGAAGGGGTACGTTTGTCTCTATATGGCCAGCGCTAGACCTCGTACCGCGGCCAATGAGTACACAAATTACAGAGACGGCTCTGCGTCACAGTAAGTTTGCATTTACGTCAATGTTTCTCCAGAGGCGCGATATATTATATTAGTGTTTAAATACAATGATTTTTACAATGTTTTGACAAAATTATGTGCAGTTATTCAGAGGAACAGGCCATATAAAGATCAGCTGAAAATATTGAAGCCGTTCGGCATGTTATTGATAAAAATCCAAAAAGATCGATTTCAGTAGTGATTATGAAGATTTAATAGTACTGGCTCAAGAAACAAATTTGTCGTATGGTACATTCCAAGTCATTCTAAAAAATACACACTATACTGTCATGCATTCAATGTTTTCGTGAGATTTTTTTCAGCTGATTATACAAGACGAGTGGAATATCGTCAATGGTTCAAAAATAATATAAACAATAAAAAAATCCCTAACACAGTTTTTTCTCAGATGGGGGCTTGGTTTTTTCTTTCTGGGTATGTTAATTCACAGACTATGAGGTGGTGGTCAAGTAAAAATCAATTTTTTTTTTTTTGTAAAAGAACCGTTGCATTCCCAAACAAACTTATATGGAATCATCTTCTATTTTTCATAATTTTTGAGATGTATGAACATTTTTTGTTTATGAATATTACTCAGTCCTTATCAAAGACTTTTGATGACAAATAATGGTATTTTTTTTTTGTTTCTAAAACGAAATTAGATTTAAATTTTTAATAGCCAAAAAGCAAAAACAAAAAGAAAATTGGTAATTTTTAAAATCCGTGATACCACCTCTAGCCCTTATATAAGCTTCTATTCGCCTTGACATGCTTATTATTAAATTGTCAACATTGTCTTGGGGTATGTTTTCCCATTCTGCTAATGCTGCATCAATAACCTGTGCGACATTTTCTGCAGTGTTTCGACGAGCTCTAACCCTTCTTTTGAGCTGGTCTCGCAAGTGTTCGATTGGATCTAGGTCTGGTGAACATGCAGGTCAGTCTACAACTGTGACACCTATCGCTTCAAGACATTCTCTAGCCAATCTGCTGGTATGGGGGGTGCATTATCGTGCATTAAGATAAAATTATCCACAATTGCAGCTCTCCAAAGCCTAACGATTGGTTCTAGCACTAAATCAACATACCTCGGACCAGTTAAAGTTTGTTGAAGGGGTAATTATGGAGTTTTTGCTCCTAGCATAATATCTCCCCAGAACATTACAGAAAAAAAAACATTTTGCCAATTCTCAATTATCTAGTTTTGGCACCAATTTAGCCGGTCAATTTTATTTTGCCTAGATAACGGTGGGACCCGTAACTCTATCCTACTGTACAACCCTCGAGCGCGAAATCTTTTTCTTAAGGTTTCAATTGAAACGTTCACATCTGTAGCTTCCAGAAGTTGTCTTTGTAGCTCTGGATGAGAAACACTAGGAATTCTTCTAGCAATTTGGCTCACAAAGCGGTCCTGTTCTTCAGTTGTGACTCTTTGACGACTTTGTCTGGGGCCTCTTCTTGAGAGTTTCTAGTTCCAAATATCTTTCATATGTTTTCAATACAACACCCTGGGTATCGCCTATTACCTCTGGTATGTTTCATTTGGACATTCCTTGTTCAATAAGAGCAATAATTCTTCCCTTCTGCACAGCTCTTAGTCAAATATAAGGCATTTTGTTGTTTTTTTGGACCGAAATAAAATTACCAGAGGATCGTGATTTTACTTCTGAACACAAAATTCACAAGATAATAAATCGCAGCAGTCGCTTCTTTATTATCATGTTTGTTTTGAACAAAAAGCCTTATCTTAAAGTTGGATACCAAATTTTGTCCTTACAAAAAGTTTATTCATATAAGTTTGGTTGTGTGTATTTGGCCCAAGCCACCATGTCTCACACTCTAGCAATAACCTTGGATCTAAACCTCTACTAACAAAATCGGCTGGGTTGCGTTCCGACGCCATATATCACCATTCTGTATTACATACTTAGATTAAAGAGACCGAAGATGTAACATTGCACACTGCGCATGTTGTCTATTTTAACCCAAAGTAATCCACCAATTGAAAATCATTGTTTGCACGACGCCACCCGAATTGCTCCGATTTTTCCATTCATCGATCACCTCCACCTGAGTTTAATCACCATTGACAGCTGTTTTTTGATTTATTTGTTGGTATTTTAGCAATTTATCTTGAAAAAATGTATGTACTTATAATACAAGTACTAATGTTATGAACTTATTCGTTTTCAGCGGTAAATATTTATTAACGTTTTGACATAAAGCGCCATGATTCTCTGGGCTGAATACTTCAGATCCGCATTAAGGGGTTTCAATAAATATTAAGCATCCGAAATCAGATTTCATATTACTTACATAAATTTACAAAAAGATAAAATTTTGAACATTTAATTTAAATAACAAGTAAATAGGCATTGTTGCTAACGAAATTTTGTATTTAAAAAGTAGTTTTATAAGAATGTTTTCTAAAGGTGATTTTAAGCCCTTTTTGGTAGATAAATAAGAAGTAAACAATCATAGTTGCTGGCTAAATTTTATTTTTATAAGGTATTTTTATAAGAATATTAGATGAAATACAGGATGACCTACTTAAAATTACAAGGTTCATCTTATTTGCGGTCAAATCGAAAGTGACATTTGAATCTTCAGTCTTAAAACAAAGTAAAACGCACCATATGATCTAGTATAAGCAAAAAAAAATACTAAAGTTACGGGAGTTGGTCACATTAATAAAATGTTACATTACAAACCCCTAAACAACTCGAACAAAATTTTCGTTTACTAAAAAAATCCAAAATTTAGCAATACTTATTATTTATTATACAATCGAATGCGGTTTCAAAGATAACGGGATCAAAAAATCCGAATCTCTAAATGTTTGAGCTAAACGCTCGGATAAAAGCAAACGACCGATAGGGGTTACAAAAATAATCGATTTATCGATAATTCTGATATTTTTTTATGAAAATCGATTTATCCGCTGTTTTTAATAAATTATTTTTGTTTTTTTAAGATAATGTATTAATCGATTTTAAAGGAAATACAAAAAAAGTAGATTTATTCAAAATAATCGATTTTCGTTCAATCGGTTTTTTCATTATTCGATTGAATATAATCGGTTATTTTATATAACCGATATTTTGGTTATTTTTTTAAAATTATCGATTTATTGGTTAATCAGCTTTTTAATAATCGATTATTTTTGATAATCGAATAATCAATTTTAAAGGAAATATTAAAAAAGGATTATTAGAAAATAATCGATAATTCGTTTTATTTTTTGGAAAATCGATTTATCATAGAATCGGCTTCTTAATTAATAGGTTATTTTCAATTAGGCGATTATTTTGGAATTATCGATTATTTTCGGTATTTCAAAGATAATCGAATTATCGATTTTAAGGAAATACAATAAAATAGATTATTGATAATAATCGATTTATCATAGAATCGGCTTAATTATTTGGTTATTTTCGATTAGGCGTTTATTTTGAAATTATCGATTATTTTCGATATTTCAAAGATAATCGAATTATAGATTCTAAAGGAAATACAATAAAGTAGATTATTGATAATAATCGATCGATGAAAAATAATCAATTATTTAAAATATTCGATAATTCTGTATTTTTTTTTGAAAATTGATTTATCAGTTAATCGATTATTTTTGATTAATCGATTATTTTCGATTTTTCAAAGATTGTCAAATAATCTGTTTCAATGGACGAAAAAAATGGATTATTAGAAAATAATCGATAATTCGGTTTTTTTTTTTTGGAAAATCGATTTAACGTAGAATCGGCTTTTGAAATAATTAGTTATTTTCGACAGACGATTATTTAGGAATAATCTGTTATTTTTGGTATTTCAAAGATAATCGAATTATCGATTTTAAAGGAAATACAATAAAAATAGATTATTGATAATAATCGATTGATCGAAAATAATCGATTATTTAAATAAATTTAATAGTTCATTATGACGCTAATAAACAAAGTCCGGTCCCTGCCACAGAGTTCGGGTCGCCGCGTGTCGCCGCCCAGTTCCCCCACTCCGTTAACCTTTCTTTAGAAATTGGCAACATTTGCGCAGGTTAAACACCGGTGTATGTTATATCTCTGGTCTCTTTTATCTAAGATTACATGTTAGTTTTCTATTTCACAAGTTTCAAGACAAGCTTCAACTTGAAAACAATTCATGATGACGCAGAGCTTAAACCATAAAAGTTTGATTGAGTCAAACTTTTGTTGATCAACTAAGAAGTTCATCAACTCTATTGAAAGACAGGTTCTCACAACAGTTTTTATTCAACTTTTGTTGATCAGTTAAAATCGGTCAACTAAAATCGACTCGTGAGAATGCGCTTTTAGTAAATAATAATACTTTCGAAATATTACTTTCGAAATGCCAAAATTTTTAATATAAATCCAAATTCAAAAATGTTCTTACTAAAATCGTTATCATCAAATTTTAAACAACTTTTAAAAATGTCCGTCCGTCCGATATCACGTTTTTTGTCCGCACGATAAGTCTAAAATGAAAAATGATTTCAACTTGAATTTTTTAGCAAAAATCAAGATCTATAAAGGGAAGCACCTTATTGATTTAAAAAAATCTGAATAAAAATGGGGGGGTCAAGGCAAGGTTGAAATAAAAAAAAATCAGAAATCAAAAACGAAAAGAGATATCAACATGAAATTTTTAGTAAAAATCAAACTGTATAAGGGGTTAAACTGTGAAGAGTATAATATAGAATGCTAAGCATTATATATCTTTATTCTAGTTCATGCTTTGTCCCTGCCAACACAATACAAATCAGATGACTATATTTATGATCGATCTAGGTGCAACACAAAGCAGACAATCTTTAAAATTAGCCAATGATTACATTAAATTACGACACTGAAATGCGTGATAAATATTTGTGAACCAGATGATCATGGTAATGTTATGTTAAATTATAGTCTGGCGGGAAATAATCATTAAAGGCGGATTTTTGTATGACTATACGAATTAAAAATAATTGTTTACGTATTTATAGAAAAGACTTACTAAATGTACAATTAACCTTACAGGATGAGACTAAATAAATTATTTTTAAGACAGTTGGTGCTTAGAATAAAACCGTATATTGACTGATGCAATGCAAACATTTTATTTGGAAAACTTGTTTAGACATAACCTTTCACGCTTTGGAAGCTTTATCTAGGGATCAACCAATATGATTTTTTGTGGCCGATAACGATATCGATCGATCGATACCAATATATCGGCCATACATTTTTATTAAGAATATTTTACTATAAAACTTAGGAAAAATTGACTCATTATGCTCCTTTACTAAAAATTGCTTAGAAATCAAAACAGATAAACCAAGAGATCGGGACAATGATGTACCTGACTCGATTTCTCATAGTTTGTTTACCGGTATGACAGCAAGTAAATTACCATCACATAGGAAAACGACTGATATTTAATATGATAAATAAAATTGAAGGTGAACTTAAAATGTATATTAAATTAAAATTTCAAAAAACGGAGATTCTTTGAATTGGTAGGCACAAAAATAAGATATTTTTCCATTATTATATAAATGTGCACTCCCAACTAGTGTAGCTAGTGACCAGCTATTATCTTCAGCTGGTATTGTACAGGGTGATTCATTATGGGTTGAGACCAGCCGTATTCAGAATATTTAGAGGTATTTTTTTTAGGGAATCGTAAAAATTTGTTGATTTTTATTTCAAGAGGAATGCCTTCAATATGTCATTCCTCTCCCCTCCGTCACTCTAACCCAGCCATACTCAACCTTTTTTTCCTTCGGGCCACATTCATGTGTGGGCTATGTTACGCGGGCCGCAATAAATTTGGATGATGATCTTTTTTTAGGTCATCTATCTAAAATTAGTTAGTAGGGACCCCTAATAAATAAAACAAAATATAAATATATCCCGTTGGGTTACTGCAAAAACAAGATAACTCAGATTTGTAGAGTTTCAATAAAACACTGTTTAAAAGTTTAAAATTAAATAAAAATAAATGGAAGCTTTAAACTGTTTAATAATTTCAATGAAGGAGGTATTGAAAACATTGTTCACAAAGTATAAACTAAAAATCTAATAATTGGTACAAAAAAGAGAAAAAAACGTCACTTAGCTTATTTTAGCTCTATATACAAATCATAATTCAATGTATGTGTCACAATCTTCAATCGAAGATTCAGGTACGGGGTCTTTAACATTATTGGATAAAGGTAGATTGCATTAATAATGGTGAAATTCATCAGATGTAACACCTAATTTTGCAAAATTTTAGTAAATCTTTCTTCGTGCACTTTTTTGTAAGTATTTTCAATACTTTGTTTCATCCTTTCATGCATCTCTCTGAATAAATATTGTGCGAGTTTGGCATATAAAGCCGAATGCCACCCTCGCTCATTGATAAATTAAATCTTTTTTTCTGGTGGAATGTATTTAGGATAGCTGAATCTTTCGATATAAGTTGTCTATTAGAGAGTTTTGTTAAAATTCAAATTTGCTTGTTACCTTAATACTTTTATTTACGATTTTTCACATAAAAATTCACTCGTTACGGCTTGACCAATCACTCGTTACAGCTTGGCCAATCACTCGGTAATTAACAGGGGTGTATTCGAAGTTACCTTGTGGTTTTTATCAATATGAGTTTTGTGACGCATTGTGCAGCTAAAGAGTGTTTAGGCACTTCTCGCAATTCTTTTTAGGTTTCCTTTGGAGAAGTGATAACTCCATAAATCCCACCTGTATTTAATTTGAACATCCGTGCAACAATTTTAATTATAATTTATATGCTAGGTTGGGGGTATATTATACTTTAAAATATATAAATAGAAATTTCAAGACACCTAACGAGAATAGAAAATTAATAATATAAAGACATGTTTAAAAAAAATATACTTTAATAAGTAATTTCATAATCGAATTAAAGTAAATTTCAATATTAAAAGGACACTTCAAATGTTATATCGAATAATTCAAATTTATTGAAAAAGTACACTTTCTTCATTCAACTAAATACCTGATACTTCCGATTCTGACACCGTGGTATCAACACTGAAATGACGGTCTCAGAATCGGGAGTCAGGTGTGAATGTTTCCGTAAAATCTTTAACAAGAACAGTCATCGAGAAGTGAATATTGTCTGATGTGATTAGTTATTTAGTAGCAAGAATAGTCGTCAAATTGTTTTGAATCTGAAGATTATAAATTGTCACATGGTGTGATGTGCCAAAAAATTTCCTTTAAAACATCCACCTTTCATATAAAAAACTCCAATACAATTACCCTAGGCCGAATAGCCCTGGCAGCTGAGGCCTACAAAAATTGAAAATGAAGAAGAAGAAGAAAAAGAAAAAGAAGAAGAAGAAGAAGAAGAAGAAGAAGAAGAAGAAGAAGAAGAAGAAGAAGAAGAAGAAGAAGAAGAAAAAGAACTAAATAACCGTTTCCTTTAGAAGCTTTAAAGGCGTGCCAAAGCTGCCAGATTCAGTACGTTTGTACTGATTTCAGTACTTTTTCAACTTTTTCAGTACGTCAATGTTACGTTGTTAATTTTAGTACGTTTTTGTTAAAAATAGTCAATTCAGTACCGTTTTGGACATTTTTCGGAGAAAGTGACGCCTTTTATCAACAAAATAGTCAATATTCTGTATCATTTTCAGTACTATTTAAAATTTTTTCGAATAAATTGACGTATTTTATCAACGATGGCTGACAGTTAAGTCATGTGATGTAGATGAGTCAAATAATTTATTTGAAATTTAAATTGATTGCATGGTTTGTTGGCTGTAATTCGGAAAGTAAAATTGTTAAGACGTTTTTTGTTAAACATAAAGATTATATAGGTAATTTAATAAAAGTGTAGAAACCCAAGGAAATCATTTTTATTTCTCATATGTGCTTAGCCCATTTGGGTAAAATTTTTGTAATTGTTTCAGCCATTTTTAAGATGTTTCTCGATTTAGGCGTGGGTACATTTTCATAAAGTTGATTAATCAATACGTTTTTTTGAGATTCAATACGTTTTAAAATGTTTTTCAGTACGATTTGTCATTTTCATTCTGGCAGCCCTGAAGCGTGCTTTTTCCGATGACGTTTGACAGTTTGTGGTTTTGATTGAGAATTTTTGATGACATCGCACCAGTTGTTTAGTTTAATTGGATGTGGATAAACAAACAAACTTTATTTTTAAATTGTTGAATTTTGATTTTAACTGTTCAACAGTTCTCGTCATTTGATTTATAGCATTGAAACGTAGTCAGTAAATTCCAAGCTCTATTTTGAAAAAGATTTTCATATTTATCATGATAAAAATAGTATTCTAGCTATATCAACCTTTTCAACATTGTTTATTTTATCTGTTGTTTTGAATTTCAATATATTTTTATATTTTTCAGAACAAGCACTAAAAAAATACTATAAAATATACTGAAACAATTTTAAAATACAACTTAACTGAAGTACAGTCGATGAATAACTGATCTTTTATTTTTCACAGAGAAACTCTTTTTCACCATAGAACACATTGACACATACAGGGTTAGTTTTGGTTCAAACAGAACCGTCGATTCCAGTTCCCAAATACACTGGACAAATTATTAAAAAAAAAAAAATCGCGATAATTTAACAGTCTCAGAACTATAGTTTATTTGAAAATGAATGAATGACCCAGGAGATAAACCTCAATATAACATCATAAATCAGTGACGGAGAATTTCTGAAATAAAACGTTTAACATTATTTGTTCCAAAATAAAATCTTTGGTTTTCTTCCTAAAAATTTAAAAAATGCCAATTTATTTCAATTCTTGTCTCAAGTTTTCTAGTCATTTTAATCCACAAAAATAAGGTAAGTATATTATCTCTACAGGTATAAAATATTTACCATTCATGATCAATTTAAGTAACCTTCAACTCTCTTAGAAAGGATTAAAATTTGTAATCGGCAGATTGTAAATTATTTTATTTAAGATTTACATTTCTTTTTGTATAGTCCTGTGATTGTAATACGGCGAATTGTTAGTTTTGTAATAATAGGCGCTAGAAAGCGATATTGATCAAGGGAATCTGTGCAATAAAAATGACACAAACGTCTATATACTCCCGCGAAATTAAAGTGCAATTTACCCGTGCATATGAAAACTTTAGTGTTAAATGTAAATGACGCTCTTGTACATAAACATTTCAATAGTTTATAAGTGTTTAAATATGACTTTTAAAGCAACTAAAGGATGGAAGTATTACAGTAGAACATAAAGCGACAACTGGGAAAAAACCCATTCAAATAGACGGTACTATGAAACAACTGATCCAAAGAAAGATACCTACTTTGGATAAACTTTTAGTAGACATTAATGGAGACGAAACTTTGTTAAACGTTAAAAGAGACAAATTGTGGAAAATTTTACATGAATTAGACTTCGTTTGGGAGAAGAACGATAGAAAATCTGCGCTCATAGAGAAAAATGAAATTATTTTTTAAAGGAGGAAATATTTAAGGGAAATTAGAAAATTAAGAAGAAAAGACAAAAATATTTTTTATTTGGATGGAACATGGATAAATGAAGGACATTTTGTAAAAAAAGTTTGGCAAGTTAAACAGGTAAAAAAAGTTTGGCAAGTTAAACAGGTTACAAATGCTCGTCAGGCATTTATAGAAGGTTTGTCTACCCGCTTAAAATTTTTAAATGGTGTAGGTCGCCGTTTAATTATCACTCATATTGGAGGAGATAAAGAAATTGTTGATAGAGGCTTGTTAGAATTTGTTCCAAATTCTAGGAAAGACTAACATGAAGAAATGACTGCTAATGTTTTTGAGGAATATTTCAGTCAAATGATAGATTTATTACCGACCAATTCTGTAATAGTTATGGACAATGATAGTTGCCATTCAAGATTAAAGGAACAGTTACCTAACACTAAAAGAAATAATGGCAGAAGAGGGATTACTCAAAAAAGAGCTTATTAATAATAACGTTTATTCATCTTAAAAACATACAAATATAATATAAAATAATATAAAATACAAAGAATGAACAAACCTAAATAATCACAGAAGTAGTGTTAGACCACTTTTGTATGTGATATAATATTTAAATAGAAATAAAAAAATAAAAATGAAAATATATGTAAAATATTTTTTTAAATTATGTTCCATTATCGGAATAAATTTGTATCTAAATAATTATATTGTTTTGGTTATGTTTTTAAATTTTTGTTTTTTACCGTTTATTTATTGGGCATATTGTACATTCCACAAGGAAAACCTGTCTGTGGTCCGTTAGTATAAAAACAATAAACATGATAATATTAATATTTTAATTTTGAAATAATTACCTTTTTTTTCACAAGTGTTTTAGAATTAATAATTTTTATTTCTGCAGGAAGCGCCATGTACCAAAAACTTCTCTGCGTATTTGATTTATCTACTTTAGGTAAGATAAAAGTATGTAGCCTTGAACGAGTATTATAATCGTATTCCTTTTTTTAGTTCTTTCTTGTTGTGATGCTGGCGTATGAGAAGATTTTGACAGAACAGTTGTCTAGCATCAAAGAATTTACTTTCTTCGAAGAGATGTTCTGTTTCTGTTTGGTAAGTATACGATTTTTTTTTAATCTTCATGAGCCATTTTGAGTAATATTTAATTTATTTATGTGACAATCAAGTGCGCCGCCCCAAGCAATAATTGAATAAGTAATATGGGTTTCAGCAAGAGCGTAATATATCTTCATTCCATTTTAATATTTGAGAAAAAAATTTGAATGTATGCAATAGCATCTTCAATTTTTTAGTCACAAAGTTGATATGAATATCCCATTTTAAGTGATTGTCAATATAGACTCGTAAGTATTTAATATTAGAAACTGCTTTAATTTCAATTCCAATATTGTTGACTTCAATTTCAATTTTGTTGTAGTATGGTAAAGCATTGGAATATGATGAAAATGGAACAAAGAATGTCTTAGTGAAATTTACCGTAAGTAAGTTTTGTTGAAACCAATGAAATATATGAGGTAAGTCACTTTCAACTAATAGTTTTAAAGATACCCAGTCAGTGCTTTCATAAATAATGGCGGTATCGTCAGCAAAACTGATAATGGTGCCATTAGAATTAACGGAAAATAAGTTATTAAGGTATATATTGAATAAAATTGGCCTTAGTACGGTCCCTTGTGGAACGCCATACACCACATTCTTTGTTTCACTAACTGTATTATCAATTTTCACGGCTTGCTTTCTATCTTATAAATATGAGAATAATAAATCTTAGCTTCTCCCTCTAAAACCTATATTTTCCAGGTTTTCAATCAGTTTTGAGTGGCTAACTGTATCAAATGCTTTAGCGAGGTCTACGAAGATGCAGAGCAATGCTTTTTTCTGATCAATATTTTCATAGATATTCTTTGTGAGTTTAGCTATAGCATCTTGCGTAGACCTCCCCTCCTTAAAACCAAATTGATCATTAGAAATGATATATTTATTCAGGAAATTGGAGATACTTATTTTCAAAAGTTTTTTATAAATTTTTGCAAAGTTTGTTATAAGGGATATGGGTCTATAATTCGTCATATTATCTTTCTCCCCTTTTTTGAATAAAGGTTTAATTATAGCTATTTTAAATGGTGTTGGAAACACTCCGCTCTCAAACGATTTGTTCATTATATATGCCGAAGGCTTTACTATTTTATTCGATATTTTTTTTTATTACTTCAGCGCGGATATCATCAATGCCTGGAGCGTTGTTATTTTTGAGGGAATTAATAGTTTCTAAAATTTCTTTATCATTTGTATCGGGTAGAAAAAAAAATGGAAATGTTTTTTTTACTAAATTGTTTATTAGTGGGTTTTATTTTTTTTTCCAAATTAACGCCAATGTTAGAAAATAATGTACAAAATTCATTAGCCATTAGCTTTTTATCAAAAAAATTTTCACTATTGTCAAGAATGATTTCGTTAATGTTATTAGATTTGTGACTGCTGCATAACATTATTTATAGTTTTCCACAGCTTTGAAGGGTTACGATCAGTTTTTTCTATCAAATTTCTATAATAATTTGTTTTAGCAATTCTAATTAAATCCCTTAAATGGTTTCTATACCGTCTATATTCATTTATGTTGTTTATAGTATTGTTTTTTTGTATAGTTTATCTTTTATTTTTGACGATTGAACTACGGCGATCGTTTTCTTTCATTGTTTTTATATATTCACATTTTCTTATGCTTGTTTTTATAATATTAATAAATGTTTCAATGGCAATACAGACATTGTCTTCAAATATGACTAAGTTCTAGAATTCCTGACTTAAATTAGTTTGTAGTAAGTTTATAGTCTATATATTTTTTTAGTAATATCGTTTATGTTTAATATTAATTTTTCTTTTTCACAGGTAATAATTTGTGCCAGAGTTGTAAAATGGCCTGTAATTTGTGTTTCTAATACAGGTGGAATATACTTATTGTCGTCTTTGGTATTATCTAATATACATATATGATAAGGTGACCATTTTTTTCTAAACTGAAACCAGGACAATATGAATTTCAATTAATCCTAAGTTTCAAAAAATGTTTAATTTAAACTAGAAATATGAAAAATTAAAATATCATTTTAAAATATAAAAAAAAATAAAACAAAAAACATATATTTTTCTAAAGAATGAATTGCTTTTAATAAATATTCGTTTTCCTGAATATTTCCATAGAATTCCATACAGCTTGCATTTAAATTATTTTTGACTATCAAGAACGATTTCAAAGTTTCTACTTTCAATTGGGTTTTCTCGCTAGACTATAGATATTGTTTAATGAAGAAAAAACCCATTTGGTAGGTGCATTAGTTCCTGGCATACATAGATAATACTCTACCAATTTGCCAATACTATTGTGACTATCTGATACCGAAACACAATTTTCATTTCAATGCCAAAGTTTTATGAAAGAGCTCATCTTCAATTAAATTTATTTCCGGATAATGTCGAAGTAGATAATCACTATATTCTTGAATAATTTGATATGTAGGTTTCATGTTCAGTGTAATCCAATTAAATCTCTCGATTCCCTCAAAATGGTCTTCGCGTTCGTCCAGATACTGAAAACACATCCTGTAAAATTCCAGCACTTTTTCTTTGAAAATGTTTGATTTAACTAAGCCTTCTTCTTCGTCCAGCTTTTTTAAATTTTGTCAAACTTGCAGGGGAAGAAACACTTTTGCTATCCTGTCAGCAATTTTAGTTTCAATGTCCTTACAAATGATGCTTGTTTCCAACATAGTCCTGTCCTTCTATCTTTAAAACTGTGTTGTGAAACATTGACGACACATTATGGAGAAAGAAAAGCCAAGATTCGCATTCAGGATTCTTAAAATAATTTTTAATAATTATCAGCATTTTTTGATTAGACGCAAAATACGATTATAATGCAGGAAATATTTCTAAAACGCGCTCTATAGCTGGTAGTAACGCTAACCATGGCGTAGCACTGGAATACAAAAGTTTTTTATACTGTACGTCTACAAAATTCTTTTAATTCACTGACGCGCAGAGTATAAATGTAAAAATAGGAGTAAATTTTGGTTTAACAGTTTAAAACTATTTTTCGTGTACTGGTTTTGTTAAATGACTAACCAGGACTTATTCCCTGAAAACAGTACTGTACTGGTAAAATCAGTACGAATGGTCACCTTAATATATGATCAATAGAGGATTTAGTATTATCTTGAACCCTGGTGTTGAAGTTATGTAAAACATTCACCAAAATTTATAAGTATAGTGTAGATTGTAGATAAAATAGCAATAGAACATGAAGTTAAAGTGTTGTGATTACCACCTTATCACCTTAACCCCATTGATATGTTGCGAAAAACAATACAACATATATGACTTCATATCAAAAATTTCACCGGACAATTGGCAAAACGCTATAAGACATGTCATAGCAGAGGAAGAGAAATTCTGGAAACTTGATATATTAATAGAGGAAACAATCGGGCACGGTGGTGTAGCGGTCTATCGCGCTTATATTCATTTAAAGGCAAGTTTATGAGTCTGAGACTGCTGGGTTTCGAATCCCAGACCAGACCATGTGGATTTTTAATTAAATTGCATGGTTCGGTTTAGGATTTGATGTGTGGCGTATTAATAGAAATTCAATTTCTGTTGATATGACATGCAGATTAAAAAAATTCGCCATACATTACCGTCTCGATGATGGTGGGTGAGGTTTTCCGGGTTTTCCTCACCTGTAAGTCAAATGGCACCATCAATCATCTTTAAGTCGCCCCGGAGCGCCACGGCAAATAATAATAATAGCCGTCCCTTTCCCCGGACAAGCTCAGCTTTTGGGGTTAAAATTCACTCGTAAGGGGGTGAATTAGGGAGAGTATTATTATTATTATTAATATTATTAATATAACCAATTATTTCTGTGGGAAGTGAGGAAACTGATAATGACGACTCCTTATCGGTAGAAAACGACTTATTTATTTATGTGTGTAACTCTATATTTATATTAATTACAAGTTTATATGACGCTAGTACCCGAAATACAAACAAACAAATTTATAAGGTATCACTCCGTATTTCTTAAAAGATTTTTTTGAAAAGATTTTTTTTAGTATATTATATAAATTTGGTTGTGTATATTTATTATTACATTTTAAGGAAATGTCCTAACCTAATATACAGTATGGTTCAAATGAAAGGAATAAATTCATTATAATGGAAGTAGTTGGGTTTTCGAAAAAAATGCTCGGACAGGTCAATTTTGTTTACTTAAAGCGCAATTTTTTAAATAAAATTCAATTTTTCCCCACTTCCCATTTTTGGGCAGTGACGTCATTGACAATTTTTTTAAATAGTAACCCCCATTTTTTTTTCTTGATTTTGATAGATCTTGCAATTTCCTACTCGGAAACATAATATTTGAAATATCTGACACAACAATTTTTTTTGAATAAAAGTCATTTAAAGATCAGTTACATACATTTTATTTTGAAACACAATAAATGAATAAACGATAATTATTTGTAATTAAGTGCTTCATCTAAAAAAACAATAATAATAATAAAAAGAATTTAATGACAATTTCACAAATTCTTTTTTATTATTATTATTATTTTGTTAGATTAAGCACTTAATTACAAATAATTATCTTTTATTCATTTATTGTGTTCTCAAAATAAAATGTTATGTAAGATATTTCAAATATTATGTTTCCGCGTAGGAAATTGCAAGATATATCAAAATCAAGAAAAAAAATTGGGGTTACTATTTAAAAAAATTGTCAATGACGTCACTGCCCAAAAATGAGAAATGGGGGAAAATTGAATTCTATTTTTTCGAAAAACCAACTACTTCCATTTTAATGAATTTATTCCTTTCATTTGAACCATACTGTATATACTATGTTTATACATATATAAATGTGGGCACTTAATATTGACAGTTTACTCTTTTTTTATATTAAAGTAATTTCGTGTTCCCGTCACTAAGGTATATAATTATTGGTTAATCCCTTAGGGTTTGCTCATTCACATTTTATTTTATATTATATTCGAGGGTTTTCGGGGTGGTCATACTAAAATCTAGTGTGTAGTAGGGTTAGCTACAAGAAATTTTGGGATTCTTTGTAAAGAAAGATTTTATTTTTAAACAAGAAATTAAAAGAATCGTTATCACATCCCATAACCTCATATATGTCAATTGTCTAGTTTCGTTTTCTTCTTCTTCTTCTTCTTCATTTGGTCTCTTCCGCAGAGGAATTTGGTGACTCGTCGGGTATTCAGCCACCTTACGGACGGGAACCAGAGTTAGGACGTTACAAGTGAAAATTCAGATAAGATATTTACTTTTTTTCTACTTTAAACAATCCTGTATATAGACCTTTGCCATAAAAACTGTGCTATCATGCATTTTCAAAAAATCTATAGTTCGTGAAAGAACCAACACAAGCCTACTATAATTCCGGAAATCCCAAACTAAAATTTAAAATAGATTAAAAGTAATTATTTCTAATTAGATATATGTACAGTAAGGCTCGTACTTTCAATAAAAGGGTTCGTAGAATAGATAATAGTATTACCCATAACATTACCCTGCTTCCTGTGTCCTACTGCAGGTATTAATTCCTAGAATAATTAAATTTCAAATCGTTCACTTTCTTTTTCACCTACTTTGGAAAAACCCGATCCCAAATATTATGTAGAATAAATATTTATATTCTAAAATAAAATAGTTTTGAATCCAAAACATTTCATAGAAAATTTAACATTTTTATAACTAATATTCCGGTAAATTACACGGAAAAAAATGTGACTAGAAAATTTTACTACAATGTTGCAGTAGTAGAAGACTTGTAGAAAAATACTTAACAATTTGTAGAAAATTTTACTACAATTTATAGTTAAAAACTATTAATTATTGTAGCAATTGAATTGTCGAATAAAATGCTACAACAATATGAAAGAAGTTCACAATGTTTAGTATATTTTACTATTATTTGTAGAAGTAGAAATTTATTACAATTATCGTAATTACTACTACTAACTTCTGTAAAAAGTTGTACAAATATTAATAATTATCTCTACAAAAAATAGACATTTTCTCTACAAAAAATAGTAATACTTTACATCCCTTCTTATGAAAAAAATTCAATTTTGTTCAAAAATATTCTATAATATTGTAGAAATTCTAAGTCATGTGAACAAAACAGAATTCTGCTATTGGCCAACGTTTTCTGACGTCGATCATAAATGGCCAGACAGCAGTAGCCGTTCGCCATGTTCACATAACAAAGCATGGTACATATACGAGTACCTATAACACATTATTATATTATAAGCACCGACGCGTTTGAGAAAATTTTAATAATAAATTCTATTGGTGGTAAGTACATTTATTATTGTTTCTGAATAATTTACCTTTAGATAAATAATTTAAATAACCTTAGTAGATTATTTTAAAAAAATAGTTTTGGACAACGATCGAATGTTGTGCCCAACGATCGAATTTTGTGCCAAGTTCAATGATGTTTTTTTGTCTTAATTGTGACATACCTACTTTCTCATTTTCGTTAGTTATCTGACTTAGTCATTTAATATCCAAATCAGTGTAAAGGTGATAAATATCCCCGTTTTAAGGGTATGAACAGTTCAATTGGTATTAATTTTTATTTCATATTTTTCAGGTGCAGAAAAGCCAACTGAGACTGAGTGAGCTATTATTACTGTTATTTATTACATAATGTAATTAAGACTTTGTATCTTTTATATTAAAACAATAAATTGAATATTTTATTAAGGAACATTTTTTCTAGGTTATAATTACAATAATTATGGAATACTACTACAAATTTTATTAAAAACTTCTACAATTTGTATGAATTTTTACTATTTATTGTGTAACATTTTCGTATTTATTTTCATAAAACGCAATACATTTTTAATATAAATTCATACAATGAATAGCAAAAATTATAACAATTTGTAGAACAATTCTTATGATGCATTCGGATATTTTTACTAAATATTGTAGATAATAACTCTACAATACATTCTCCACAAATATTTGGAAATTTTTACTACAAATTGTCCCTGTCCCTATATGTACTATTTATTGTAGAGAAAAAATCTACAATTGTAGAAATTTGTTCTACAATTTTTTTTTTTTCGTGTAAATACAGATCAGTAATACCACAATGGTAAAATTTTGTTAAAGCACGTTTTAGTAAACATATGTTAGGAAAACCATTTTTTAAAGGAGGCTTTAAAGTGAACTTTAAATAGAAGCTTTCTCTGTTTATCCGAATTTAGGGTTCGATTATGAAATTGGTCCTTAGTTGCGAATTGTAAATCTTGTACGTATTTTTTTTTTTTTTTGACGCAGTAATAAAAATATATTTTCATTAATAAATGAATGCTTTACCATACTCAATTAGATCCAATTCGGCAATTTAAAAAAAAAACCTATTTAGTGCAGGGCATAGTGGCGCATTCGTTTGCAAAATTGTTTTAATTCGTAATTAATTAAGCCAGAAAAAATGAATTTTTTGCAATGAATTAATTTTTTTTATATTCTTTAGTATATTTCGAATAAAAAAAGTCCTTACGCCCATCATCGTATCTTTAACCCTTTAATCGTTATGAATGTTTTAAAATCTGAAATTGACGAAAATTCTAATTTTCTTGAATTAAATAATATACCTTAAAATTTAAAATGCTATAATTTTAAATTTTTTATCGAATATTTAAACTATAATAAACAAAATTACTTAAGGAGGTCCTTTCGCCACCCCTTTCGCCACCAATGTTAAATAAAAAATATTAGATTATGACTAAAATTTATTTTTTATCTAATAGTTGAAGTCATTGATTTAATGTTGAACTTTTAACTATCCCTTACCGTGCAAATTTTTGAGATTTTTTTTTTAAATGTGAGTATTTGTACAGTGTCTTATGAGAAAATAAGACCTCAACAACAATTCTCGAATTATATTATTATTATTTATTGATTAGATGGAGTAGAAAAAACTAAAAATAGGGTTTTTGAAATATTTAGGTTTTGATTTATTGATTAGATGGAGTAGAAAAAAACTAAAAATA
The DNA here is from genome assembly GCA_927349885.1 of Psylliodes chrysocephalus. Taxonomy (NCBI): domain Eukaryota; kingdom Metazoa; phylum Arthropoda; class Insecta; order Coleoptera; family Chrysomelidae; genus Psylliodes; species Psylliodes chrysocephalus. Next base: position 4,366,557 of record OV651826.1, read on the forward strand.
GGGTTTTTGAAATATTTAGGTTTTGTTTTTTACAATAAAATATATAGGTTACCTTGGAATTTATTGAGAAAGTCATGTGTTGGACACATCAGATTTTTTATTTAACATTGGTGGCGAAAGGACCTCCTTAAATAAATTTTCAAAATTTTGTTTGTTGTTATGTTTTTTTTACGTTATAACAATATGCTTCCTACGCGCATATACTTTTAGAGAGAAGTACTTCTATCTCACTTCCAACTCAATGTGTAAGATGGGTAAGAGAAAGCCCGATGACGCGCTGAATCATTTTTTTGCTGTTTTTTAGAGGTAATAAGTTTATAAAAATTATTATTAACATTTTTCATAACACTTTGCTATATTTGCCGACTAATAGTTTTGTATCATGTGATTTTTTTTACTTTTGATAACCTTTTTATTTATTAAAGTTAACAGAAACATTTATTTTTAACATTTATTTTTATTCATAAAAAAATTATTGTCAGATACTGCCTGAGAAGTAAAATCTTCTTCAACCTTTTTTTTTTTTTTCAATACGATAAAAAGACCAAATGCACTTGTCGTGATCTTTAGATTTCTCTGGTTTTGGTTGTTTTCTGTGATAACTAAATAAAGCCACTGTATTTAACAAAACCGCCATTACCTGAAGACTTAGTAAAACCGTGCAACTGTAAAAAAATTGTGCAACGAAAGCTTGTTCGTGTCAAAAACTAAACATGACGTGTGTGGCATTATGCGGATGTTTAATTGAATGTTGCCAAAATCAATTTCATGTAAAAACTAGTTAGATGTACAAACTATAATTTTATGTAAAAATGTTCTTAATAAATGAATATTACTATTAAATAATCATAGTGGAAAAGAATTAACAACCACAGAAAAAATTGAATACATATATATTGCGTACTCTGTTTTAAAATAAAAACCAGGTGAGTCAACTATGCTCATCGTAACAGGTAGAAATTTCCCTTGAATTACGGCAGGTATGTTTATCTTCTTTTATCTTATTGGAAAAAAGTGAGAAAAATTTATTTCTTAGACAGCTCTTGGCAATGATTTTTTTTGTGGATGGAACATTTCTATTAACTTCAATGAACAAAAAAGTTATCGAAAGTATCTAAAAAAGTAAAAAAAAATCACATGATACAAAACTATTAATCGGCAAATATAACAAAGTGTTATGAAAAATGTTAATAATAATTTTTTTAAACTTATTACCGCAGAAAAACAGCAAAAAATTGATTTAGCGCGTCATCGGACTTTCTCTTACCCATCTTATACATTGAGTTGGAAGTGAGATAGAAGTACTTCTCTCTAAAAGTACACGCGCGTAGGAAGCATATTGTTATAACGTAAAAAAAACAACAACAAACAAAATTTTGAAAATTCATTTAGGTAATTTTGTTTATTATCGTTTGAATATTCAGTAAAAAAAATTAAAATTAAAGCATTTTAAATTTTAAGGTATATTATTTAATTCAAGAAAACTAGAATTTTCGTCAATTTTGGATTTTAAAACATTCATAACAATTAAAGGGTTGAAGATACGATGATGGGCGTAAGGACTTTTTTATTCGAAATATTCTAAAGAATATAAAAAAAATTAATTCATTGCAAAAAATGCATTTTTTCTGGCTTAATTAATTATTTTTCGTTGTTTAAACAATAACATCAACAAATATTGAGTGTCATCTTACACTTTTATAATCAGGAAAGTCTTCCGGACATTTAAAAAAAAATTATGAATTAAAACAATTTTGCAAACGAATGCGCCAGTATGCTCTGGTCTAATTTATTTATTACAGTATATTTCTGTGACGCTATATAATATAATTAAAATAACCTTATGCAATCATGAAATATATTAATTGTAGCAAGACAATTTTTAACGTGTTCAGATTCTTAATTGAAAATGAAAGAATTTGTTAAACACGGGCCTGTTTATTTACGAGAAAGTTGTCCACTGTCCGAAGCCACAGCATAGGGATCCGAAGCCACCAAAAAAATGGCTGAATTAGATCAAAGTGCCGCCGTTTGAGTGATTCTGCTGGTATACCTATGCTATGACAGTATCTAAAATTCTTTGCACTCTAGCTACAATATCCCGGTATAAAAGTCCAGCCTCCCTTAATCCAACTTCCCCTCGTTCCAACTCGCTTAATTGGCAATAATTTCCATTTCTTCGCACTCTGGACATAATTACCACTTGCAAACAACGTTTATTGACACAATCATTGACAGTCCGGATCATACTCCTTTTTATTATGTTCATTAATGATATTGCAGATGTTATAAATGTAAATTTGCTTTTGTATGCTGATGATCTAAAACTATACTGCCTCGTAGAGAAGATAGGTGATTGCGAGAACCTTTCAGCAAACCTAACACGGATTGTTGAATGGTGTTATCAAAATAACTTGTCACTAAACCCAGATAAATGTAAAGTTATGTCGTACAGTATAAAAACGAATATCCTAATATTTAATTATTCAATAGAAAACGTTGCTCTTGAGCGACCGAAAACATTTACTGATCTTGGCGTCACGTTTGACACTGCACTATCATTTAATAAGCATATTGATAATGTATCCTCCTCCTATCGAATGTACGGATTATTTGCACGTAGCAGTAGTGATTTCAAAGAAACCTCTACCTTAAAAACTCTATTTTATGCTTTTATAAGATCAAAGTTAGAATATGCTTCAGTTGTGTGGAGCCCCTTTTATCAGTATCATATAGATCGAATAGAAGCAATTCAAAGACGATTTTTAAAACTGCTAAGCCTGAAAACTGATGGCATTTATCCTCTAATAGGTACACCTCACTCTGAATTACTACAAAAGCATAACTTTTTCAGTCTCGATAGAAGGCGTGATTATTATAGTGTAGTAGTAACTTATAAAATTATTAAAAGTATTATTGACTGCCCAACCTTATTAGAAAAGTTTAATATTTGCATTCCCAGAATTTCTTCCAGACACCCGAATACTTTTTATATAAATACATCTCGCACAAATGTTCTGGAAAATTCTCCGCTCCATACCATGTGTACAGTAACAAATTCTATTGTCAATGAACTTGATATATTTAGTTGCAATTTGTCACATATAAAATCTCACTTTTTATCTTAGTTAATTTGTTACCTATTACGAAATACAAGTTCTTTTTATGTGCTTAACATTCATATAAAAAATGTGATCTATTAATAATTATATTCTGTCAATTCCTGCTCTGTAATTGGGTTTAGGACCTGTAGAGTATTGTATTATAAATAAATAAATAAATAAATAAATACTGCTCTTTCAAAATCTATTTATTATTGGAAAAAAATCCGGATGAAAAAGAAATGGAAAGTGATAAGGTTATCATGTGTTCTATTTCTGTTAAACTTGGAAACAAATTATTTTTAGTGGCATAATAAATATTATGTAGTGCATTGAATTACTAATAAAATTAGCTTTTAAATGAAGTGTCACGCTTTATAATGCGTAACAGTTTATTATTCCGCTAGAGAGCGCTAAAATTAAAATCAACGCAATGAACTGTCATATTGCTGAATTACCAATAAAATTACATTTTCAATAATGTGTCATACTTGGTAGTTTCCCGTTAAATTGCAATTGGTGATTGACGGAGGAGCGAAAAATTACATAATACAGTTGAGGAGATTATAGAAAGATGTCCCGTTGAAATAAAAATCCGAATTGTTTTTACATTTCTTTCAAATAAATTCTACTTTAAGGTATTCTGTATATGAAAGCACAAGAAATCATCTAACCTCAGAAAGAGCATCAAATTTAATTTTGTTGCAATTTTATTTTTTATTTAATATTTGTGTTTTAATTTCTTTAAAATTGAAACTTAATAATAATTTTTTTATGGCCGATATACCGATACCGGTCGATACGGCCTATATATCTATATCGGTCGATCCCTAGCTTTATCCAACTTCCAGATGGAAGCTATACACTTTGGTTGTCAAAATGGCACTTTGACATTCTTTGATAGAACAGTAAAACAAAATTTTACATTGTTCCTGTTTATGTGGATAAGAGTAGCATTTATGCTAGATTTTTACTTCTAGTTTAAAGCACTTTTCGTCAGACCACCCTGTATAAAAAATTGTTATGGTGTAATACAGCCGCCTTAGAATTCCCAGCGCAGCGTTTATTCCAACGACTTTAGGTTGTCACATATAGAAGCTCATATACTATTAAAAATAGAATTTATTTCAACGCGACTCTCTCCTGACTTCGAGAGAACTACATAAAAATAATTTTAAGTTAAAATTAGGGCCGTGAGAGTTTAAAAGTTAAAATTTGTGTTAGGAACAGGTGTCGCAAGAAATTGTTTTTTAAATTACTTCGGCATTTGTTCGACGCTTTTTTAAAATATCATTTAGGAAATCGAGTGTGGTGTCCTGGAACATTTAGGGACGTGCTTAGGGGAATTTTGAAGGGGTTAATTGATCGCTCCACTGCTATCTCGTTAAACAGAATGTCTCGAAAGACTTAAGCTTCGACCAAAAACAATTGATAATTATGTTTTAAGGCTGAAACTAAATAAAATAGCAAAAACTATATTAGCACAGACATTAGCGCAATATAATGTTAATAGTTAATACGTCGCACAAGGTGTAGTAAAGTAATCAAACATTTGACAATGCGAGTAGCTCAAGTTAGCCGAGATCAATTTCACTATAACCTATCCAACTAAATTAAAAATATGGAAAGGTATCTGCGTCCTGAGAGGTTTGATATCGATCTGGTATCAAACACTGACTTTGCCACGTCTCAATGAATACACTGGAAGACAACTTTCAAAAATTTCCTTAAAGCCTCGTAAACTGGCTCCACTGGGGAAAACCAGCAACCGGTACCTCTGTCAGATGCAACTAACTCCTGGTAAATCATATTTCTGCAACCGTTTTTAATCATAAAAAAGATGCCGAGACATATGATACAGCTATTTGAAGACTAGACGCTACTTTAATAAAACCAAAGAACGAAATGTATGCACGCCATCAACTGGCCAAGCGTGAACATCAACCTTGTAAAAGGATTGACCAATTCATACAATCATTAAACTTCTGGCCAAGGAATGTGGGTTCAAAGCAGTATCGGCAGAACAAAATGATCAAGACTGTATAGAAGATGCGTGTATTGCTAGTTTGACATCGAGCTTCATTCGACAGAGGCTTCTAGAAAGCAGTTCCCTCCAACTTAATTAAGCGCATCAACAAGCCAGAGCACTAGAGCTTGCACGTGTTCACAACAATGCCTACGCAAGTGAATCATCGCCATTCCTTCGAAAAATGTAAATGAATTGCCATCTACATCGAAAAATTCTTGCTACTCTGCGGTAAGTAACAAACTGCATGTTCGCAAAAGATGCCCAGCCTTTAATACAATGTGTCTATCTTGCGGCAAACCTACCGTATCCGCAATTACCAAAAGAACAACCTGAAAGTAAACTCTGCTGCTTCGGGTTTAGGAGAAGCTACTGTATCAATTTTCATCAATGGACACGTTGCGAATGCTTTGCTTGATACGGGAAGTACATGTAGCTTCATAGAAAATCGCCCTGTTCAACAATACCACCTTCACATGAGGACTTCTCAAGAAGAAGTCACGATGACTACATCATTTTTAAAATCAAACGTTGTTGAAATTCTAGTTAATATAAAATTATTGCAAAACAGTTATTAAGCCAATTTGCTAGTACTGAGTGGTTTATGTGCAAATAATGTTATCATAGGGCATGATATTCTAAAGAATCATTCGCAAGTACAACTAGACTTCGCAGGACTCTCAAAGTATGTTTACTATCAGCTCCTAACATTGAACCTAAAAAATTCTCGTATGTGACTCCTAATTGTAAACCCATTGCAATCAAGACTCGAAGACACTCACCAGAGGATTCAACTTTTTTTTATTGAAGCAGAAGTTTCACAACTACTTAAAGACGGAATAATCGAGGAAAGTTCGTCACCATGGCGAGCTCAAGTATTGTTACTTCCAACGAACGTCATAAAAAACGTATGTGTATCAACTACTCCCAAACTATAAATCGCTTTACGGTATTAGATGCATTTCCACTAACTCCTATGAAGGATATGGTTACAGTGGTAGCTAAGTATGAAATATTTGGCAAGATAGACCTTAAAAGTGCGTATCATCAAATTGCAATAATTGAAAACGATAAACCTTATAGTGCCTTCGAAGCATTTGGAGATCTTTACCAATTTCGAAGTATTCCGTTCGGAGTAACCGATATTGTTGTTCGTTTCCAGCGTGCTATTCACTCAATTATTCAGAAAGACCGTCTCAAAGGTGTCGTAGCATATTTGGATGACATCACCATATGTGGGAGAGATGAAGAGGATCGCGTAAGAAAGTTATCTGCCTTCCTCGATGTTGTCAATAAATACAATGTTAACAAAGAAAAGAAAGAAGTTCTCTCAAAAGAGCTATTGGTATGTTTGCTCACTATATGAAATTTATAGCTAATTTTCAGAGAAATATGACTTATTATATAGACGCAAAAATGTCCACTTGAAGAATCCGCTATAGCATCATTTAATAATCTGAAACAAGATATTGCAGTCAACTTGATTGATCCTAAAATTCCATTTATCGTTGAAACCGATGCATCGAAACATTCCATATCAGCATCTTTATCACAAGGTACGATTTTTCGCAAGAATTTTATCTGCGCCTGAGAAAGATCATTCCATTATAGAAAAGAAGCATACGCAATAGTTGAGTCTCTACATAGATGGAGGCATTTCCCGACTGCCAAGACCTTTAAACTGATAACCGATCAGAAGTCCGTAAGCTTCATGTTCAATCAGAGACATGTATCTAAAATCAAAAATGAGAAAATCCTGTGGTGGAGTTTAGAACTGTCATGCTTCAGTTCTGACATAATATATTGCCCTGGGTCTGAGAATAAAGTGTCCGATGCACTCTCCGGCTATGATCACCAGTGGAACTGAAAATATTATTCAGCTTCACGAAACAGTTTGTCATACTGGTGTCACGCGCCTTGCTCACTGGGTGCGTTCTAAAAATATGCCGTACTCATTAGACGATATTACAAAAATTACCTCATCTTGTCGAGTGTGTAAAGAGCTCAAGCCAAAATAGATTTTACCGACGAACACAAACAATCGTTATCTATTGATTATAATAGACGAATTTTCAAGATTTCCCTTTGCATACCCTTTCCCAGATTTACGCTGAAAAATAGTCATCAAATGTTTGGTTAATCTTTTCTCTATTTTCGGTTTACCCAGCTATGTCCAATCTGACTGAGGCGCCTATTTCTTATCAAGCAAAGTCCAGCAATTCTTAAGGGAGATAGGGGTGGCTATGATCTTTACAACACCATATAATCCAAAAGGCAAACAGAAAGATACAATGAAATCATATTCAAACCCAAGAACTACAAGGAAAAAATATTAAATTCTGTCCAGTTAGCCTTAAGAACGAAGAATTGGTACTTAAGCAAGCTTTACATTATATCAGGTCGCTATTATACACGGCAACAAATGAGACCCCGCATGAAAGGATGTTTATACACCCCAAAAGATCTGCAAATGGCCAGTCGGTACCATCATGGCTTCAACCTGGCTCCATATTAGTGAAACGTCTCGTTAGACAAAGTAAATATGACCCCCATAGTGGATGAGGCTGAACTTCTTCAACTCAATCCGTTTTACCCACTGGTTCCGCTACAAAACGGCAGAGAAGTTGCCATTTCAAACAGACATCTAGCCCAAACACAACAAGAAGTAAAATATTTAGATAGCAGTAGTGAAGATATTAATGTAGATTTAGAACCTCAAGTGCAAGTCGACAACCCTTTAACTGAAATGCCAACTATCCTGGAATCATCCGACTGACATTGCGAAACTTCCACAAGATCCGAACAATCTGGAGACCAATGCCAAGAGTTGTGTCGTTCTGAAAGAATCCGTTCTAGACCCAAGTACCAAGGCAATTATTTTTAACACGGGAAGAATGTGGTGAATCGACCTATATTATGTTGTAAATGTTCAGTTGTTTCATATGTTATTGATTTATATGACACTGTCAATTTAGTTGAATAAAGCCTATTATTTTTGGATTAAACCTCAATTTCTTTATAGTGAAGTTAACACTAAAATCATGTCTTGTCAAGGAGTGAGAGAACCGATTATGTTGGCGTAACATCATAGGCGTATCAGTTTTAAAGGGAAATATTTATTATAAACAATTTTCTCTGTAAATATTTAATGATATCAGATTTTTTATTATTACTTTAGCAGATATTCATTGTTTTCTAAAAGTAACGAGTGTCCAATTAAGAAAATATGACGGTTGTCGGAAAATTAAAACACGAGTTGTTATAAGATTACCAAATGTGCCATCGAATTGTATAAGATAGAGACGAATCAGCAGATGACTTCCCGAATCGATGTATCTACCATAAATTAATAAAAGTTAAACATAAAAATAGCTAAAAATTTAATAAAAATAAATTTTTCGATATGTAAAAGCTCGATTTTAACATCTATTAAATCGATAGAAATATGAAAAAGTACTTTAACTATTATTGTGTGCAGTCCAAAAATGTTTTTTTTTTTTTGATTGGCTATGAAACTCAGGTTATTTTGTCTATTCCATTTATTCTACAACAGATCACATTTGGGGACAAACAGTATACATCCATTAATATATTTGGGTGGTCCTTCTAACACTTGCAGCAGTTGCCGGCAAGCTAAACAAGTGCTAATTGTTCTGCTAATTTAGAATGCTCTCATTGTGTGCTGTGCTGTGAACGAGCCAGGCTAATATTTTTTGCAAATTAATTTAATTTACACCAACTGGTTGTTCAAGATTATCTATTAGGAGGGCTACATCACGCCATTTATTAGCACGGGTAAAGTAAATTCTTATTTTTTCCTGCCTCTTATGAGATCTAGCTAAATATGTAATTAGGGAACAGTGAAGAAATTGCAATTTATATGACCCTAGTTTTTTTAGCTGTGGTGGATTCAAATACTTTTTATTCTTGTAATAGTTTTCAAATGATTAAACAAACATTAATTAAGTATAAGGGGTTAAAGAAAAGGTCCTTTATTTCTCACAAGTCAATTTTAATTGGCGACCGGTTTCGAAGCTATTACTTCATCATCAGGCACACCTAAATGGAATGTCAAGCAGTCAGTTGTAATAAAAACAATTATAAAAGTATGAACGGACATTAACAAATACAAAATAACAGAAAAAACACAAAAGAAAATTAAACAATGATCTTGACTCACCTTGACTATTTCCATAAAGGAAGTGCTACATAAAGTTTAACAAACGAGTTAAAAAAAAAACTCTTGATTATTGAAGCATGGTCCGGATTTGCTTCTATTAATTCAGCTTCCTCGAATAAGGATTCATATTTTGTATTTCTAACGTGTTTCTTAACTAACACCGGACCAGGAGTAAGTAACCATGATGGTAGATCATTTCTAAAAGTAGATTTTCGAGTGTTAAAAACAATATTTCGTGAGGAGTGCAATTATTAGCCGTACATAGTAGTGAGCGAATATAATGCAGTGACTGGAATAGAACTGTTTCCCACTGTTGTACATTCATTTTTTAGATTTTAAAGCCAACAAAATAGCCAAATAATAGCATTATAACGTTCACATTGACCGTTTCCGGCTGGATTATATGGCGTAGTACGGCTAGTAACTATACCTCTGACCTGTAAATATTCCTTTAATTCTGAAGACATAAAAGAACTACCTCTGTCAGAATGTATATACAAGGGAATTCCAAAGATTGTAAACAGTTGTTCGATACATTTAATAACAGTATTAGAAGTTATATTTAAGCAAGCATATGCAAAAGGAAAACGAGAATACTCATCCACTATTGTTAGAAGATACTTATTAAGGGTAGATGATGGTATAGGTCCTTTAAAGTCTATACTTATTCTCTCAAATGGTGAGGTAGCTTTTACTAAATGACTCATTCTGTTTTTAATAAACTGTGGTTTTATTTCAGCACACACTGGACAAGAACGTATCATTGTTCGAATTTCCTGAAGAGAATACGGCATATTTCGTGATTTTACCCAGTGATACATCCTAGTAATTCCAGGATGGCAAAGCGATGTCTGCAGATCGAATAGAACGTTTCCGCATAGTCGAGCTACATATCCTTGAGAACGTATCACTGACCGTATTCTTAGCTCCTGTGTAACGTTCATGTGTGCTGAAAATAATCATATTTAAATGAACGTGAGACATAGTAAATTTGTATGGATTATCGTTTAAGATTTTTACTAAATTTTAAGAATAAAAGCATGTCTTTTTATCACAAATTAATTAAATATTATTTCAGTTATAAATACCATTGGTTTAGTCTTATTACAAATAAATTAATAGTATTTCAATTATAAATGCCATGGTTTAATCGTGTTACCTACCCTTAAAGTGTACACTAATCTCGTTAATTTTTAATTCTTTATTTCTTTTGGTCATCTATTTTACCTTTTATAAATCCTAATAAATTTAAATATATTGTTTGTTGACATTCTTCTAACCTTTTCCAAGTAACTGTCACTGTCATTCAACTTGACAACTAGTAGGTACGTTCTTCAAGTAATTCTTATAAGTCCGTTCTTTCGAAGTGACTGGTATGGTTTCTCAATGCCTGATGGCCGACTCGTACTTCCGTTTCTCGTCTTTTCGGTTCCATGACTTTTGTGTTCTCTGGAGCACAGGCGGAAACGATGAAGACAAGGTAAACCATTTTATCTTTGGTTTTGGCGAGCTGAAGGCACGGTCACGGTGGCGTTACCAAAATTTTGTTCTGCGAAAAAGGTCATTTCTTTTGAGGTAAATATTCCCTTTAAATTTATTAAATCGAGGTACAACTTTTCATTTTTATTTTAGAGATCAGGCGACCTAATAACCAACAGTAACAATAACTATAATAAAATATTACAAAAAAGTTAACATAAAAAAAAACCGCAAATGGCCGATCCATTGTGGGTCTTTTGGTTTTTGCGCATTATGCTCAAGAACTTATTTTGGTTGTCCTCCATGTCCTGGGGACCTTTTTCAAGCATGATCTGCTATTTTGTGATATGGTGCTTCTGCTGCTTATGGTCCTTTATGATTTGCTGTCCTCACAGGGGCGTAGTCTTGAAGGGACACTAACACTGAAGAAGATTAATAGTTTCAGTAGAGAGGTCTACCTCTCCTAGAGGGGAGTTTTTTTTAATTCACACAAAAATGTTTCTTTAAAATTGATTAAATATTGTTCGTTATAACATAGTGTGAACCGAATACAGCTGTAGAAGGGGGTATAACGATTTAAAACATATATGTACATATTTTCTGATAACCATTCAAGCCACTCATGTATCAGTGGATTTGTAGATGCATTTAAAAATTTAACTTAAAATTATTTTTTTTATAAAAACCCTTAGAATGTTGAAAAATTGTAAATCAGCAGATACTAACTTTAGTTAGGAGTAGGCATCTGTTATTATTTTATAAAATCATATTAATCACTTTCAATATCGAGTATTGCACCTTTTTTATTTGTTCGCCTGGAGGGAATTAAAGAATTTGTAGAAAAAACTAGTTGTTTTAATTTAGTCTTTGTTTATTTAGTTTCTATAAGATCAAAATTAAATGGCGTCCAGTATTAAAAGTTTTCAGAACCCACGAACCCTGCTTCTAGACTATAGAGCTACCATGCTCTTGTAACCCTTCGTTTTCCTATGCATACCGTCTCAAAATGGGAACAAAAAGTGTTACACCTGGCCTACATATAATATCGTAACTGTAGCAGGATAACTCTAGACGCCATCTTAGTATTTTTTAATATTATTAGTATGCCTGGTGTCGAACATAAAAGATACTCAGTAATTAATTTGAAATATCTTCCATTCAAAAAAGGCCTCCATTTCTTTAGTGACTCGACGATGGCTTGTGCTTCTTTTTCTACCTCTGCGTACCTTAACTCACTCTTAGAAAAATGCTACTGGCCTACCAGATTGACTTAAGCAAGGCTATTGCATAATCTGAGGCGTTAGTTTCTACTACAAAAATAGCATCATGATCAATAGATGTGACAACTGCATTAGATATATCTTTCTTGATATTTTCAAAATCATTTATTGCATTTTCTTCAAGTGGGAATGATTTAGAATTAACAAGACTGTATATTTTTTCGGAAAATCGTGGTACCCACTTTGAATAATAAGAAAACATCCCAAGTATTCTTTGAACACTTTTGGCTGTCATAAGCACTAGTAATTTCACTAATAATTCTAGTCTTGATGGATCTGGCCTGATATTTCCATTTTCTATCAAATAACCAAGTATTGTAATGAAAATCTTTGAAAATTTACTTCTGATTATGTTTATTGTTAATTTATATTTTTCCACAGCTCTTAAAAATTTGTGTAAATTTTCGTTAGGCTTAGTCTTTGCCACATACAGTAATATCATCCAAGTAAGCATAAGTACCTGAAAGATCTTCAGTTTTTACGATATCGTCAATTACTCGCTGAAAACACCAAATGGAACTCTAACAAACTCATAAAGCTTTTGATCGGCTTCGAATGCTGTGTATTATATTTGTAGGGGTATGAGAACCTAGGCTCTCCATGGTGAGTTGCTTTATTGTATTATTTTTTAGAAATAAGATTTTTAATTTCTTCTTGTATAAATAACTTATCCTCAACATGATGATGTCGAGATTTTTTAGCTATTGGTCTACAGTCAGAAGATAAATTTGCAAAAAGAGTTGGGGAACAAACTTTAGCAGGAGCTAATGAACATAAGATAAGAGGAAATCTGGAACCACCAAAATTGACTTCAATTTTCGAATGTTGCGACAGTATATCATGGCCAATGATTATAACTGCACACAGATCTGGCAATATATTCTAATTTGATCATACTTATGGCCTAAGAATTTCAAACTAATAAAACAATGTCCACAAATTTTTGAGAGTAAATTTGTTGAAGCCATACTAATTTGTCCTTTAATTGATAGTAACTCAATATTTGCTGATTCGATGAAGTTTTTACTGATAAAAGTTTAGGAACTTCCTGTATCCACAAGTGCATGACAGATAATTTTACTATTTATCTTAATTTTAATCAAGGATTTATGTAAGCAGTTTGGAGTACCTGTTAAACGTGGGAAAGGGGAGATATTAAAATTTGCCAGTTGAATAGGAGTTTGGATATACTTATCTACAGATTCATTAGGCTGTTGCTTCCTTGTAAATAATTGATATCTTGCAAATATTTCATTCTTTTCTTTGATGTTAACACTATTCAAAGATTCTATTGCATCGTTCTAACTCGCACATTCAGAAATGTAATCATGAATAGAAAAACTCACAGAATTATTTAAAATATCTAGCTAGCTTGGTTCTTTCTAAAACTTTTTTAACAGTTGCAATAAAGTTTTTAAATGTCTTTAGCCAATGCAATCATTCCTTAGTTGCGTTTTCTGAATTTGGATCAGTATTAAACCGTTCAGGTTTCAGAAATTTATCTATTCGACTATGATGGTTTCTAATAATTTCGCTAAATAAATTGTAATGAGAAATAACCTCTAAAATAAGGCTTTATTTAGCGAAAATTTACATACAAAATAACACATTGACAATATACATTAAACCTTAGAAACAAAGTTCATACTGTAAATACATTTTAGGCAAATTCACTAGATTAGTTCATTACAGCACTGTCATTCTATTTTCGCTATTACACTTTGTAATTTTTAAAATATTTTAATAAAGATTTGAAAAACAAAGGATTTGTAATAATAAACGCAAAATAATTAGCAGAAATGCTACTATTCTCTTTAACAGACCACAAACTTTTAAAAATGCCATGCAATTTAAATTTATTTATATATAAATTTGCATAAAAAAAAAACAAAATTGTTTAAATTCATAAATAAATTTAAATATTTAAATTGCAATAATTACAGAGCTATTTTTAAGACTTTTATAGTTCAGTTAATAATAGTAATATAAATAAGTTGTAGCTAATAGGTAATAAAACGTTTGACAGGCAAACATCTGTGCAACAAGACTGTGTCACAACATTGAAGATTGTAGGAGACAGCGTATAATTTGAGCTTAAATTGTTTTGTGGCGTATGTGAAAGGCGTTCGATATCCCATATTAATTGTCTATTGGCAAATTTGAGCTCAGATAATTGCTGTAACTATTATAGAAACTATAATGTATGGCTTCAAGGCTGTTTCTTGGATAACCTGCTATTTCATCCTATGCACAAACATTACTAACCTCTCTAAATATATCTTATTGACAGGGTTGGACTCTCATTGATTATGTTGTGTTTCATCCTATTCGTTAAAAAATGTCTAGTAGTTAATCAAATAATTTTAAAGAATCTGTTTTGATAGATTTTCGTTTCCTTCTTTTTTCGGGCAGAGCTGGCAGGATATTCGGAAACCGTCGACATATTAGATACTCGGATAAGTTCGGTATCGAGAATAACAGCCTCGTAAAATCTCCACGTGTTAGACATTTACGAAGACGAGTTATCTATACATTGATGTACAATTAGATACTATTAGGATAGGTATATTTAGTTTAATACCGCACATAATTAGGAAAATTTGGTAATTCAAATTTAAAAAGGTCAATTGTACATTTAACAAAAGTAAATACATTAGAAATTATTGTCCCATACATATCTTTAAAGTTTTAAATTAACTTTTATTTTTAAGTAAAAGAAAATGAGCTAAACCTGTATTTACGTTGTCGCGGATTGCGCATGGCCATCCTTGTGTTTACTAGAATAACGAAGTATAATTTTAAGGACAAGGAAAATGTTTGAAAATTAACAATAATATTTTATAAATTGTAGAATATTTTGACGTGTTTTCTTCGTGAAACACTGACTTTCCTGACGCATGCGCAACATGCGGCGACGTAAAGAGCAGGATTACCGAAAATTTAATGTACTGCTTCATTGAGTTTAAGTTTTTTAAATTATTTCCTCCTAATCCCACACTATTTTAACACACGTCGCCAACGAATTAGATGCTTTTAATTCAAATTTTAATCTACGAAGTGTGTATTTACTATAAGTCTGCCTATGGAAAGTGACGTTATATCTCCACTTTTACTGCACGCCTCTTTTGTTCAGACTATAGGTAATAGAAGAAGGAAACAAAACTAAAATTGTCTCTGATGAGTCATGATTGATGTCTAGTATACAAAAATTTCTTATTTCTTGTTTCATGAATCGCCGACGTATCAGTTCTAACACGTCGGGATTTTACGAGTTTGTCATTCGCAGCATCGAACTTTTCCGATTACCTAACATGTCGGCGGTTTACGAATATGCGAGCCGGTACTCAGTTTGTTCTGTTAGCCCGATGATTTTCATATATTAATGAAGCCCGTCAATGGTAAAAGAAAATAATAGTCTATCTGGCCTGTCCCTATCCTGGTAAGTTATTCCATCGATTCCTGAGATTTCTGATTGTTCTGACAACTTGCCCTTATTTGTCCTCTGTCCTAGTACTGAGGCTAAGGTTAATCTATTTTTGCTTCTCAACTCTGTTAAGATTTACTTAGGACGAAACATTAAAAAACTACCCAAATTGGCAATAAGACACACTTAAGGAATTACCTCTGTGTCTCTCTGTCTGTCACAATAATTTTACTTAGAGAATCTTTGACATAAACAATTGAAATTTGAAGTAATCAGTGGCCCAAATTAGGCGTTAACTAAATACTTTGTCTTGGAGTCAATTGGAAGTTAAATTTGTTTAATACCATCGTGTGATATCAAATGAATGCATGTTAAAAATATATTGTACGTTCGTTTGTTTTACTTTTCCTTTATCTCCAGAAGCAACCTTAGAAAATGACTGAATGAAAATTATTACGATTCTGTAAGTTGGATAGTTTTTTATACAAAGAAAGATAACTTTGCGGTACTGATACTTTGTATCAGTGCCTGCCAGCTAAATCTATCAACATATGAACTTATATTAATTAAAACATGTACGATATGAGACAAATGGAAAAAAATTTAAAATTTATCTTAAATTTCACAAAAAATATCTTGCATCACTCCGAAATCCATAATTAAGCATCAAATTTGATTAAAATTCAAAAATTTCTAATATACACTTATAATTTATTGGAATATTTACTGAATCACGATGATAACCTTTTCCGTTTGTAATTTTAATTTTAAGTAGATAAAAAACTTCTTCCAGCTTCCATAAATGACATGGAAAATAATGTTTTTCTACACCCACATGGTAGCTAATCTACGCACATATTACAAAACGAAAAAGTATGCTATTGCCTGCCTTCAACCGAACGAATATATTTTATATCCATTTTAGATAGTGAGAACACTAATCATCGTTCATATTTTGATCAACCGACGGCTATTATTTTTAAAATTTTAAATAAGTGACAATTCTGTCAAACTAATTGTCAGTATGTTTTTTAGTTATTGAGATTAAACATACATTAAAATGGGTTATTCTTGTGTAGAATCAATAAATAATAGCATTTGTTTTTATTTCGTCTATAATTATAAATAATTTGTTAATTTAAATAAAACTATATTAAGTCAATTTAATTACGAGTATTAAAGAAACAAAAATAAAAGAATAGGTGGTCCTGGGGTAGCGTTCTTGCCTTCCACACTGAAGACAAGAATTCGATTCTCGGATGGGGAAAAATGAAATGAAATGAATTTTTTTTTTTTTCATAAATTATTTTAAAATTAGTTATTTTATCTTAATAACTTAAAATATTTTTTATTTGTAAATTTTCGTTAGTGGGTCGAAGAAAAAATATTCAGTACAACTCGAGTGGATTGTCCACATCGCACTCAGACGATTGAGCACTCCGCCTACGACGTCGTGTTCAAATTTCGTCTTCGTGCGATATGGCCATCATATCCACTCTTGTTGCACTAACTACTATTTTCTACACCCACATGGATATTAGCTTATTTACGCAGATACTAAAACGAAAAAGTATGATATTGCGTTCAACTGAACGAATATATTTCATATCTATTCTAGGTAGTGAGAACCCTGCAAAAAAATGAAATCCACTAATTACAGTTCATATTTTGGACACCCAACTCCTATTATTTTTAAAATTTTAATTAAGTGATAATTCTGTCAAACTAATTGCCAGTATATTGAGATTAATATACATTAAAATGAGTTATTTTTGTGTAGAATCGATAAATAATACAATTTTTATTTGGTCCACATTTTGAAAAAATAATTAAATTTTATTCAAACTCAGTGGCGACTCGTGGGGGGTTCACAGTGATAAAATATAGTTATCAGTACAGATGCATGAAAAAAACTTTCAATGTCTTAGAAAGTTTATAATATACCTTTCTAAAACACTGACAGTTTTTTACCTATATCTATACCGGGATCTATAATATACTACTGTGAACCCCCAAAATTTTTAGTCACGAGCCACCCCTGTTCAAACTATATGAAACAAATTTATTTACCAGTAATAAAACTAAAATTATAAAAGTGATCGTGAAGCTGTGGGTAGAACATCTGCCTTCCACGCAAATAGCCCTGGTTCGAATCTAGGCTCGGGACAAAATTTTTTTCAAGGTTATATTATAAATTAGTAAAATTCATAAATTATTTTAAAATTAATTATTTTGTCTTAATAACCTAAAATAATTTTTTAAATTTGTATATTTTCGTTAGTGGGTCGTAGAAAAAAATATACTGTACAACTAAAGTGGATTGTCCATATCCACTCTTTGCACAAACTACTATTCTTATAAATCACTATTGATAAAATCCGAATTACACACGTAGTATTTGGTATCACTTAATATATACAGGGTACAGGGTGTTATTTAAACATGCGGAAAAATTTCAAGGTGTTGTTCCTTGGACTATTCTAAGAATATTTTGTCCTTTGATAATTTTTGAAAATCCGTTTTGTTTAGTGGAAAAAATAGCCGACGAATTTTTAAAAAAGTTGTATGTTTTTGGTTAACACAGTGTAGTACCTTTTTTATTTAGATTATTAATAATTTTAAAAATAATAAAAATAGTTTTCTCGAAAATGTTGTGCGCCCTGTAACTCCTAAACGAAACGGAATTTTAAAAATCATCATGGAACAAAATATTCTTAGAAAGAACCTCTTAAATTTTTGCCGCATGTTAAAAAAACACCCTATAGAACACGTGGGTTATGGTTTATAGTTAACTTTTTGACTAGCTGGAAATATATGTTTAAATTTTAAGTTACGGTAAACAATTGAAAATTTTAAATAAGTAAAAAGCAAATTACTCGAGGGAGCTCGAGAGAAACGAGAAATTTTCGTCGAGAGATGACATTATCTCGTCTTGTCTCGAATATTTTTTCGAGAGAATCCTCGTCTCGCGGCATCACTATCTATAATATTCTTCAATTTAATTTGTTACAACAATTTTATCTACTTCCTATTTATCATAAGCTTTTTGTATTGTAGGCTGAAGATGGTCTATGAGGCCGAAACTAGTTGCACCTGTATTTATATAACATTAAATTCACGTGGTACTGATTTTGAGATATTATTCTTTCATTAAATTCTCTAAGTTTTAGTCATAAATCTTTTTAGCAAACAAATAACTAAGATAATACCTATACATCGTAAAATAAATGCGCCAGTTCGACTCTGCTTATTTAAGGTTGGGCAAATGTAGAAATAACTTGTATTTATTTATTTGCAACCTGACAATAGCAAGACAAAAAAGGTAAGTTATTTATTATTTGAAAGTTAAATTTTTAAGCTTCTTGAATCCTAATATTTATTAAAAGTGAGCCTCTAAATCCCTTATTAATTAGTGGAGAATATACGATATCCCAGTAACGAGCTCTTATTCCTCAGGTAATACTCATATATTGCATCTTAATTTCGATGAGATTATAATATTGTGTTACTACATAGAGTATTTTAAAAGCTACCAGTGTTTTAGAGGTTGGAAAGATTTAAACTATTCTAACAGTTTAAATTTAACCACAAAATATAGCATATACAGTATGAGGAATGTAGTTCGCAAATAATGTCCTTTTTTTATAGTTCCTGTTTATTTGTTAGATTGTCATAAGTATTCTTTTTCTTTCTATTTCTTACATTGCTTGTATGAGACTTCAAAAAAATGCCTAGTAGTGTACCTAGATGAATTAAGATATCATAGATTTTTTTGTTTGAAAGCTTGGAACAAATATTTTCTAATAATGGATCCAATTATTCTATGGTTTACTTCCGGTGTTCCCGGAAATAACATTAAATTATTTTTTTCTCATTTTTATATCAACTATTTGAATTTTTCATGCATATTTGGACAATAATTATTAATTATTTCAACTACGACTATTTATAATTTATTAGTTCTTGAGTCTAACAGCGGGTTGCAACAACGATCGTTAAATATCTAATGACTCGTTAAACCCAAGTCTTTTACTAAAGGTGTAGTACGGGTTGCATTCTTCTGTTAATTTTTAACGACGACGTGAACTGGCAACGTCGCTTCGTCTGTCAGCTCTGCTCGTCATTTACTTTGACAGATGAATCTTTACTGATTAATATTTTAGAATTTTTCAATTATTGTTTTCAATTTCCAGCCAATTTATGTGAGTGTCGAGAGGTACTTTGAATATATATTATAAAAGTTCAATTTGAGTTCGTTTAGTTGAAGTATTATAATGGTTGACAAAAAAAAAATTGCAAGCAATTTACAGCTACCGATAGAAGAAAAACCACTTGGTAAGTAAATTAATAATAAGTACATAAAATTCCTTTAAGAACATTCACTTTATTACATACTTAATTTGTGTTTGCAACTACATTTTAGGGGTTAAAATTTTAGGTAATTAAAGAGGTTCTCTTTATTGCATGGCTAAGAAGTTGTATTGGCCAAAATACTAATTAGGAATAACTAGCTTTTATTAAATATAAAACTGATACAAGGAAATCTAAAAGTGAGATACTTACAACAAAAAGGAAACTAAACTTTACAAGAAGGAGAGACAGGACAAGGTTCGTATTTGTTTGTCTCATTCAAAGGACACTTCATAATATTTGTACACCCACCCTCCTGGGACAGTAACATTAATATACTTACCTTCTATATAGTATAGAATATTGTGCCTTCTTAGTAATAAAAGAAAAAAATTATTTGAAATCAAATTAAAAATTTATGCAGTAATATATTTAAAGTTAATTTTCTATAATAATGTTATTTAACACAAATTTTATATTTTAAAAGATTAATTCATAGGATTTTAATTTAAACAGAAATTAAATCACTTTTATATATATAATATAAAACTTCTTTTGTATGTGTTATTATTTATACAATTTTAGCAATATCTGTCTTTTCCCATTTTAAAGAATTTTCAATCTACTAAAGTTAAAAAAACAAATAAAATTGGAAATGACTAACGTTTAGTATTATTTTTGTTTATTTAAATTTTTTCCTTATTTGTTTAAGGGTGAAAAACGAGAAGGGGGCGTGGTAAATCTTCATCTTGATGAGATGGGCTCAAATTAAAGCATTTTTTTTATCAAATAGAGTCCCCGTTGAATTCCTCTGATTCCACTGCTTCATTTTTTGGTAAGAAAGTAATGTTATAATAATGAAAATAATTTTATATTTTTATTTAAACTTTGCTGTTTTATTGTACATGGTGGACAAAATTCGACGCTTTTACATTATACAACTGGATATCGAAACCTTATAACCCACCATTGTCACCTTTTTTGAGAAAAAAACATGAAATGCTTAGTTATGTTATAAATCCTTTTTAGAAAATATAGGGTGATTTTCTAAATTTGTCATAATTTATTATCTCAAATAAATATTTTATTTTAAAAAACAATTTAATAATTTGACATAGTTTCATGTGTAAAATTCATTGTCGTACTTATTATTTTAAGGGGTACACATTTTCGAGGTAATAACATTTACCATTTTTTATTTAAACACCCAAAGAAAATAATGATATTTTAAAAATCACTCTGGCATTTTACTCAGGGGAGAAATTTATAACGGGATTTAAAATAACATGTTAAGTTTAAAAAAAAAGGTGCGACATCAAATGTGCTTTATCCCCTGCTAATTTAGTAATATCTTATAAACATGTCAAATTTGGACCATCATGTATAATTATCACAAATACTTTGTATGTTGGTAGGAAAATTAGTGCAATATGAAGATAAATTTGGAATTGAAGGTAAATTTTACATATTTTAGTAAAGTATAACTGTAGGTCTAATTAGGTTCTTGCATTGCAATAAATAATTACATAAGTCCTAGTTAACTGCAGCTAAATATCATCGTTGAATGAGCGAAACCTCATATGTGCTGAATAATCTCTATGGAGGTTCGAGTTACAACTTCTTCAATGACGAATTAGCTATAAATTTTGTTATATCATATTTTGGAACATATTTTTAAGAGCTCTAGAATCATATATATTTATTTATTATTCTGTAGGTGAACAAATCAATAATTGATATTATGCCTCTTTCCAGTGGAGTCTCCGTAGCTGCTTCTCCTAGTAGTCTCTTCACTCCCAAGGAATCTACTAAACCCTTCCCTGGTCCAAGTGGACTCCCCGATCCCCCTGCACAGACTCTCAAGCAAAACCCTAAGTTAAAAAAGGAAAACTTTGTAACAACAAAATTAAAAATATTGTTGTATGGACCACTAATCTTGAAACAAGACAGGCTTGGCTCACAAATAAAACTTTAAAATATCTATACTGCCCCAGTAACTACACAAACTATAGAATGGAGATATATGCAATAAAATAAATTTATTAGTGCCAGTATTTTGTTATGTGTTACCAATATAGCTGCTTTTGTTGAATTAAAGACAAGTTTTGAGTAATGTTTATAACTAGTTATATAAATAAGTGTGATATAATGTTTTGGGTTGATTTTTGATAAGAATTCTCTAGAAAAATGTTAGTTACATTGTAGAATCAAGTTGACTTTTTAGGATATAGAATAAAAATTGCTGGTATTTGTTTACTTTTTAAAAAGAAAAATGGGTTAGTATCAGAATGGTCAAATAACCTCAAATATTTGTAATTTGTCAGTTATGGGGGTTTGGCTTATGACGGCGGTATAGCCTTGTAGCAATATATTTTTATTTTTAAATAGGCATTACTTTGTAGTAATATAGGTGTTTGCTAAGTATTTTAAAATATTTCATGAGATGATAGCATGAATAATTTTAAGCCATATAACTGTGGAGCTTGGTATCTCCACTTCTATTGTTAAACACTTTTTAATTCGTATAATTGTTATGTATTAATACATTCTCAACCATATTTAATATTATTTTATAGTTTTTTCCTGCCTATTTTCAGAAAAAGTAAATATTTAGCAGTAAACTACTATCAGTAATAACATTTTTATTGTTTGTACCTATGTTGAAATAATCCATTTCTTTTTATACATTTATTAAATATGTGGAACTGGCTAAGTAGACGTATGCAATACGTTAGACAAACTGTAAATTTTAACACAAAATTACTAGGCAACTTGAAACCTGTCATAACCAAAAAGAAATTCTGGATTGAATGTTTATTTTCTAGAATTAGAATTCTTAATAATGATGGGCAAATTAAATGTATTTTTATTTATTGTAGATTTATTATATTTTTTTATTATGTTATGTATTTTGTGTATATTAATTTAATCATAAAAAATAAAATTTTAAAATGAATTTGGTGTTTTATTTATGACCTACAAATCTGTAAATTACAAATATGAAAGCAAATATATTAAGGTAAATAAGTGTAATTTATACATAGTATCAATTATTTAATATTCTAAATTTCGACTATTACACAACCTATAAAAGCTAATTATCATATCATAATTATTTAATTTTCTCAACAATCTAGAAATTCCAATATTGTACAAATAGAAAGTTGTTCTTAAATAATAAATAATTTCTAGCATTAGTTTATTAGCAAAGAAATATAGCATCCAAATTGAAGGGATTCAAAAAGGAACTGTATATGATTTTCAAGAATAGGTCAAATGTGAATTTATTTCTCATACCAGAGATTTTACCATCTCTTCTCCAGTTTTCCATTTCTAACTAAAAAATAGAACTTTAGAAATTTCCCAATTTAAACAGTTTCTTACTTCGATTTATTGAAAAATGTAAAAGTTACAAAATTAATTTAAAAAAACTGACGACTACAAAAAACGAAGAGTGATTATTTTCTCATGAATCCCATCATCAGATCTTTACCAAATTTATATTATGGAACCATCTCCGAGGAGCCCCCTTTCTAACAAAATAATAATCAGAAATCGGACAACATAGTAAAGAATTGTCGCTGAATATCCATAAAAAAATATATTCCGATGAATTGAGAACCTACTTCTTTTTTGAAGTCTGTTAAAAATAGAAAATACATTGGAAATATTACCACAGTAAATGGTTTGCACACATGATAAAAACTAAACATATTTTTAATTATGTACTTCTATTTGAAAAAATAATGTACAGTAGAAAGAAATGTGCTTTTCCATGGTGTGATAAACGGGAAGAGAAAATGTAAAGTAAGTACAAGAAAAATAGTTTTAGTTTATATAAAAGGGACAAACTATATTTAAATACTGTTGCTTTAAACCACAAATCACAGATTTTTAATCGAGCACTACTAGAAGGGCAGTTACATGAATATTTTCCTCTTTTTCCAGTGACTTATTGGAACCTTTTCTTCATTTAAGCCATTCTATTTATTTTAAGAAACATTTTTTCTCTGAACCGACTGTCCTTGCTTCTGTCTATTAAAAAATATGAGCCGATGTCGAAAAAAGATAGGGATAGTGTTAACATTTAACCATTTTTTACTTTATTTTTAATTAATTTTCGAAAAAATATTACCAAATTAACTTCATTAATTTAAAAATCTCCCGTGATCAGCTGTGAAGCGACAGACTGTCAGTTGGAAAAGCGCCGTTGCCAGTTTTAATCTCAGTTAGTTATTTGTTCTTTAGCTAACGATAGATTTTAACAATCGTTCTTCAACCGGGTGTAAGTGTAGTGAATACATCCCGTTATCTCAATTAATAACCAAGATAAAGAAGGTTGAACTTTTATGGGACCCACCCCTGTATACATACGCATTTAAAATATTTATAATAAAGTTAGTCAAAGTTATGGAAAAAAATGTAATTGTTTCACGATTGCTTTACACAACAGTTCAACCCATTAAAATTGAATTTATATTCAAATAGCGTACGGCAAAAATTATAAAACCATTCTAATTAGAAAAAACAAAACGAAAACGCTATATTGTGCGGCTCAAAAGAATTACATGTTAGATAGTATATGATTATACATTTTCTGGCGTAAGAATGATAAACACCGTTCAATGGTGTTTAAAAAGAATGTCTCATTTTCGAGGTGTATTAGTGTCGCACCCTTCACTTTAATTCTAGATATTAGAGACGAGCAACTACACCTTTTTTAGGCATCATATGAATGGGCAGTGGGCGGTCGGGGAGGTCATTTCGAAATCTTGTCTCGCCTGTCTCGCTTGGAATGTTTCAAGTGAGGTTCAAATTAATATCACATATTTTTGATATTTTGGGGAATCAATATGTATTTACAGGGTTCAAGAAAAATATTAAAAGGAACTAAAAGAGGTAACTGTATACATGTAGCTAACATTAACAATGTGTATTTCGTGATAATTTTATTTGAAATTGTATGTTATATTATTCGTTTCCTACTTACACTAATGCTAACTCTCTGTAGTTTTCACTTTGACATTAGAAAAGCGTATTGGAAAGCGTTCAATAACCCACACTGTATAATTCGTATCCCTAATTGTTCATTTTAAAAATTTTCGACAGGATTTTTTGATGAAAAACCATAAGGAAAACGAGAAGACAGATATCTAGTGTAGTGAATTTGTGGGCTAGATGAGGGAAAAGTATGCCGTATAGTACTGTTCTGTATTCTGCAACGGGACGGATGTTATGCATTAAGGCTATTTTCGCGGTTCACTATTTTAGCATTATGAATGTATTTTAGTTATTCATCATCAGTACAATTTAATTTTTTGCTGCAATATTCAAAAGAAACACTCTATGGATCTCTAATCTTTTAATTTTTTTGTTACAACCTAGTTTTTTAAATAAAAATTAAAAATGGATATTAAATTTTATCAATTTGCAGATATCAATTTTTGGAAAACTGGAGTTTGTAGCTGATTTTTTTCTATTTACAAGTTTTTGATAAAATCAAAAACTAATTGAGTTTTATCTTAAACCGTTTTCCAATATTTTTATTTGGAACTCGAAAATATTTCCCTCTTTATCACATACCTGGAAGCAACGGTTGCGTGGATTAGCAAATATAAAGTGAATCGGCCAGGGCCTAACTCGCTCTTTTGATTGTAAAAATTTAGTATAATATATTTTTTATTATTTCTTACGTGTTGTGTAACTAATTTGAAAGAAAAGTCGTGCAGTTACTAGCAAAATGTTAGACTATTTTTATTATACATTTTACTAAAGAAAATTAAAAATAATTTGATTGATATGCGATAAATTTCCAATTATATATTAATTCATAAATATTTTTAGTCGAAAATAATGGACAATTTTCAAAACATTCCTAAGAACAATTTATATTAATTTTTAATTTATTGGAAATATTATAAAAGTAACCTTTATTATTTTGCTAATTTCCAATCCTAATGTACTAACACCCCACTCTAATCACGCCCCACCCTAGAGGTCCGCCTACAAATACAAGTCAACGACATATTCTCAGTAATGATCTGTGGAAAGAAAATCGTTATAATCCGCTCACGGCTTCAAATTTTGGAAACGTTTGCAAATTACGCAAAACAACAGATCCAAAAAAGACTGTTATTAATACAGGGTGTAACTAAATAAGTGTAAAACATTTAAGGGGTGATTCCTCATCGAAAAAAAGATAGGATCTTTCATATAAAGAAACTTCATTGGAGCATCCCTTGTTAAGATACAGCCCCTTAAAGGGGGTACATAAAATTTGTTTAACAATTTTTTTCACAAGGACTAAACAAGTTACAATATTGAAATTAACCTGACATTTTCTACTACCAAAAAGACACTTAGCCAGTAATTTATTTGGTTTACCCCATGGTTGTAAGGGGTGGAAAACGCAACCCCTAAAATTTCGTTCCAACGTAACTTTTTGTCTTATTATTTGTTTACCATTTAAAAATTTATTTCCGATAGCCTGTTTCATTATTGAATTTTTTGCCCAAAATAAACCAGTTCGCAGCAAAAAATTATTTTATTTAAGGGGCTGTATCTTAACAAGGGATGCTCCAATGAAGTTTCTTTATATGGAAGATCCTATCTTTTTTTCGATGAGGAATCACCCCCTTAAATGTTTTACACTTATTTAGTTACACCCTGTATATTATTTTCATATTTTTACGGATCAGTTGCTAGAAAATGGGGACAAGGTCATGAATCTATTGCGATAGAAGAATTTAAAAATAAATATGGAAAACGGTACAAGAATGTGGATTATTTATTTATGAAAAACATCCATACTTGGGAGCAAGTCCAGACGGCATTATTAATAATAATGAAATAATTGAAATTAAATGTCCATATTCTTGTTCCAAAATGACACCAGAAATGGGAATTCAAGAAAAAAAATATCTAGCCAATACAGATGGCCAAATTAAATTAAAAAAATATATATATTTATTATTATCAGGTCAAGGACAATTGGATATAACGAAAGCCAAATATTATTATTTTATAGTTTGGACCCCACTAGGAATGTTTGTTGAGTAAATTGAGAGAGAAGACAATTTTTGTTTAAAATATTTAATAAAAGAAATTGTAGGAAGAAATTGATGTAATTTATTTTTTTTGTGATTGTATTTTGTTATATGAAATAAAATGTTTCATTAAAAATAGTAGGTAATTAAAGTTTTTTTTTTATTTAAGTATTTAATTTATTTTGACCTATTTTTGCTTCCAGTGAACGAAGAAAAGATAAAGCCAATACAATATATTTTTTTATGAAATTAAAACAAAGCATATACAGTGTGGAAAAGCCAAATGGAATAAATTCATTATTTCGATTACTGTACATGTTTATAGAAAATTCCGAAACACGTCAAATTTAAATTATAAATTGACATTCTTTAAAGTGAAAATGTGATCCCTACCTTCAACCCCCTTTGAGTAACAGTTACAACCCCTAATTTTTAAAATGGGAAGTATAGGCTTGTGATATATCGTTTGAAAGGTCTCTTCATTCTCTATCCAAAAATGTTATTGTTTTTAAATTTATTGCAAAAATTAACATAAAAAAAATAAAATAACTGATAACCGAAATTTGTTACAATACACTCAATATGTAATATGTAATTGTTCATAACGTAAAAAATATGAATGTCAATAAAGTAGATGTTCAAAATGCTCACCGTGAACGTCTTGGCAACATCCTAATCTTGAATAAAAATGTCTTCTAACGTTAATTAACATATCAGGCGTGACCGATCTAATCGCAAGCATTATTCGTCATCTAAATCACGTGGTTTAGTTCTGTAAACAATATTTTTAGTCAAAAAAAAAAAAGTCTAATAGGGTAAGATCAGGTGATCTTGCTGGCCATTCTATTGATCCTCGCCTCCCTATCCAGCAATTTGGAAATGTTAAGTTGAGGTACTGGCGGACATTGATTTGGTAATGTGGAGGTGCTCCATCTTGCTGGAACCATATGGTATTTGCTGGATCAGGAAATAAATTTGCCAAACTTGGCACCACATCATTTTGTAGTAGTGCTAAATAATTATCGCCATTCAAATTCCCCTCAATGAAAAAGGGACCAATAATATGGTTTTCAACAATCCCTGCCCAATCATTAACCTTTTGAGGGTATTGTGTATGGACCTCTCTCATCCAGTGAGGATTTTCCGTTGACCAGTAGCGGCAATTTTGACGATTAGCATGATCGTTAACGGAAAAAGTGCACTCATCAGAAAACATAACGTTTTCTAATTGGATGGTATTGTTATTCAACATTTCCATCATTTGTTCGCAAAAATTTTATAGGGATGCATTTTATTTTCATTTAATATGTTTAGTATCGATGTATGGCTGACATTAAATGTTGCAGATGCTTGTCTACTCGATGTATGTGGGTTTTCCTCAAACTCAAGCATCATATCTAATTTGATATCATCACTCAGTGCATTGGCAGCTGTTTTTTTCATCTGCTTTACATGTCCAAATTCGCGAAATTGCTTCTCTATTTTACTAATTGTACCTTGGGATATAAGCGGCAAATTCGGAAATTTTTCATGAAATAGGCGAGCAACTTCCATTTGTGTTCGGGCGTTATCTCCGTAACCAATCATCTGTAAAACTGTTATTTTATGCATTTCTGTTAATCTAACCATTTTTATGAAATTCAAACGACAATTATAATGACAATATCCTGCAGTTATAATTATTACAAACCAATTTGCAAAGGTGTTTTAAATAAACTAACATTGCTATGATAGTTTTTAAAGGATTTTTTTAAATTGATATTAAAAAAGAACACTGATATGGTTTTTGCTTAGGTACTGTCTTATTATAAAGACTGAAACGGGAAATAGTAGTGTAGGTACTCTAGAGAATTTCGGTAATAAGATGATTTTATTTTTTTTATGTTAATTTTTGCAATAAATTTAAAAACAATAACATTTTTGGATAGAGAATGAAGAGACCTTTCAAACGATATATCACAAGCCTATACTTCCCATTTAAAAAATTAGGGGTTGTAACTGTTACTCAAAGGGGTTGAAGGTAGGGATCACATTTTCACTTTAAAGAATGTCAATTTATAATTTAAATTTGACGTGTTTCGGGATTTTCTATAAATATGTACAGTAATCGAAATAATGAATTTATTCCATTTGGCTTTTCCAAACTGTATATTTATGTACAATAAAATATACATGCGTACGATAATAGTAGTTTGGGCAACAAGAGTGGGTGGATATAATGGCCATATCGCACGAAAACGAAATTTGAGCACGACGCCGTAAGCGGAGTGCTCACTCGATTTGTACAGTATATTTTTTCTACGACCCACTACTTAAAGAAAATTTACAAATAAAAAAATATTTTAGGTTATTAAGACAAAATAACTAATTTTAAAATAATTTATGACTTTTAATAAATTTTAAAATAAAATAAACGAAAAAAAAAAAGGAAAAGAAGGTTAATTTTAGTTTTCTCCATCCGAGAATCGAACTCCAATCCTCTGCGTGAAAGGCTAACCACAAGATCATCTACTCTTTTTTTTTGTTGCTTTAATACTTGTAATTAAATTGACTTCATATGGTTTTATTTAAATTAACAAATTATTTATAATTCTAGACAAAATAAAAAAGAAATGCTATTATTTATTTCTACACAATAATAACCCATTTTAATGTATGTTCAATCTCAATGACTAAAATATATACTGACAATTAGTTGGACAGAATTGTCACTTATTTAAAATTTTAAAAATAATAGCAGTCGGTTGATCAAAATATGAACGGTGATTGGCGGATTTAATTTTTTTGCAGTGTTCAGTTGAAGGCAATAGCATACTTTTTCCTTTTGTAATCTGTGCATAGATAAGGTAATATCCATGTGGATGTAGAAAAAATAGTTTTCAAACAGTTTATCGTTTACACTAAAAATTAATTGTGAGATTGTTTAAAAAAACAAATATTTTATATTATGTACCACTGTATATTAAAGCACTTTCCAAAAATCAGTTTCTTACTTTAAATATACCATAAATAAAGCCATCTAAAGCTTTCGCGCGGATACCAAGTGTATATTATCGAATATTAGTAATAATAACAACAATAATGTTTATTTACAAAAAATACGATCAATAATTATATATAAAAATTCTTTACTATTTCACCTTAGAATATAAATAAAATCAATTTAAATGTAGTTAATCATTTATTTAAAAAGTAATTCGACTAGATGACCCTAAAAACGTTAATCAATAAATAAGAAAGAAAACTTTCGAATCCGTCGTCTAAGTAATAAATAAAAATATTCTCTGCAAAGAAATTACTATCAACACAATAGTACATGTAATATACAGACACATTTGGCCAGCCCGCGTTTCAGGTGGAGTTAGTTGAATACCGAGAAAGATAGGCGTCCCGTTAGACTGAACGGAGAGAGAGGGTTGCGTACAGAGATATTCTATGAAATGGATAAGGTACCTCTCAACTTCGAGCGAACGGAAAGCGGTAGAACAACCTAGGCGTCCATTCACGAGGACGCAAAATACTCAAATGGAGTGACTGCATTCCAAAATCCCTCCGTAATATTGAAAATTAAAAGTATAGGCGTGACGTGGTAGTTTTGCTGGATATCCAGACGTCCTGAACATCCAACAAACTTTAGTAGCAGTCCGCAGCGTGGACGCTATTTGAATAGGACACCTCGAGTTGTCTTTGCCGCACAACCCAAAATAGTACATTATTTACGCATCTATTTAGAGTGATCGTGAAAGAACAGTTTTTAACGGTAAAATCCATTTGGATGCCGTCCAAACGGATTGATTCCATTTGGAGTGATGTGAAGGG
Organism: Psylliodes chrysocephalus; assembly: GCA_927349885.1. Lineage (NCBI taxonomy): Eukaryota > Metazoa > Arthropoda > Insecta > Coleoptera > Chrysomelidae > Psylliodes > Psylliodes chrysocephalus. Next base: position 4,397,262 of record OV651826.1, read on the forward strand.
GGGGGCCTTATAGGTGTGGATGAATGTTTCTAGATTCTATTAGCCAAAACGACCACATACAGCTACGAGGAGTCCAGCTCGCCTATTCCTCCTACCGAGGGTGCATCAGACTTCAGAGAACCAACTGAGGGTATGAGTGAATCTCGCCCTCAGGTAGTCAAATTCAGTTTGAGCCTGACTCCCAGAAAATCAATGTTTAGGAGTTTTCGAGAGTTTGGGTGTGATGAATTGGGGTTCGCAGATTTTGGGTTCGGATTCTTAGTTGTTCGTTGTTCAGAATTTTGGGCTACTAAGAGCGTATTAGATTAGATTGGAAGTTGGACGTTATTTGTCCTTGTCCACCGCGACCTTTTCAGATCTATTGTGGGACTCCGTTTGTTTTAGAGTATGTGGTCTAGCCTGGTCTTTTTTATTAGACTTAGTAGCTTTGACAGTGGCTCCCGCAGGTAGTTGCATGCATTTGGCTTTTCTTCGCCCAATGTTAGAAACCTCATTCCATCCAGGCCTTCACATTGGCACAGGACGAGGAATGATGTTTCCTCTTCTTCTTCACAGAACCTGCACAAAGTTGCTTCTTCTGCTGGATTGATGACACTCACGTGTTTATTAAGGCGACAGTGTCCGGTAAGAAGACCTACTGTTATCCTAACGATTTGACGCTTTTGATCCAGTAGGTATTTCGTGAAGTTGGCTGATGGTTCCTTAATTAACTGTTTGGCCTGTCTCAGTATTGGGTAGTTGTTCCACCATTCCTGAGAATCTTTTTGCATCCATTGTTTGATGGATGCCTTGCACAATGCCTTAGCAACTCCACAGAAGGGTTCGGGACCTGTCTTGGCCTTATCTGAGCCTTCTCGGGCTAGTTCGTCGGCCTTTTCGTTGCCCTGATATCCCTTATAACCTGGCACCCAGGCTAGGGTCATCTTGTTTTGACTACTTAGCTCTGCCAGGTCTTCTAGACAGTCTCTTTCACCAGTCGTGATTTGATTTCTGGTGAGAGAATTGCCTTTAGAGCTGCTTGGCTATCAGAGTATATGGCAATAGTTTTGCCTAATACTTGCTGATTTAGTATCTCTCTTGCACAGTCTTGTATGGCTATTAGTTCAGCCTGGAAAACTGTGCATATTTTCCTTAACCCATCGAAATCGTTGTTTTCGACTTGGGTCCATAGATTACAGCACCAGCTTCTTTCTTGGTTTTTGAACCGTCTGTATACCAGACGAGTTCAGCCTGTACGGGAGATCCCTGTATCCAGGATTCTCGGGCTGGTATTTGAATTGGAAAATTTCTTTCAAATTTGTATGTGGTTATGGCTCTATCAGTAGGCATAGCTAGACTATTATCCCTTTTTACTTGCTGATATAGCCTTGTGTGGTCGGCGCTATGTAGTTGGCTTATTGGGTTTTGTCCCTGCATTAGCCTGTGAATAGCTGATCTGGTTTCTACTTGTATGAAGATGTGCAATGGTGTGAGATTTAATAATACCTCCACTGCTGCAGTTGGCGTAGTACACATGGCCCCAGTTAGCACTTAGCAGTTAGCACAGGCGAGCCAGTGAGTTGGTCTATTGCACTTGCTTGCGCAGTTTTGGTTACAAACGCCACTGCGCCATAGGTTATCATGGGTCTTATCACCCTTGTGTAACCATATGGCCATTTTTCCCACATATCCCTCTACAGCTTACGAGAGCTATTGTAGCTTTGTGTGTGAATTTTTTGAGATGTTGATTCCACGTCAGCCTTTGGTCAAATATGACTCTGTGACGAATGGGATAACTGTGTTGTTTAGTACTAGTGGTCTTAGTCCTTTAAGTACCCGTTTTTTTGTGAATGGTACAACTGTTGTTTTTTGTGCGTTAATGGACAATTGTTCCTTTTTGCACCAGTTATTCACTATGTTTAGAGCTGTTTGAGATCGGTTCGAGACTGTGCCTACAAATGGCCCCCTGACGATAATTGCTAGGTCGTCTGCATATCCTAGGCACTGGTAGCCTTCTTTGGACAATGTAGAGCATATAGAAGGCAATGGGAGGTTTGGGGGAGGAAAATCGTGTGTATATATTGGTGTTCCGGTAAAACAAGAACGTAAGTTCAAAATTATATCATCTTTACTTTAACATGTCATTAGTTTCCTAATTAGTCTCTCTATACGGTATAACAACGGCGTAATTTTATATCCACTAGCGGCTGCTAGATGGTGTTTGCGTCACTTTGTCCCACCACTTTTGGAAATGAATCAGTTGTGTCTAAAACTTTACGGAAGACGTTACTTACTCGGTGGTTAAATTACGTATTTGATATTTAGGAGAAGTTGTTTGTGATTCATGTGCCAAAATTTGTATTCATTTTTCGTCTCTCCCGAAAAATTTATAATTTTGCATTTTCGTCATTGTTTTACCGGAACAGCGATATGAGGTATAGGAAAGGAGCTAGGACTGAGCCCTGTGGTACCCCTGCTTGAGGGGTGAATGGGTCAGACAGGGCTTTGCCTACTGTAAAGTAGGAGTGAATGAGTTTGGTGATATTCATGGAGAACCTATGTTCAGACTTGATCAAAAGCTTTTAGAACATCAAGAACGGCTGAGATTTTATTTGAATTCACTTTTGTGACAGCAGTGGTGTGGAGTGAAGTGAAGGCGTCCTGAGTGGAGTGATGGGATCTAAAACCATGTTGGGATTAAGGTATAATGTTTCTTTCTTCACAAAATTCCTAGATTATATCCTTCATCAAAAGTTTAAGAATAAAAACAGGACAGTATGAATCTAGGGATTTGGGGTCCTTGCCTGATTTGGGAAATTGAATTGTGTTGCGGACTTCCAGACAAGTGAAACGTAGGATAGGGAAACGCAGGTGTTCAGAAGAGAGGCAAGAATGGGAAACATGGTTTCAGGAAGGGTTTTCAGCGTTCTTCTAAGGCCATGTTTTGACCTGTTTGACAGACATGTTGGATTTCACTTAGAACCTTGTTTGAAGTCCAAATTTGAAGTGGTATTGATCTGTTGCTGTTGTTTATGGTGATCTATTTGGAGCTTAATCAGGGCGTTCACACTGTTCCATTCAGTTTTGATGACAAGGTCATATGTACGGACGTATTGTCTATAAAATCGGCGTTTTTGGGAAATACAATTTAAGATGTGTTGGGGGAGTACTTTTGGGATCTGTTGACACAAGTCATAGGGGCTGATGTTTCTATGGCGTGAGTGGTGTCTTGGATTCGACAAGCACGTCCTTTGGGATGTCGAGCAGACGTTGCTCAGGAAGCTTGTTAGAGATGGTTTTCTAAAATATTTGCCAATCTGCTTTTTCATGTTGCGAAAAGTGTAGATAGTAGCTTATGGTGAAATAGGGGTACGCACGTAGTTATTTGGGCTTTTTAGGTAAACCGACTTTCTTTAAAATGGTCACTCATCCATCTACTAATTATGCACAGCCTTACTTAACTGCAGATATCGATACACGATAGTAAGGCCGAGTCAAGCTTAATGCAATTTATGACCCGACAGAAAAAAACCACTGTGTTCGAGTTATTCGTAAAATTACACCTTCTTTCTTAACACATAAAATATGAGAGTTATGCTTTATTATTTCTGGCATCCATACACTTTGTAAATTGAAGTTGTATTAGAAACAGGTTTAAAAAATATAAATGTCTGTGAAGGGTCTTATGATGTATAAAAAAAGACAATGTTTTATTCGATCTAATGTAGATATACAGTCCTCGTTTTTTTACTAAGCTTGAACCTACAAAATACATATATAAAACTTCCTTTTTCCTCTAAATTCGGGTATTGTGCATTATTCATGACGAGACATATTGTTTTTTCCAATTACTCAAAATTTTTTGTCCGTATTTATGTCACCTCACAAAAGGTTACAGCCAAGTGATGCCGTTAAGTATATACAAAGCACTCCTCTTTTTCTAAATAAATTATGAACATCTGTAACATGTTTTTCTTTCATTTTTTGAAATATTAATATGGTCTGTACTGTTTTATTAATATCTAGTACGTTGTAGCGTTATGAAACTTTAGTTAGTATGTCATTTTTTGTACACAAAAATTTAAAGTTGGATAGGGTATACCAGATTTAAACGAAAATGATGTGTCATTATAAATTCTATAAAAATCTTATTATATACGTAAAAGTATTAAATATTTCAGTTTTCCCTGCATAGGTAGAAAAGTGATAGTCATCTGTCTAAAAAATGAGAATTTTACTGCCAATCGGCGAGAAAGAAATTAACCATTAAAAGCGTTATATCACGCAAAAGTATATTTTTCAATTTATGAAACATGAAACATGCGATTTAGGCTAATTGTATATTTTGTGCGAACCAAAGTGAAGTATGTTTCCTTTTAATATTTATTTTCTTTTGAATCATTAAAAAAAGATCAGCACCATTGAATGTTGTCCCATATTCAATTTCATTATTAGTATCCTACCTTTGGGGAAATATTCATTCGGGGCAATGAGTTTGGTGCCGAATTACTGTTGCGTGTAATATAGATTCAGTGATATTTATTGAACCAGAAATTGGTGAAACTGGGAATTAGAAATAGTTCAAAGTCCGTCCATTTGATGATTAGTTGGTCAATGTATTGACGCATGTAATACAAAAACTTATTGTTACTGCTTAAGATGAGGCCAGCAGTGACGCACCTTTGCAGTAAATTTAAAGAACTTTGCAATGACTGTACAAAGTACTACTAAAAATTATAAAACAAAAACCCATCATTGAAGAAAGGAAACTAATTCCAGATTATCAGTTCGGCATTAGATAAAACCATTCAACTATAGATTAGGTTTATAGAATCTCAAATGGGATTGAAGAAGCATTAGAGAACAATCATCTTGATGTTGCGCAGCATTTTGATAAAGTGTGGCATCAGGGGCGGCATCTCCATTGGTTCATTTGTACAGAGAACACCCAGTTACATTTCATAAAAACACATTATTTTAAAATAAATAACATAATATAAATTCAATTTTAATAATTTTATTGGTTGCATACGTGTTAATCTCTATTTTTTGGTACAAGACTGCGCTTTGGCTAATCGCGTGTCTGTGGTGGACTATTCTAAGTGAGCGAGAAGTTTTCGCGAAAGTCTGTAGCTAAAAATAGAGGTCAACAAGTCAACAGATCTGTGAAACAATGTGTTTGCTTAAAATCACTTAAATTACGTTATTTTGTGCATCGCACATAATCAAGGCGATTTTGCATTAACACTTTTACGTCACAAGTCAAACTCGAGCTAGTGGAGATTTTTTTGCTCACACGAATAAAATGGCATGGTATTTTTTTCCATTGATATTCAAAAAAGTATATCAATATAAGAATATATTAAATTTTTATTTATTTTAATTTTTAATTTATTTTTGTTTACCAAATTCATAAATTAGGGATTTTTTGTTTTAGAAGTTCATATATCGTTCACTAGGTAATTTTTAAAATATTTTTTAATCATGTTAAGGTTATGTAGGTTGTATATATACAATTTGTAAGGATCGGGTAAGCTATTATTAAATAATTTGAAAAACTTTGACGTTATCACTCTTTTATTGTATCTATCTTGTTAATTTTTAACCCTTAACTGGTCCGGCACTCTGCCAGTAACGTAACTGGTCCGACGTAGTCTGTGAGACTATTTTTTTGGAGGGAAAAAAAATAAAATAAACAAAATAAAATGTTTTATTTAACATAAATGTTAAAAACATTACTTAATAATAATAATATGTAAAAAAAACATATTTATAAATAAAAATTACACTCAAAACTAAAAGCCACACAGAAATTTTGAAAAAGTACATATTTTTAAACGAAAGGCAAAAACTAAAAGAAAAAAAATTAAAAATTCTATCACATTGCAATATTAAATTGTCAGTGTTAGGTAAACAAAAACTTACATGAAATGAAAATCTAAAAAACAGTTGATTTCCAGCATTAGCCAAAGTTATTGTTTCAACCTTGATTATATTAGTATTATTATACTCTTCACACAGTAGTCTGTAGGTTTACTTTGTCCGTCTGGCCGATGTCATGTTTTTTGTCTGCACAATAAGTCAGAAACGAAAAATGATATCAACTCAAAAATTTTAAGCAAAAATCAAGCTCTATATGGATACAAAGCCTATTAGTCCAGGACATTTAGATCAAAATCGACCGGAATAGCGGAAATTTTTAGGGACAGCAGATATCGAGATGCGGTTTTCTGCATTGTGTTCAGGAAGGTCCCAGAAAAAAGTCTATATCGTCTGGTTTAGCCATTTTTTGAAAAATACCTTCTGGGTCGAAAATGCATTTTTCAATTACATCATTACTTGCACCATTATAGGAACGACTGGAAACTCGAAAAAATCGCTAGGAAATCGGTACTCGGGAATTTTCGGGGCTGCCGAATTCAATTCTGGCATTGGAATTACCCGGAGGCACTCGTGGGCGGCTCTGCGGGGGTATCCGGGGAGTCATTCTGGGGGGGATTGCATAGTCCATGGGAAGCGCTATAAACTCGTTACTGGGGGGTTTTCGGGGATGTTGAATTCAATTCTAGCATTGGATTTCCCCGGGGGCGCTCGGGGGTGGCTCTGTGGGGTTGCGATTGAGCTCGTCCAAAGCTATCTAGCAAAAATATATGCTGAAGCCACCAATTCTAAAAAAGTCGATCTTGTATGCATAATCCTGACTTCTAATGCGTTAATCGAGCATATCAAGCGTGTCTATTTCCAAGTTCAGGCTTGGTATGGTTCACAAGGTCAGGACGAGACCTTAGATCCGTTGGAATGGGGGCGGGAATTGGTGGATGGAGAGCTCACTCCTGTTACCATGACTCAGGAAGCCGGTCACGAGGAAATTTTAAGCAAAATTTCTTGTTCTTGTGAAACCGACTGTGGCACGACGTGCGGGTGCGCCGAAGTGGGTTGGAGTGCTCACTTGCATGTAAGCATTGCGATGGCAATTGCTCAAACCAAAAAGGCACTTCCAACGGGGCCGAGAATAGTGACGAGAAAGAAGATGAAGAAGGGGAAGAAGAAGAGTTTGAACAAGATGTTTAGTATTTAAGTTAAAAATTTAAGTTTATAATGAATAATTCAACATTAATAAAAACTCCTATTTGTTATTTGAATAAAGTATTATTTTCATAATTTGTGATTTTTCACTTTCTTCTTTACCATTTCCAACAGAGCCACCCCCGAGCGCCCCCAGGAAGTCTAATACCAGAATTGAAATCGGCATCCCCGAAAACCCCCGAGTAACGATTTTGAAGTGATTTTCATGGACACTGCCATTTCCCCCCCAATCACCCCCAGACAGCCCCACAGAGCCGCCCCCGAGCGCATCCGGAGAAATCTAATGCTAGAATTTAATTCGGCATCCCCGAAACCCTCCGAGTAGCGAGTTTGGAGCGTTTCCCATGAACTATGTAATTCCCCCCTACAATGACCCCCCGGATACCCCCGCACAGACGTCCCCGAGCGCTCCGGGTAATTCCAATGCCAGAATTGAATTCGACATCCCCGAAAACCCCCGAGTAACGAGTTTGAAGCGATTTTCATGCATGCTGCCATTTCTCTTCCAATTCACCTGCTGCACACCCCCACAGAGCCACCCCCGGGTAATTCTAATGCCAGAATCGAGTGCGGCAGCCCCAAAAACCCCCGAGCAAAGATTTTCGAGCGATTTTTTACAGTCGTTCCTATAATGGTGCAAGTAATGATGCAATTGGAAAATGCATTTTCCAGCCCAGAAGGCATTTTTCAAAAAATGGCTAAACCAGACGATATAGACTTTTTTTCTGGGACCTTCCTGAACACAATGCAGAAAACCGCATCTCGATATCTGCTGTCCCTAAAAATTTCCGCTATTTTTCCTAAATACCCTGGACTATATTGATTTAAAAAAAATAAGGTCTTAAGATGGGTTAAAATTAAAAAAAAATTAAATTAAAAAAAATTAGTAACAATGAAGCTCTATAAGAAGATAAAACCCATTTATTCTGAAAAAAAAAATGGCGGTTAAGGGGAAATAAATATAAAAAAAATCCTAACTCAAAAAGAAAAATGATATCAATTTGAAATTTTTAGCAAACATCAAGCTCTATAAGGATAATCCCTCTGATTTTAAAAAGAGAAATTTTGGGGAGTTTAAGGGGTTGAAATTAAAAAAATTATAAATCAAAAATAAAAAGCGATATCAACATGAAATGTTTAGTAAAAATTAAGCTCTATAAGGAGATGAGGCATACTGATTGTGAAAAAAATTTGAATAAAAATGAGGGGTGTAAGGTGAAATATTTAAAAAAATTCTAACTCAAACGCAAACAATATTATCAACTTGAAATTTTTGGAAAAGCTCTATAAGGGGATGAAGCCTATTGATTCTTAAAAAAATCTGATTGAAAATGGGGGTTAAGGGTGTCTGTTAAACTGTGAAAAGTATAATTCAGAATGCCAAGCATTGTATATCTTCATTCTAGTTTGTATCTGTGTAATGGTATGTATTATGATGGGGGGACTGATCTTATAAATATTTTAGTTCACTTGTTTCATTTGCCAATAAAAGGTATTAAAAAAATATTATTTTATTTCACATGTGTGACAAATTTTGAAAATGATTAAATTCAAAATAAAAACTGAAAACAGTAGGTACAGTTTCATAAAATATTTTTTACACAAAAGTCAATGTCAAGCTTTCTACAGAAACCTGATATATATTCAAAAGTAATCTCAAGATATGAAGAAAAGTCAGCTGACTATAATAATGTACATAGATGGTTTTCAACGTATTAAAAACAAAACAAATGTTACAATAACTAAAATATTCATTAATTCATTCATTGTTGTAGTGCTTGAAAACAGTATGATACTGATAATAATAACTATACTTAATACAAACCCAAATAAAAAAACAGCGATATTGGCGTCTATAAAAAGTTTTGAATCGAACTTACAAATGATAAAATTATTCGAAAAAAATTGAACACCCACTTTAAATTACGAACAGCCGCCACTGTATGGCACGTTGGCTTTAAACATAAACTGAATGTTTCCACAGTTATACTCAGAGCTAATGAATTCACATTTCACAGATTCTTCAGAGTAAAACAAGATGCAGCATCAAGGAATCAAGGCATAACTACCACAGGGAAGCGTCCTGGGACCCACATTGTACCTGTTATACATTTGTAACATTAATTAGGGTTTGAATGTTTTGAAAGAACAAATTAAATATTATTCGATTTTAGGAAAATTTTATCTAAAAAATGTGACATTTCGAATGAGAAGATCTGAAATTTTTTCATAAATTGTTTAATTAAGATTTTTAGAATAAAATTGTAGGTCAAACAATAATGACTTGTAACAATACTCAAACAAAAAATCAGAGGACAATTCTATATTTTTCAAACCATAATAAATAACACAGATCTGTAGGATTTATAAAAAATCAAAATAAGTCTAGATATACTTCTGAAATAACTCAGAGCTGCACTTTATTTAGAACATTCTATTTTATAGATGGTATCGGTAACCTCTAAATATAAAAAAGAGCAAATCATACCAAAGGAGAAAAGCAAAGAAGAGCAGAAGTAAGAGAAACAAGCGTCCTTGCGAAGATGGCGAAAGGTAAGAATGACCGGGTCGTTGCAGCCGGTCGGGCTTGCCCCAACCAGAGAACAAAATAAACTATAGCCCGGTCGCTTAAGTTGAATGTCAATGACAAGTGACAGCGGTTTTTCTAGCAATCGTTTCTTAAAGTAATTAGGCAAAAGTCAACTGTATTATATAATAATTTATATAAAAAAGTAAGAGAAGCGAATTTTCTTCTTAATTGTATTGATACAAAGTCTCTTTCTGAATATGTTCCATCAATTTTGAAGATTAGATATTTTTAGAATTTACGCTGAACTCTTTCTATGGCTTGAATATGAACACCGTAACAAGCAGCCCAAACTATACTTGTGTATTCAATTTTTGTTCTGACACAAGAATAATACAATAATTTAATTGTATTTGTATTTGTCAAATTCTTGCTATTTCTGTCAATAAACCCGTAAGATCGGAGTGCTTCAGAAATGTTTAAGTGTATGTGTGTATGTGGCACAAACGTACGCTTATTGTCGAAAACAACACCCAAGTGGTTAATTTTGCTGTTTTAATCTACAGTCATTGATATTATATTCATATTCAATCGAGTTCTGTCTTTTTTGTAAAACTAACAAATTTGCATTTATTGATATTCAAATTTAATTTATTACTATCACTTCAACTATATACATAATTCAGCTGTTATTAGAGATTAATACAATCATTCATGCTATTTAAGTCATCAGCAAAACATAGTCTATTTGAATTTATTGTTTCGCATAAATCATTTATAAATAGCAAAAACAATAATGGACCCAAGTTCGTAACCTGGGGGACCCCCGATAAAGCCAAATATTTATTTGATTTATAGCCATTATATGAAACAAATTGCTTTCTATTCGTTAAAAACGATTTTATAAATTCTAAAGCATTCTCAGAGAACCCAAATAATTTTAACTTAGAAATTAAAACTCCATGATGAATTCTATCAAAAGCCTTGGAAAAATCTGTATACATCACATCAACTTGGCTTTTATTATCTAGAGCTTCAGATATATATTGGATTATAATTAACAAACTGCTTACGGTGGGGCGATTAGAAGTAAATCCATGATGAATTTTTGATAATTGGTTTTGAACACAAGGATGTATCCTCTTATATAATATTATTTCAACATTTGACTTTTTACTATTCTTAAAAACAGGACACACTTTTGACTCTTTTCATTGAGCAGGATAATCTTTTATTGTTAAACATAAATTAAAAATGTCTGCTAAGGGTTTATCCAATGCAGTCTTGGACTAAGAAAAATGGAATATTGTCGCGACCAGATGTCATTGTATCTTTTAATTTTCTACTGGTAGCAATTATTTCATATTTTTCAATTGGATTAAATCCCAGACAGTTTTCTTGAATTAGCAGAACATCTTTATTTATTGTTAAGTCAGAGGGTTGATACCAGAGATAACAGAGATATAAGCAGTCATTGATAAAATATAATATTCACGGTGCCAACAATAGTTCGCAATGTATACATTCTAATTCTAGACGCGGGGTGAGGCGACGAAAGGTGAGAAGTAAGAGAAGGGATAGAGAGAAGAATTTTACGTAGTTTTATTAATGAATAACTGCGCGCGCTTATACTACATAACGTAAATTTCCATGCCGGTGTAAGCCCTGTTGCCACTTCCAATCTAACATCATTATGTTTTGGAATTTGTTGAAAATTATTACATCTAGTATAGTGTAGATTAAAACTTATTTTAACTTTGCCTCCCACTTCTGTTTCACAAGCTAAGTTTCATGGGCGAAGTTATGTCATCAGATCTGGGGGGGCTAAAGCCCTAGTCATATAATATATAATAGTTCTAGAGATATACCTACTGAAGTTAAGTTAAAAAATTCTGGCGAATCTATGAAAATGGATAAAATATCATATATCGATTCTAAACAAAGTTTTGCAAAATTTCAATATTGTGAATTTGTAGATATCCATTTATGGTAAAAAACTAAATTTTACGACTTGCACTTGGAAAATAATGAATACTTCAGTTTTGATTTTGACATTAACACCATATAGATTTCAATTTGCTGGGGACTTTTTCGCAGATTTCATTTTTAACATAAACACTATCACATACTATAAGAAATAAACAAATTTAAAGCTGAAAAGTAAGAAAAACTCGAATTGTAATTGATACAAATTAAAATATAAACAATGAACTCGTTGCCAAATGATGAACTGATTTTAAAACAAAATTAATAAATGAACTGAAATTAAAAAAAAAATTAATATAATAAATCGGTTTTATAAAAAAGTCCTTAAATAAATATAGAGTATGATTACATATTACTATACACAAATTTTGATTCTTAAATAAAAGGTCTTATCCACTTCTTCAAGAGCTAAAATCCGACAACGTAGAGAAATTTTGCTACTTCTGGCAACACTGAACGATATCCTACTTATAGGGACCTCCTACAAATTTCCTCCAGAGGGCGTATCACTTAGCTTGAATCGCGAATAAAGATCCTTCCAATTATAATACCTTCTCAAGGAAGTGTAGGATTTGGAGTGGCTTCAAGTTAGGTAAATCTCCCTCTTCTATTTGATATGCTCCTAGGTATAGTGCCCTTGGATTCTCAAGTGCTACACATTTAGTTAGAATGTGAATGAAGATTTTTTTCTCCTCCTCACAAAATCTGCACTATCTTCTACTACTCTCAGTTTACTAAGGTGTAATTTTAGTTGGCAATGTCCAGTAAGGATCCCTGTTACAAGTGTTCTCACTACTAGAAAAATGTATATTATGATAACAGCTTAAAATACAATCTGGCTAATGTGGAACACCCCGAAAGCCTTGCCAGACTCGTCTAATGACCGTCAGGCGCGCTAAATTCGGCACGTTCGATTACTATTCCTCTCCTCGTTTAACTACCTGGCTTGTCAGGTCCAACCGAAATACGGTTTTATAACCTAAACAGAAACCAAATTTCGGCTCCTTTCTTAGTTTCGGCCGAAACAGAAACAAGAACTTTCTTTTAAGGCAATCTCTTATTGAAATTTGCAATATCTCATTGTAATCCTTGTTTTAGACTAATTAACTCGTATTATAAATTTTAGCTACATTTACTTATTACCTGTTTATTTATGTGATCAAAAGAAGCCATTAATAAATTTATTGACATGTTCACTTGAAACAAAGCAGAGAAGTTTGTGTGTACGTGGTCGTGCACTGTGTAGGAATGGCACTCGGCACAGTCGCCATTGCGCCGGACACAACCAATAGTGATACGAAAACTTTTAAAAGTAGTTTCGCTGTCGGCTGCAGTTTCGGCCAGTTTTCCGCCGAAACCGAAACTGTAGTCGAAACTATTATTTAAAGCTAAAGTTGACCGAAACCGTAACCGAACCTTCGGTCGGACACTACTTGTGAGTCTGGCAGGCCTCTGTAATTGTAATTGTCAGCCAGACGTATATTTTCACTTACGAATATTTTGAAATTTATCCTAAGTAGATGGATAATGTTATTAAAATATGCGTGAGTGTGCAAAAATTTACTGATAATAATTTAGGCACTTTTGGTATTGGGTAAGAAAGTTTTACACCAAAATATCCAAATTTTAAAACTTGACAGACATGCATTAAAACGACTAAAATCAAATTTTTAAAGGTAGCCATACCACAGAATATGCTGTGGCCATACCATGACCATTTGTCATATTTGAAGTCGTTTAGTTGACGCGAAAAACCTAATTATTATTTTACATAAAATAAATGTAGTGTATTTCTACCTAGTTATAACTGGTATTAAATAAAATATTAACCACTGAAATGGCAAATTTTTTATATGCATGAAAGAGCTGCTCAACTGTCAAAAAAATTTTCAGTATAATTTCGTTCAGGGTACCCACCAAAAGAAAAATTTCCGGAAATTTTTCTGGTTGTCATGGAAGTGTTTTAAAATAACAGCAGTTGATTGGCTATAAAATGGAGGTGTAAAATTATAATTTAATCTATCACGTGACAAATTTTCAAACCCGGGAAAATAAAAGCAAAAATAATATATGTTTTCCATTTAGAAGATATTACCAGACTCATTAGACAATTTCGTAAATCAGCCAGACTTATTATTATAAACAGTTCATGATTGTATCAATTTATATGCTCAATTTTCTGCCACACTCACTTTCCACTATCTGAGATAATCCAAACTGCTATTTTTATAAGCTTTATGTTCTAGTTTAGTAAATGTAAAATAGTTATGACTGGGAAAATAAGTGTCAGACTCAAAAATTTTGTTTTTTGTCACTAAGAGAACAGTTTATTTTTCATATACACCGACTGGAAAAGTGAATACGAAAAAAATTCACTGCCTCCTGAACTAAATATAAAATTGCAGAATCAATCAAATGGCACGATTCTTTTTATTTTTTAATTTCTGTTCTGAAATGTTTGGGTGGATGTGCGATAAATTTTCTAATTATTTTTGGGGGGGCTAATTTGGTTTTTGGGGGGGCTTAGCCCCCCCAAGCCCCCCCTTAACTTCGCCCATGCTAAGTTTTTCAGGGAAGAAAGTACATGATTCCGAAGGCAATACAAAATTAGACTGTGCAAAAGGGCATTATCATAAAAAATCGAGTTATTGATACCACCGTATAGAAAAAAAAATGTTTATTTTTTGTTCTAATGCTCAATTAGGTCTTTGTAGAAAGTAGTACTTTTTTTATAACTATTAAAAAAATCATTTACATTAGCCCTTATAGTCGAAAAAAAATTTAAACGTCAATATCTCGGTTTCAACCGTCTACAAATTTGTATAAAAAATCTTTTAGAAATATATCTCTCATTTGACGAAAAACGAAGGCCTAAATGAAAAAAAAACTATTCTTTATAAAAGTTTCGCCTATTTATTGACAAGGTAAAAGTACTTTCCTCACATTTTTGCTTTTAAATTAACAAAAATATAGCAATAAACAATTAGTGATGTCATGGTTTTACTAGAAAGCAAACATTAAAGGCAGAGCCTATCGACTCTTTATGCATCTCTCTCAGTATTGAAATGTATGCAATCAGTTTGACTCTCTTATATTATTTTACACAGGGATTATTGATTTATCCACTATGAATAATAGGGTTAAGATTTTTTTTTTATTTTTGGAGGAAAATGAAAAATAAGAAAATATAAACTATTTATTGAAGGTATTTATTGAAGTATCAATTATAAAAAGTAAGGCTATTGCTTTGCAAAATACAATAAATCCCCAATATAAATAAGTTATAATAATAATAATAATAATTGGAAGGAAGTATATAAAGCATAAATTAATAATATTAAAATTTATAATTACAAGACTTTCAAACTAATCAGAATCAGATTCACCACACGAATCAACATTTTCCAAAACATTAGCGGCTGTGGTGAAACTATTTCTGCAGTTTTTCTGTGCCATACAGGTGCAGGAACCGATACAGCAAATATTTTTTTTCCTGCATTTGCAAATTTTGCTTCCACAGTCTAGAACAAAATATTATTGTTAGAATATTTTATAGTATCATTTTTGCATTTGCATGATGTAAGTTCTGTTATGTCTGGTGGCAGGTCGGACAGAGTCTTAAAAGTGGGTATCAGACTTCCATCTTGATCTACTTTCCATCCATACTCTTCAACATTAGGAAGCTGCATCTGGGTTTAAAAAGCTGAGCCAAATATTTAGCTAGTAAAAACATCTTAAATAATGTAGTCTTAGGGCGTCCAGTCGGTGGCAATTTAGCGATGGTTTTTGAAGAGGCCAATAATCCCCTCAAAATGTTAATGGAAGTAACATTGGCAGTTTTGAATAAATTTTTATGAAAATTCTTTCAAGATTAGAGAATATGTTTTCAGAGTACTGATCAGTGCCAAATCCACCCAAGAAGTAATGGTGTTCAAGGTAGGTTTTCCAACAGGTTCTTTTCCCAATGCCGGACAATTGGCTGGTTGTATCACAACCGGTCAGAGAATGAAAAGCAGGCTCATTTTTTAGAAGGTTTTCATCCAAATTTAAATAATGTACTGCTAGAAATCGTTTTTAGTCTCCTCGCCCTGTTCTGAACCATATATCTTTAGTCAAAAACTTCTTAAAATAAATTAATAAGACTAGAACATCTGTATCGTTGCAATAAATAATGCAGCGTGAATGCCCCGAATTTTTGGCTGACAATATGTGCAATAAGATACGATTATCAGCGTCTTCGTGATTTGAATTTAAAAAATCGTCTTTTGATGGTTCAAAATTCTTCCCAGATTTATTGATTTTCGCGAATCCACCACTAGTTAGAAATTGAATATGCTTTTGCTGAATGGAGTTTTGAAGAAGTTGCTCTGGCAGAAAATTTGTTAAACGTCTTTTGTTAAATATCGAATGAATAAACAAGTTCTATTGTTGCTGAAGTGGAATATTGGGTCGGTCAATTTCTATATCAATTGATTTCTGAAATCCTCTCTTTTGACGTGTTGTATTTTTGATAGAATGTCCTTTATAATGATCAAATACCACATCTATCATTTGAGCACTAAATTTATTTCTAAAAATAATGTTTACAAATATACGAGCATATTCTTTAAATGATATGCAACTTTTGGGCTTTCCTATTTTGATATAATTTTAGTCTTTGCTACTTGCAACAACAAATCCGTAATTAAAATTTTAAACGAAAATTTATAACTTACCCAAATATATTCAGCTGCAACAGGATGAATGTAGATATAATAAAGATGCAAAAATGTCTATATTTCTTCCCAATTTATTAGGTAATTTAATATATAACACATAAACTTATTAATTCTTTAGTAAAAACAGATAACAATACGACACATTGCCCAATGGAACATAACGAGAAGTTTTATAATAAAAAAAATGAAAAAATCCTACCATATCAATAATGTGATACATCAGCCGGCACGTAGAGAGAAACAAAGCTATGCTACGTTTGAAGGTGAAGAGAAAGATACACTGAGAGTCGATAAAATTGGCGTTGAGAATTAATTACAGCATAAACCTATGACATCTCTCATCGTTTATTGTTTTATCTTTGTTAATTCAAAAGCAAAAAATATGGTGTTTACTCTGTTACCTTGTCAACACATAAGCAAAAATTTTATAAAGAATGTTTTTTTTTTCATTTAGGCCTTCGTTTTTTGTTAAATGAGTGGTATATTTAAAAAAGACGACTTTTTAACTAAAATTTTGAAGGGCTAAAACCAAGATATTTACGTTTATATTTTTTTTCGGCCGTAAGGGCTAATGCAACTGATTTTTTTAAATAAGTATGAACAATTACTCCCTACAAAGATTTTATTGTGCATTTGACCAAAAAATGAGTATTTTTTTTCTCTATTCGGTGGTATCAATATCTGGATTTTTGATGATAGTGCCCTTCTGCACAGTCTAATTTTGTATTACCTCCGGAATAAGGGTTAGGTACCTTATCATGACCTTTCATCTGTGAAAAATTCAGCTTGTGACAAAAGAGTGGGAGGTAAATCGTTTTCTTCAGCGAATATTTCAATACATACACTTTACTAATAATGACAACAGCGGATATTATACCCTACTGTGTCCCTTAGAATATGTCTTATTCCGGGCCGCACGATATTTGTTAGTAGTTACATCTCCTGGTTATCTCTGGTTGATACACACTTTTAAAAAAATCGTTGAACGCATTTACAATATTTTGTGACTTGTCAAAGTTAGTTTCTTAATATACCATTTCTCAAGGTATTCTAGAAGTTTTGTTTTTAGCGTGAATATATGATCAGAACTGTCTACATCGTTGAAATTCTAGTAAATATAAATTATTATTACTATTTAATTTAATTTTTTTCCTATATTTAGTTTTAAGCTTAATATTTCGAATAATTTCTGGGTTAAACCAAGGGGGTAAGAATGACTGTAAAACCTATAAACCGGAATATGTTTATCGAAGATTGAGAAAATTTTATTACAAAAAATATTTACCACTCCATCAATTTCATCAATATTAAGTAGAAAGTTCCAATTTGTTTCATATACCTAACTCTCTATATAAATTAGGAAAATTGGCTTTTCTAAAATTATAAATTTTTTGAGAAGCATTGAACTTAAACTTTTATTCTTGAACAAAATCAACGTATTCGTTTAATAAGGGCAATATTGTTGATTTCTATTTGTCTAAAACGTGTAATTAGGCTCATGCCTGTTTGTTTCTAAAATAAATAAATAGATTTTTTTAGTATATCGAAAAAAGAAACTAATTTCAAATATTAAAAACATTATACATTTTTTAATTTTTATCCATTTTATACATTTAATTTTTAAACAATACAATATACAAAATTAAGTACAAAGCGCCATGACTACAGTCTCAACAGCAACAACTGATCAAGTGAACTCGAAGAACTGAACACCATCCAACCCAACAGAACTCACAAATAGGTGGGTTGAATGCCCCACAGTGACCGACACTTTTTTCAATAATGACTAAATGGAAACAAAAATAATAAAATTTTTAATTGACTTGCAAAATTAAATGCACCCATGGGGTATATATGTATATAAGGAAATCCAATTTGCGGAGTAAAAATTTGGAATTAAGACGAGTATTTCGATGGTTACAATAACATTTCATTTGTTTATCGAGTTCTTACAATTCAACCCCTTAGGAGCAAAACCCCCCCTCCCAGAATGCAGAGCTTGTGCGGGAAAGGGTTAGCCATTATTACCATTTATAGATTTACTGATAAAAAAATAATTTTCTGATAAAACCCACTCATCAATTATACCTATAAAACTATGCAAATTAAAGAAAAAAATCACAGGATGATTAGGATCCGAACCGCTGTCGTCTTTGACCACTGAGCGCCAGACAACTGAATACGAGTCGTTAGAATCCGATACACACCACACATGTATGTATAGTAAGTTAGACGAGCTAAGTTGTTCAGTCGATGAAGACATCATGCAATTGTCAACTATGCAAGGTGTGTCCCAAAAATATTGGGAAATATTCCCGAAGAGTATACAGGATGGCCGATAAGTAACATTCCACTTATCGATGAATTTTTCAATTTTTACTGGCAATGAAATATATCTAGACGTCAATAACAATAAAAAAAATATTTGCAAGCATTTTCTGTCGTCCGGATTTTGCTACTTCCGGTGTAGGGATTCCGGCCACGTGACCGAAAATTTACCTTTTTCAACGCGGTTTTTCTAAACCTAAGATGATATTGTATTTTTTTTTGTGTCTGCGAAAGGGTTAATATGAAAAAAAAAATGTAACCTTGTACTATTGTTGTTTATTTATTTTAAATACATTTTATTTATTATAATATTAATAAATAATATTTATTTGTTTTAAATACATTTTATCTAGCATAACAAAAATAATTGTATTATTATTATGATAATTAAAATGTAAAGTGCAAGTCGGACTCGCGCATGAAGGGTTCCGCACCATCGTACAAAATTTAATACTATGTACGTACCTTTTAAGTACTTTATTAAGATCAAGCAAAAAAAGTCAAAAAAAGTACGTCTCTAATAGAGGAGCCCCCTTTAATTTGTAATTTATTTTTATTATTTGTTCAACTGTCTCTATTATGGATCATCAGATATATATATAGTCCATGACAGACGGACGGACGGACAGCGGAGGCTTAGTAATAGGGTCCCGTTGGTTACCCTATTACGGAATCCTAAAAATAAACAACAATAAACAATAGTACACATTTTAGTTTACAACCTATGGTTTACGCCAAACAGTAAATTATTGTCATGTCATCAATATAACCAAATAATCAGAATCATTTATATAAAAATATTGGATTAATAATATTAAAGATATTTTTAATAGTAAATTTTGTTTTATCATATTTATTTTTTAACTATATTTTGTAAAAATAAATACACACAGCGTCACAAAACTTGGACCCCCAAATTTCTTCGAAAGAGAAGATATTTCTTTTATATTAATGTATATCATAAAATATTTTATTCTTTCACCAGCTTATTCATATATTTTTTTAGGTGCAACTCTCTTGGGTGATGAAAAAAAATTAGAAAAACCAAATTAGTTGCCAAAAATCAATTTTTTCTACAAGCGTGCGAGAAGATGATCTTCTCGCACTCTTTCGAGTGCGAGAAGTTTATCTTCTCGCACGCATGTTATAGTTAACACTTCCACGCAACACCTGGATGGTCAAAATATTAACAAAAACCTAGACTCACTTATTAACATTAAACATGCAACTTCCTGCAATTTTACCATTAATATACATAAATAATTTAATAATTATATAATATATAAGATATTTTGTTAATATGTAATAAGATTGAATATTAGATGTAGGTTTTTTTGACAAGAAAAATAAAATATAAATTAAAAAAAGCAATATATTTTCGCCCATGCCCGGGTTTGAACCTAAGATCTTTGCGTTATGAGCCCGAAACCCTAACCACTACACCAATTCAGCACATAACATCGGTTTAATATACTCGTATGTATACTTAAACTGTATGTTGTACCTAATGTCTCATTATACAGGTTAATTCTCTATTTTAGAAATAAATGCACTTGTAAAAAAAATGTTGATCGTAACACGTGCTAGAAGCACTGGTTGCGATAACTACTATATCAAAATTCCTGATTTAACAAAAAATGAACTTATGAAAAAAAAATAACAACACTAATATTCCGTGTGACCGCCTCCGTTCTCGATACATTGATTGACTCGCCTTGGCATTGAGCGAATATTGTTCCACTCTTCCAATGCCGCCACAATCAGCTCCTGAAGGGTTATTGGTGGGTTTGGTCTCCTAAATATGGCTTCTGGAAGCATATCCCACATGTGCTCAATCGGATTCATGTCCGGCGATTGTGCTGGCCAGTTCATTCGCTTGACATTGGCTTCAGCTAACACATTTTGGATCCTTCTAGTGTGATGTGGACGGGCGTTGTCATCCATAAAAATGAAATTTGGTCCAAATTCTTCTCTCCGACGCAGAACAATTGGCCTTTCTAGACTAATCGGCCAGTACGCGCCATGAGCGAGCATACGCTTGCTAAATTCGCTAGTTGAATTACTATTGTGTATTGTTACGACCGTGACACTTGACGAAATCTGGTGGTCAAAAGCGGAAATAAGTATTGGTAGTACCCTCTATCGCTAACAGATGGCGCTAGTAGTACTTCCGAAATCGCAGTAACAATTAAAAATTCGTGAATAACCTCAATGGTTCGAGAAAGTTCTGGTATATTCCACTCACTTCGAGTAGTAATTGGAGTATAAAAAGGCGAGTGATACGCGATCAGGGCTGCCGTTTCAGTACAATTGTACTAAATTTAGTACATTTCTCACAGCAAAGTACAAAAGAACATTTTAAGTCAAATCAGGGACAATTTAGTACAATTGGAAATACTGATCGTCTTTGTGGCACCATCTATGTAACGAAAGCCTAAATTTTCCGATATTAGGGTAAGTATTGTAATGATTGGTGGTATTTTCCGTAAAGAAAAGGGTTTTTACATAAGGTATTTACCTATAACGATCAGAAACCAGTCACCGACTCCAGGATTCTGCGCAAATTATCTATTGCACAGAATTCAGGTGTCAGTTACTGGTTTGTGATCGTACAATTTATTTTTACCTACCTTGATTAACAGATAAAAACTTGCCTTTAAACTTGATTAAAATAATAAAATTTAAAACAAAACTCTTTATTCATATTAACGTTTCGATATATTCTAGTGGTATATTCCAATTCTAACTTTTCAAAGTACATAAGCAACAAAAACAAACAACTCCCATTCATCCTACAGTTGACATTTGACATAACAACTGTCAACATACGTGACAGTTTTGACAATTGACAGTCAATCTAAAATTTAGTACAATTTAGTACATTTTCCTCGAATTTTCTAGTACATTTCTAAATATCAGCCCTACTACGCGAGTCAGTCTGTCTAGGAAAGGTGAAGACGAAGTAGTGCGTAACCTCGGACAGAAAAATTTGAAGCTTTGAAGCGCGGATTGAAATCGTAGCAATCTTTGTTTACGAAAGCCAATATTGAAGAAGAGGCTGTAACTCGTGCCAGGTTTCGTGTGGCCCTTGAAATCGCAAAACGTGGAAAACCATTCACCGATGGAAAAATGATCAAAGAATGCGTAATTGCAGTAGCCGAAGAAATGTCTCCCGAAAAGGTAAATTTATTTAAAACTATCAGTTTGTCAGCAAACACCGTTGCTGGGAGGGTACAAGACATCGCAAAAAAATATATCATCTTAACTGTCTGACAAAAATTGACATCTTGAGTGGTTTTCTCTGGCCTTGGATTAATCAACGGCTGTATCAGATACTGCTCAGATGTTGAATGTTATTCGAGGAGTAGATAAAAGCTTTAAAGTGTATGAAGAACTTCTTGATATTGATACTATTCATGACACGACTACTGAGGAAGATATTTTTAAGGGAGTTGAAAATGCCATTAATAAAAAAAATCTTCGATGGAAAAACAAAACTTGAAATCTATTACAACTGATGGAGGCAAAAACATGTATGGTAAAAATAAAGGAGTGGTTGCACTTGTGTCAAAGACTGTGGTGGTTCAAAACAACAAGTCGTTGTGCAGAAAATGTTTGGATATGTCTGAAGTTCTAAAACGAGTCATATCTGTTGTTAATTTCATCAGATCCATTATGCTGAATGACCGACAATTCCGCGAGTTTATTGAAGAGATAAGAGAAAATGACTTACCATATCATACTGCGTTACACTGGCTTAGTTGCGGAAAAGTCATTCAGCGCTTTTTTGAACTTCGAGTAGTGATCGAAATTTTTTACTTTCCTATCTGTATACAGGAAAGTATAGGAATCATGATTTTTTTCGACCTCGAGTTTTCGACGGATTTTTACGTTTTGAGGTCCCCTGAATCCGTTTTGACTATTTTCGCGATGATGTCTGTTCCAGCGTCCAATGAACTGATTAGATTTTGGGCAGAGTCAGAACATCTGGGGAGTACTTTATAGGTGGTCATTTTTATATTTTATGGAATATATCTGTTATTTACGTTTGAAGAAGAAAATTTTTCAAATAAAAGTTACTTCTAATATTATTATCTATAATTTTTGTTCTATACAAAATTTTCCTAAAATGGTCCGTATTCGAGAAATTTGACAAAATGTGCAAAATTCTGATTTTTATGAAAATTATTGAAATAAAAGTTGTTTGCGATATCGATCTCTATAATTTTTGTTTATACATGATTTTTCTAAAATGGACCGTAATGGAAAAATTGTAGGAAAAGTGCTAAATTTAAATTTTTCAGTATTTTGGTTTTCAATTAATATCTATAGAAAAATGTTCCGAGGTAGATGTATGTGGAAAATGTATATATTTAGTTTATCTTCTAAACATTTATAGAGGTGCTGCAATAGGTTGTACAAAATAACCGGAAAAAGCCTATAATAACTAGATAGGAAAGTCATGTGTTGGACACATCAGATTTTTTTGAATGAAAAGCATCGCCCTCTTACCGAATTACAAACTAGCGAATGGCTGTGGAAGTTAGCATTCTATGTCGATTTGACAAAACATATGAACGAACTGAATTTGAGTTTGCAGGGAGAAAACCAGCTTTTCCCTGATTTATATACTAATATTAAATCGTTCCCGCAGAAAATTATACTCTTTCAATCACAATTACATAAAAAAAGTTTCACACATTTTAAAACATGTGAAATATTTAGCCACACTACTGAGACTGAGCTTTCCGTCGATTTTGCAATCGAAGCTTTTAGTGCTTTGAAGATAAATTTTGATACTCGTTTCTCAGACTTTGATAATATTGCGAATGAAATTAAGATTTTTCAAACTCCTTTTGATACTAACATTGAAACCCTAGCCCCGGAACTTCAAATGGAAATAATGGATTTACAATGCAGACATATAATTAAGAACAAATATCAAAACTCATTTTTGTCGGAATTTTATAACAGTCTTCCATTTGCTTGTGGGGCTGTTTTCTGTTTTTGGTACTACTTACTTGTATGAGAAAACATTCTCCAAAATGAAGACACAAATAATGTTTACAGATGTAAGTTAACCGATGAATATCTTAAATCTCTTTTAATAATTGCGTATTATACTTGTCATTAAGCTATACCTAGCAAGTAAATAAAAATCAGTTATTATCATTCTGTTTTTTTTGTCCAACTTATCACAGCAACAATAAGCCATTAACTGTTGCGGGGTTGAATTTATATCAATAAATATTTTAAATATTTATATTTATATTAGTTTCCATATTTTTACTTTTTTTTTAAAATTAGTTGTTTCATTTTTTTGGCTTTGAGTTCGGGATACATTGCCTCGTTATGGTTATGATAAATTAATATATTAATTTGGCCCGCGGGCCTAGTTTGGAGACCCCTGGTCTATAGCGAATTAACACAAATATAAAAAAATATTCAATGATTCAAAAATGAAACAAACCATACCATACATTCAGTAAATAATATGTCAAAGGAAACGAAATAATTCCATACTTTTTACAAAGCCTTTTTTTATTGTGTTTGTATATTTTTATTTGACTACTATTGAACCAATTAATTATTAATTATTAAGGTGCTTATTTCTTCTTTGCGGCAAAAATTAGAAAAAGAATATTACTTATTGTTCAATCAATATTCTTGACCAG
Source organism: Psylliodes chrysocephalus (assembly GCA_927349885.1). NCBI lineage: Eukaryota > Metazoa > Arthropoda > Insecta > Coleoptera > Chrysomelidae > Psylliodes > Psylliodes chrysocephalus. The sequence continues at coordinate 4,421,561 of OV651826.1, forward strand.
TTTTTAGGTAAACAACTATGTCTATATTTAAGAGATCACAAAAATATTCCTGCTGATGTTGCAGTTTCTATATACGGTATACGAGGGTGATACGATATTTGTTTTATGTTCGTACTTAATATTTACGACACTTTGCGTACTGATCATAAATTAATATATAGCATGGTCAGTAAATCATTTTAATTCGTAAAAATATCGAAAAGTATACATTTACATATTCTTCTTAGTAAAAGCGTGTCGGATTAAAACTTGTACTTCAATATTAAACACCTATTAAATCGTATAATATTCTAAAGTTACATGTACCGTAATGTACGTTTCAAACTGAAATCTTATAAAGCACTTATAAGTACTTGTATGTTTTATGCAGCTGATTACAAGTTTTAAGCGTTAAATTGACCATTAATATTTGAGATGATTACAATAATATTCCAGTGCAATAAATTACTCATATTTTTGGTTTCTCATTTTTTTTTTTTTACTTTTTTTTTTTTTTTTTAGAAAAATACATAAAACTATCAAATAGTATGATGTATGGATGTAACGTGTCTTGTTTCTTCATTAGAAGTAAAATTCTATAATCTAAGTTCCTAATGGCTCTGTTTCGTTTGCGTCTTCAAGAACGATTCATAAAAAGAGTAGGAAATTTAATAATAAAAACAAAAAAATGAAAATGAAAAGTAAATACATGTTTTTTGTTATTGAAATCGGTATATAACAACACTTCTTAATAACAACTAATGATAGTATCTGATTTGTTGCTTTTTACTAAATCCATTTAAATAGTATTAACAGTTAAGCACTCCCTATACCTAAAGTTAATAAGTTTTCTGTTATAATAAGTCCAAATATTTTCAAGATAACCAATTTTATAAAAAAAAAAATATCACAAAAATATTGCTATTTATTTAATTATTTATTTATAACCCAACAGACAAAGGCCTATTACATGATTTAAAAAAAAACAATACATTATAGCCTATTATTCAACATTATCTTATCTAAGAATTGTAGAGGTTTAAACTAGTTCACCAGAGTTGTTCTTGTTTTATATAGAAATATTTAAAATGTAATGTAATGTGGCTTAATATACGCTGAAAAAATATTGTTTGTGGCAAACACTAATCTACATCCACCAACAAGTTATAGTTGATTAATTTTAAAATAGTTACAACAGGTACTCTAATCTGTATCTGTAACGTGTGGAGAGTGGGTTACCCCACGGCACTAAGGCCTCATTAGGCCCATTGTGCATCCTACTAAGATGATAGGCACCTCCTAGGTCGTGAGCCAGCCTACAGATTTAATGTAGTTGACAACGTCGCCAAGAAGTGCTTCTCTTATATCGGCCGGTGTTAGCCGATACTCGCCGAACACAAATCTTCTAATAAATGAGAGCGTCGAGCAATCGTAAAGGATATGCTCGATGGTCTCATCTTATTGTTCGCTCCCACTACAGAGTGCGGATTCTGACAGCCCCATGATATGGAGATGTTTCCGTACCTGGCAATGAGCAGTCCGAATGTATATGATTAGGTGCAGATTTTGTCTAGTCATAGTCAAGTATTTGTTTGCTGCAGTGTTGTCAGGATAACTTAAAAGCTCCGACAACTCTGCAGTTTCTTGTTTCATCCCAACTTTCCTTGAATTTCACAAGGGAATGTTCTTTAATTAGGTCTATCACTACCGATTTTGTCATAGAAGGGCCAGGTCCAAAAAGTATTAGGTTGGCTGCTTTCTTGACTAGTGAATCAGACGGTTACCTTTCGATGTGGCATGACCTTTGATCCATCTTAAGGTGACTAAATTGTTGATGGATACTTCGGCCAAAGCTTCGTGACATTCTAGTACGAACCATGAGTAAATTTGTGGTCTGTTCAGGGTGAGTAGTGCCTATCTGCTATCTGTATAGATGAGCATGTTCCTTCCAGTGATATTGCTTCTGGTTATTTCTTTTGCTGCTATGAGAATCCTCGTTAGCTCTGTTTGAACTACACTGGCACTATTGCTCACAGCCCATTTTATGTTTAGGTTTCAGAATCTATAGTATATTCCACATACTGAGCCTTGTTTTGTTTTAGAACCGCCGGTGTAGATATGAATCGTACCTGCCACTTCCGGCTTTTCTATTTGTTCTATTATAACTTTATATGGCTTATGGAAGATATATCTCGGTGAGATGAAGTCTATATTCGTTTAAAACAGTAGGAGCGTATCGAGCGCCTAATGCAAAAAGCAACGTCTCGCCTCACCTGATCCTACATCAGGTTCTATTCTACCGCTAATAACTTTGTACAGGACATAACAGTAGATAAAGTTCTTCTTTGCTCCAATGACAAAATTTTAAATTTATTTCTGAGATGACTTGATCTGACTGTATTATAGTCAAGCCAGATACGATAATTTTTAAAATATAAATATCTAAGAAATTTATTCTGAACCTTCTATCCTATTTTCAAGCAAGTTGTGTCTTCAGAAAACCAAAGCGTTGATGCGAAATCCAATTTAGGTCGTACTAGAGTAAAATATAGCAGCTTTATGGTGTCAATGTTGGTAAAATTTGCTGTTTGTGTCATTACATATCCCAATGTCTTATTGCCAGCGGAAACTATGTTTTTTAAGTGTGTAGCAAATGAAAAGACGTTGTTGTGTCACACCCAGGACTTTAATGTAACATATCATTTTGACGTCTAGAACGCATAAAATGTGTTCTTTCTGTTGGTGTTATCAAAAATGGGTGGTGCGATTCGACAAAACCGGTGATAACGTCATATCTGGAATAGTGATGTCACAAAAATTATACTTATAAAATGCGCATCTAATCGACCTGTGTCCGAGCAATTTTTTATTACTTGCCCAATACAGCCAGAAAACTGGTATTGCGCCCATTTTGCTCACTCCTGTATATAAATAGTCTAATTACAATATACCAGGAGTCCAAATAAGAAAGAACGGCGGATTTTTTTTGCCAAAAATACGAAGACATGGTTATCATGGGTAAGAAATGATAGCAACTTTCGCTGATGTTGAGAGAGCTTTTAATAATGCCCATACAAGAACTATAATTAACGCACTAGTAATCACAGGGGTACCAGTAGTTATGTGTCAGTGGATAAAAGTCAGCCAGAACAAAGGGTAATAACATCATCTCTAGTCTGATAATTTAAGCAGTTCTCCTTTGGTCAGTCGTAGTGTACGAACTCATAAAAAGGCTAATATCTGCATACTTCTGCTTCTTAGGGTATGCCGATGACATGGCGATTGTCGTAAGAGGCAAATTCGTAGGTACAATATCGGAACTCTCTAAACAGTGATACAAAAAGGAAGAACTAATAGTAAACACTCACAACACCACAATAGCTAATGGCACAAAACGAAAGGTACTGACAGGACTAAAGTGACCAGTACTGAACGAAGTGGAGATTACATTTGCCCAAGAGGCTATATAATTGGGTGTCATCTCTAATCACAGGTTAACTTGGATCATTACTTGCAAAAAGTAACCCAAAAAAGCACAACATCCTTTAACTTATGTTGAAAGTTGCGAGGAAAAAATTGGTGACTACAACCAAAAATGACCCTATGGCTGTATACCAGAGTCATAAGGTCTACTATGATAATCTACAGGTCACTGGTTTGATGGCCAAAGACTCGGCAAGCTGGAGCTATTCGACAGCTCAATGCATGGTATTCAAAGGCAAGCATGCCACGGGAGTCATGAGAACGACTTCAATAGCAGCCCTACAAGTCATGCTAAATCTAATACCATTACACATATTCATTCCAAGGCGAAGCCAGGTCCGTCACATACAAACTACACAAAGGTCCATCACCCATAAGCAGTCTGAATGAACGTGACTACAGCGAGCTATACAAAGAGTTGGAATGGGAATGCCTTAAGACGAAATGTTCCCAAAATAAAGCTTTCAAAAGCAATATAAAGTAAGTATGCAAGACAGTGAAGCGTGGATGGGAGGATCTTCAATTAACGTACAAATCACCTGGTATGTAGACGGATCCAAACCCATGAAGGTTTTAGTTTAGTTAGGTATACGATATCGGCTATTGAACGCTTTCCAATACGCTTTGCACAGAAGAAAGTTAGCATCAGACCGAGTAGGAAACAAATATCAGCGTTGCCAGTTTATACGGCCCGTCCAACGTTACAACACGGTCGGGCCGTATAAACTAGCAACGCTGATATTATTCGTTTTCTGCTCGCACTAATGCTTACTCTGTAGTATACACATGGACTTGTGCAAAGTGTATTGGAAAACGTTCAGTGGACGACATTGTATGTAGTGCCAAGCCAAAGATAAAAATCTCACTGAGCTTAGGTAATCATGCGACTGTATTCCAGGCAGAAATAGCAGCAATACATCACCGCAAAAAAGAGGTATTAAGACATAAGGTAAATGTAAAAACCATTGTCATATACTCAGAGAGTCAAGCAACGTTACAAACATTCAAAGCTTGTCTGCGATTGTTTGGAAGCCTCAATAGAGCTGGGTAGTCAAAACAGACTCAGCTTAGCCTGGGTACTAGGCCACAGAGGACATAAGGGCAATGAACTGGTCCAGACATCTTCTGTGGTGTTACAAAGACAGCTGTCAGAACAAAGCAGTGGATATGCTAGAGTACTAGTAGGCATAAGGACAATGAAGAGCTCAAAGGCTCTTATTGTTCCAGACATATGTGGTGAAAAGACAGCTCTCAGAACAAAGCAGTGGATATACTAGAGTACTAGTAGGCAGTATCTTCTTAAATATTTAAAAACCGAATGCAATTATTTTCGTAGTCTTAATAATGTAACGGGAATGTTTTCGTCCTGAAATATTATTAAATATTTCTAAGAGGTGTGTTAAATTTTTAGAAATTTATCTAGGGATTCCCAAAGTGGTCGATACCGACTCCTTGGAGTCGAAATCGGTTTCCCAGAGGTCGACATAAACAAAAACTGATTTTGGGGGTCGACGAGGTCACAAAATCGTACAAGTCTTTCAGTCACGTTTTGACTTGCTTTGTATTTGACGCATATACATGATTTAACACGAACAAAATCATGATCCAAACATGCTCCTAATATTTTACTATATAACAAGCTTGCACTTAGGTTGAACATTCATTTGCGTTTTGAAATTCGTTGGAACTTGGATGATAATACACTCATCTACTAATTTATTTCAAGATATTACAAAGTGATTACACAGTTGAAAAAGTGTTAACAAAGTGTTTACGCGCGTTAATACCGTAACCATACATTTCTGTAGTTTATGAAAAAGTAATAGAGTAAGTACCAAAAAACTTTTTAATATTTTTTAAAGTATTTTTTTAAAATTACTTTAGAAAAATAGTTACCTAAAATTATAAATATTCAGTTTTCTGTTTTCGTTTTTTTATGCTGATTGGTACCTAATAAAAATTATCTATACTACAATGAGTAAGTGAGCACACCTAAAAAACATCTAGTGCCTAGGTGTGATGAAAATAAGCTCGTGTGCAAATTTAACAGTTTTATTATTGTTTTTTTAAGTAGTTTCTTAAACATTTTTTTTTATTTTCAGGTTTACTGCGAGTTTTATGATGACAGACACGAAAAAAATGCAGCCAATCAGTTTGGACTACTTGAAGTTTGGATTTATTCCCTCTCAATCAAATCAACACTTGCCAGTATCTTATATGTGAAAAAGTATTCAGTAACGATGCTATGAAGCCTTCAAAAATGGAGTACCACTTAACAAGAGTACATTCTGACAAAAAAGTAAGTAAAAAAAAACTAGAGAAAAGGCCATCCAAAAGATCATATTTGCGTCATCATCTATGTATGACCTTGATGGTTTACGAGAGTTCTATAATATATCTTTACTAATAATGAACTCGGGGAAATCCCACACAATTGAAGAGCAGCTTATTTTACCAGCCATTGCGAAAGTCCTCAACAATGTATTCCACAAGTCCGCACATGATATTGTAAAGAAAATTCCACACCTGTAATTTTGAACCAATCAAAATACGTGTTTTTGACAGATCACCATGGCAACGGAGGTATTTTAGTGGAAATTTTTTTCTCGTGGGGTACCCAACAGCGAATTATACTGGAAATTTTTTGACGTTTACAATAACAGACCATTTTTGACAGACTGGTTTTTATTTGTTCACATAATAAGTTTAGTTTTGATACATTTTAGTTACAATGCTAAGGTGTTTTCTATATTCTTCGGCCACTTCTTTTCTTCTTAATGGCGAAAATGCAGGACTTTGGATGCTTTGAATTATGTGTCTATGTCTAATAAAATATATATAATATTTAGACACTAATTTATTCACCTTTTTCCCATTCAGCACTTTGAATTTTGCGTAGTTTAGGTGCAAATATTCGTGGACAATTCGGAACAAATTTTCGTTTTTCAAGTTGGAGCCACAATCCTCTATTAATCCGACTAAGTAAGTCATGGTGCAATGATTGAGCATTACATCAGACAATTTCACGCATATTTTGCATAGCGTATGATTTTCAAATCGATTCATTTTTAAACAAATAGGTAATTTTGTTGGTTTTACTTGCTGTGCAATATTCTTTATCGCAACAAAACGCGAGTTATTTAATGTTTTGAACTGTCAAAATACAATGATCACAGCCTCCTACGATTGATGCTTGCTGACGCTGGTTATGAATTTCATATAATTTTAAAGCGCTCATAACGCATGTTAATAAAAACGCAGAAAAACAATTTTCTACCACTTGTAGTTATTCAAAACTTACGTAAAATTAAAGAATATACTATTTTCTATTTTCAAATGGTATTCCCATGCAACTACAATGAGTAGAAATAAGCAATTTGAAGGCCTAAATAATTGTAGCGAAACATTTTTTTACGTCGGGCCGCTTGACAACTTCAAAACTGAAATTATATTCGAGGTTAGGGTCTCACTTAGTTACCATGACAACTCAACAATCAAGGCGACAACACCTTTTATGTTTCACTGGTGACTTGGAGAAAATAATTTGCATTGTTAAATTTTAAAAATATTTAATTTTCAACCATAATTCGGCGTGGAATTTTCTTACCGAATACCACGCGAGGTCAAATTAATATCAGGAAATAATTTGACCTCTAGTGGTATTACTAGTGAGAATTCCTTTGAGTAATAACGCCCTTCGGAGACGAATATAGATAAGATGGGTCGAGAGGTGGAAAACATTTTATGCAATTTCTTACAGACCAATAGATTCTCTCTCCAGTTGGACGAGTCTACATTACCCGGCAATGAAACGCTATTTTTAGGATATGTTCGATATAATAAAGATGAAAATATGTCCCTACTTTTTGCTACATATTTAGAGACTAATACCAGGGGAGAGTCGATTTTTCAGGGCGTGCAACGTTTTTTTTTTTTACCGTCAAAGCTATTCCATGGAAGAACATTGTTTTTGTTGTGGATCTCTTAAATTTACAAATTGCTCCATGGATAATAAATCCGTACAATATTACAGCCATAGAAGAAGCCAATGTGATAATGCAAGAAGAATTGATCACCATTAGCACAGACGAGGAGCTTAAGCAGAAGTTCAACCAAGGCTAGCAGAAGTTCTGGTTGCAGCCAACATTGAAACACAGTATCCTGTATTCTCGAACATTGGTGAAAAATACCTTATCGCTTTCTCATCATCATACCTAGTCGAAAGAGGCCTTGGTGTAGTTACAAACATTTTGACAAAACAAAGAAACCGTTTGAAAATCAACGAACGCGGAGATTTAAGGCTGCAACTCACCAATATTGAACCAAATTTAGCTAGATTGGTAGAAAGTCACCAAGTTCATCTATCACACTAAGTTTACTAAGCAAAGTTTTTAAATTGGTAGGTATTTTGTATCAATAGAAAAAAAAACTAGGAATAGGATTTTTAAAGTAATTTGGCTATGTGGATCTGAGGTATCAGTTCATTTTGGAAAAGGGGGTCTCTTGCCCAACATACTTTGGGAATCCGTGATCTAGACCATTTACTCAGTGTGACCACAACATAGTCGCTTTATGTAAAAAAATTAACCTAATATACTAATAAAATATACTATATTAACAGTAAATGAAAATTAAAATATAGATGTTAATAAAATATACAATATTAATAGATAAAAGAAAAAAACACTAAATATAATTTATAACATGACAAGAACATTTAGTTTTTTATTTATTAAAAAATTTAAATTACATTTTGACTTAAATAGAATAAATAGAAACTTTCAACTAGGTTATGTATAACGTTTCTAGTCGTACTCTGCGTATTTTTTTAATGTCGTTCTAGAAGGTTCAGATTTAATTTTTTCAGGTACAGCGTTATATAATTTAGGTCCAAGGAAGAAGAAACTTTTTTGTCCAATATATTTGTTTGTTATTATGTTTAAGTATTTCTGTTTCTTGTCATATGTTCGTGAGTTCGAATTTGCAAATTTGATCTGAGTGTATGTTATTTTATTATAATATTTATAAAGTATAAAATTGTCGAACATCGAAAATCTTTCTTTCGTTATAGAGTAACTCGCTAGAATATCTTCTGGTTTTGTTAAGAAGAATTTTTAAAAATATTTTTTGCGAAATCGAGACTGTTGTAGTAGGTGCGAGCAACTCCTCCCCAACTGACTAATTCGTATATCAGGTGAGTTTATACTAAACTTCGATAAACCATTAGTTTTTGTTTATATTGCAGATGGTATGAAATTTGTTTAAATTTGTATAATATACACCTTAGTTTTTGAGTCAAATAATTTGTATGACTATCCCAGGTATTAATAAATGTATACTACAGCTTAGGATAAATAAAGATTATTACTATTGTTTGAATACCCGGTACAAGTACATATTATTTCTATTAAAATATCAATTTTTAGTTTAAAAAAAATGGACAATTAAAATAAATAAACTATGAATCATCTTGACAAACAAAAGCATAGAATATATTTTTATTATTCATTACGTTTCTTGAGACGACTATGGTCCAATAACAATACGTGTTTTCAATTCGAAGAGATCGGGAAGCGAGAAAGCACTAGCCATCTTCAAGTTCGACTTGTAGTTAATGGTTTCTCAGATAGCCTAATGGTGTTGACTTGTTCCACTCATAAATCGATATCAGAAGCAGATTAAAATTTTGGGAAGAATGTTCTTGCTGCACGTGAACCAGACATGTACGTGTAGTATCAAATAATAAGAATCATATTATTTGCTCTCTTGATGATATGAATAAAACAAAGCTGTATTATGTTCTTAAGAAATCGGAAAAAATACTGTCATGTAAAGATAAAGTTTTTTTTATTTAATCCATTTAAAATCTGAGTTAACAAGAATTAGCTTTCTGTACAATGTTACTTTTTTGAGGTTTATGTAAAGTACATTTCAATAATAATAATAAATTTTACTTTTCAGACAAATTGCGACACGAGCATTAGGCGAATGGGAAAATTATTTTTCTCAATTAACTTTTTCTACGACTGCTTAGGTATTATTTATTTTGCTAAACTTACCGTTTGTAAATGTTTTAAACAACAAGATGTGATTTGTATGGTGAACTATAATTTAGTCACAATAGATTTTTTGGATCGCATTTGAAGGCGATGATGTCATCGTCCCACTCATTTTTAACCTAAACTAACTTATCTATATTACAAATTAAATCATGGTATTTGATATAAGAAAAATGAAAATGGAAACAAAAAAATATCAATGGTTAGACTCGAATCTGATTACGCAACTACCCCTGTATACGCAATTCGGTATGAATAAGTTACTTATATTGTTGCGAAATGGTTTTTTCCTACGACCACTTAGGAAAGTGACACACATCGCAATATTATTTTATAATTTAAAAACCAAGAATTGGGTATAAGAATAAGAGACACATTCATTATAAATAAATAATAAATAAATAAATTCTTTATTGCCCAACAGATATAACATCCAAAAATAGGACAAAATATAACATTAATAGATTTTTAAGAGTAAATATTAATAAGTACTAAAATAAATAATAATAACAAAATATATATTATATAAAGCTAAAAAAAAGTGAAAATAAAAATTACAAATTAAATTGACTCTGCGCAAAACATGTTCAATTCCAGTTTAAAAAAAAATGTATATTACAATTCAGAAATAAGTACTAAGATGGTAATAAATTAATAACAAAATAAATATAAAGCTTAAAGTAAAAATTAAAATTAAAAATTGAGAGTGACTATGCGCAAAACATGTGCAAGTTTTTCAAAAAATATATCACAATTCAAACATAAAATATTAACATTTTGGCACATAATATATATTGGTGATTTCATTAGCAGGTTAGTCCTGGGAATAGGAAGAGAAAACGTGTTGAATGTCCGTGCATTTTGTCGTGTTACTAAAAAGTAAAGTCCTTCGAGTAGAATAGAACAATCAATTATATTATGAATTATTTTATAAATTGTAGAAATTGACATTAATTTTCTTCTATTTTCAAGGGATTGTACACATTTACATCAAATCCGTGGGGGGATAGATACCCCTAACCTTGTAATTTAAAAACTTTAAAAATTTGCGTTGCACCCTTTCAATGCTGTTCTTCTGCAACTCTGTCTTCGGATACCAAATCAAAGAAGCATATTCCAACTTGGAACGAACTAATGAAAAGTACAGTGACTTTAAGGCAGCTTCAGTTCTAAACTTTTGACAATTGCGAAATAAAAATCCTAAACATTTTATTTGCAGATTTAGTAATAGTATTAACATGTAAACTAAAAGTTAGCTCCGAATCAAATATAACACCTAGATCTTTAGTTTGATCACACCTGACTAGTTCTTCATTATTAATGGTATAATTAAAATTTGTTGTGTTGACTTTTCTGCTAAAACTTTGCATTTTTGTACGTTCAGAAACAATTTATTGCGCATACACCAATCATATAAATTATTTAATTGTTCTTGAAGGAATAAACAATCATTTATATCAGAAATTTCAAGAAATACTTTTAAATCATCTGCAAATAACAATTTGGAACAAGCGATATAATCAGTGACATCATTGATGAAATAAAAGAAAAGTAGAGGACCCATATTGGACCCTTGAGGAACCCCTGAGGTAGCATAAAATAAATTTGATGAAATCCCATTATAAGAAACAAATTGTTGTCGACAAGATAAGTATGAGTGGAAGAATGTTTTCATTGCCGATGAAAATCCAAATTGATCTAACTTGTTAACGATTACTTTTGGGTCGATTTTATCAAAAGCTTTTTCGAAATCTGTTAAAACTACATCTACTTGACCACAATTATCTAAAGTCTCATGTAAAAACTGAGAAAAAGATGATAAATTAGAAACAGTAGAACGATTTTCCATAAAACCATGCTGATGTACCGATATTAAACATTTAGTTAGAGGGTAAATTTTATTATAAATACAAATTTCGAAAATCTTAGCAAAATTATTTAAAACTGAAATAGGGCGATAGTTATTAAATAGAGATGCATCTCCTGACTTGAGAATTGGACATTTATACATTTACATTACATTTATACATTTACTTTATATTCAAGAAAAGATGGGATGAAACAAGAAACTGCATAGTTGCCAGTGAGCTCTTAAGTTATCCTGACAATACTGCAGCAAACAAATACTTGACTAGACAGTATCTGCGTCTGGTCACAGGCATTCTGACTGGTCATTGCCAAGTACGGAAGCATCTCCATATCATGGGGCTGTCAGAATCCGCACTCTACAGAGGGTGCGAACAAGAAGATGAGACCATCGAGCATATCCTTTACGATTGCTCGACGCTCTCATTTATTAGAAGATTTGTGTTCGGCGAGTATCGGCTAACACCGGCCGATATAAGAGAAGCACCTCTTGGCGACGTTGTCAACTACATTAAATCTGTAGGCTGGCTGACGAGCTAGGAGGATGCACAATGGGCCTAATGAGACCTAAATGCCGTGGGGGTAACCCGCCCTCCACACGTTACAGATACATTTACTTTATAGCAGAGTTATTGATGATTTGTTTAGTATATAAATCAAATAAATAGAGGAGACTATAGCAAAATTCAAAATTGACATACTTATGATTAACTGACCAAGAGTAAATACAAAAAGTATGCTAGAACTTGTGAAAAAACAAGTTCTAACCAATGAAACTGCAATTTAGTATGTAATGAATGATAAAAAATATATTTTATTTTTTCGTAGAAGCAATAAGTCAAATATCCACACCGATGTTCAATTTGCCAGCATATATAAATGGACTATTCTAGTAGTTAAGAAAACACAGTTAGAATACTGTTAATATTTCGAGATAAGCAGTCCGTGTCCTGTCAACATGAAATAAAACAAATGATTCCGCATAACGACGAAATCAAGCGGTTTAATTTTAATCCGGAGATTATGAAACAAATATTAAACATGTCAACAAAAACAGTCAAGAAAGATCCACTAATCGATGAAAAACAAAACCTGTCTGCACCTTCTAACATTCCTAATGTCTAATCCTACCTCTGTCAAATGCCATAGAAAAAAATACCAGTGGTGCGCATCGAGCCTGTGAATATATTTTAAGTTATAAAAATAATTTTAAAAAATCGACTCCAGAATCGTGCCATCACAAATTAAGTTTGCTGACTTTCTCATAGATTTCATTATCAGATCTTGACCAAATATATATGGGACCACTTCCGATGAACCCCCTTTTTAACAAAAAAAGAATAATTGAAATCGGACAACGTGGTAAAAAATTATCGTTGAATATACATTAAAAAAAAAAGAGTTTGATGATTTTCTCATGAATCCCATTATCAGATCTTGACAAATATATATGGGACCACCCCTGAGTTACCTACTTTCTAACAAATAAGACTCATAGAAATCGGACAACGTGGTAAAGAATTAACGCTGAACATACATAAGATAAAATATTTCGACGAATTGAGTACTTCCTTCTCTTTTTTTTTTGATGTGTTAAATATATATAAAAAATGTAGTAAATAAATGGCTTGTATTTGATATTCATGCATGGGAGACATGGGACAAATTCCCGACACTTAATGTCTGTGTGTATAAAATTATATTTTATGTTGTCGAAGAACACATATTGTTTATCGAGGAATCTGAATCTAATTATATTGGCCACGTAACTCCAACTACAGGGACGGCAAAGATAATTGGAAAAGCAATATTAGACTAGATGATTTGGCGGCTGTGGGTTGCGATGGTACTGTTGTTAATACCGGTAATAAAAATGGAGTTATTAAGTATATTGAGACTGAATTGAAACGTCCTTTACAATAGCATATTTGCCAACTACACGCCAACGAATTGCCATTAAGACATTTATTCCAACATTAAGATGGCAGCACAGTGGAACCTCGTCAATATTCTGGTAAAATCAGAAAGTCTTTAGAAAATGTGAACGTCTTAAAATTGTAAATTTTACCCCAATAAAAAGTGAGTTGCCAAATATAACTGTAATGTCTAAAGATTTAAGTTCTGATCTTTTGTGTACGATAACAGACACTCGTGAATGGGTTCGGGAACTATCTCTACGAAGAATCCTAAAAGCTAGAGAAACCAGTCGAGAAACCAGTCGAGAAACCATTAAAGTAAGACACTTTGTAGTACCAAAAGTTAATTTCAGTGCTACAGACTACTTTGAGTTAATTTACTGGAATGAGTGCGATGTGACACCGCCTCCTGTTTAAAGGGATTTTACTAATGATAATCTAAGGGACCTTATAAACGAAACTGAAACTCTAGACTATGATTTTCCGAAGTTCCTTGTGTCATACTCAATCCGTGAAGAAATACGTAAAATTAGTTACAGAGTCATCCTCTTTAGTAATTGGTCCAGAATTAAGAGGCTTTATTCCCTCAAGAATAAAACCAAAAGAAATCATACCAACATTTGAAAGGAAACGACAGTTTATAAATTCAGTAAATATTTTTTTTATTGCTATTTTTTTATACTTGATGTGTTAGCTTTTAATATTTGATTTGTAAGCTTTTACGTTTGATTTGTCAGCTTTTTAGGTTTGATTTCTTTAGGTACATTTTATCATTTTTTAAATAAAGGTGTTGTTTAGTTTTAATCGTGTAATATTTATTTGTTGTTCAAGTAATTTTTACCATATCAAAAGGATTAAACATTGGTTAAAAGGGATAGTAGAGGGATGAAGATGTAATTTAAAAATATTAAAAATCAAGAGTATGAATACAAACACTAAAATGTATCTTTCAGTAGGTATTGTAAGAAATACACTGTATTATTATAGATTTGGCTTTACTATCAATTTTATTAAATTTTAATTTATCACTTTCATTGGCTGGAGGAACTTCTAAAAACATTTAAGAACTTCTTGTTCTTTTAATTGCCTGCCTGTACTCGAAATTTCCAATTCCAGGAGTAATTAGATTTTTTTCTGTATACTTTTGAGCCATATTATTCATCTCGTCCTGGGCCCATAACCAATTAAAATATAAACAGATTGAATTCCAAGTTTTTATTGTCTTTTGTTTGACAAAAAAATAAACATGAATTAATAATAATCATCACTAGGTTAAATAGATTATAACTAATTTAAATCTTAACGTTTTTAAGTACGGCCATGTGTAATTAAGTCCTTTTATTCCATCTCGAAGGAGACATCCTGGCTTCTGGCACCTTAAGTTGTCCTGCACATCACATAGAACAAACACGAAATGAACAGTGACAGTGAAGGTGAAAATATGTAAACAAGGATGCTTGTTCTGCATGATTTCACTCAGCGTGATTCAACTTCAAAAATGATAATGTAAATTCCTTTTATACATTAGCTTGTTCAAGACACTCAAATGAAACATGAGCAATATGAGGCCGAGCGTTTTCTTGCTGGAATATGACGTCAAGGATGCCTTGAACATATAGGATGACAACAGGCCCTAACGCTTTCTGTACATAGCGATATGCATTCATACTGCCACAAGAGGAGATCTACTTCTGTAATAGAGGGTTTCCCAAATCATAACGCCCTTACTCTTACTTACTTTTCTAACCCTTAGACGCTAATTATGTATTCCTAAACAGAACCAGGATTCGTCGGAAAAGACAACTGTATTCCATTCATGATCTCAATTGATTTGTTTACGGCGCCATTCTAGTCACTGGCGTCGATACTCGGGTGTCTAGTTTTTATCTAAGTTACTTCAAACTTAAAACGATTGATGTACAGATATCAAGTTTTAGAAAAATATATTAAGTGACATTTCTTGGTGTTTTTTTGATTAATATGTTTTTTTGAGGAGTTTAGAAAACTTACCTTATGCCTTAGAGTTAGGAACATATCGTCAGCTGAGGTAATAGATACACAGATATGTAAATAATGTCGTTGTACACCGATGGTGTAATCTATAAAAAAAAGAAAAAAATATGTTAAATATAAATATATTCAATAGAGTAAAATTATTTTATAATATTAAATATATTAAGGTTTTGGAATTTTTTAATAATATTTCTACCGTAATTGCCTATAATAACAATGTTAAGTCACAAAATAATAAATTAAACCTGTATAATCTTGAAAGTATGAATTAATTCAATTTAAAATACGAGAATAAAAAAGTAAAAAAAAACAACAAAGAAATCGACAATAGAAAAAAATATGCAACCAAAGTGTACTGTTTAAATAAAAAAGGTAAGCCTTGAAAGTAAAGGGGGTTCACATTCATTTTTGAATTAATGATATATTTATAAAAATGTTAAAACTCTTTCGTCTTTTTTTCCAATTAAGTACGGGATATTTTTGTGTATAAAAATCGTATGTGAAGACCAAAAATATGTATTTAAAAATTAAATTTTTGGGCAAATTAAGGATAAAGGTCTAACTTACTACTGAAAATTGTTAAATTTTTTATTAAAAAAAAAAAAATAATCTAAAACAACCACATTTTATTTCATCTCGATTTCAAACAAATAAGAAAAATCTGATGTGTCCAACACATGACTTTCCTATCTAGTTATTACAGGCTTTTTCCGTTTATTGTGTACAACCTATTGCAGCATCTCTATAAATGTTTAGAGGATAAACTAAATATATACATTGTCCACATACATCTACCGCGTAACATTTTTCTATAGATATTCATTGAAAATGAAAATACTGAAATATTTAAATTTAGCACTTTTCCTACAATTTTTCCATTACGGTCCATTTAAAAAAAATCATGTATGAACAAATATTATAGAGATCGATATCGCAAACAACTTTTATTTCAACAATTTTCATAAAAATCAGAATTTTGCACATTTTGTCAAATTTCTCGAATACGGACCATTTCAGGAAATTTTTACATGAGGCAAAAATTATAGATAATAATATTAGAAGTAACTTTTATTTGAACAATTTTCTTCTCCAAACATAAATAACAGATATATTCCATAAAATATATAAACGGCCTCCCATAAAGTACCCCCCCAGATGTTCCGACTTTGTCCAAAATCTAATCATTTCACGTCAGGCCGAAATAAAACTTAAGTTTAAAATTTATTGATTTTTTCTTTATCCGTTTTTGAGTTTTCTTCAAATTTCGAAATTTACACATTTTCTCAAATATCTCAAATACGGTCCATTTTAGAGAAATTATTTATGGGACAAAAATTATAGAGAATTATATTACAAACAACTTTTGTTTGAACAATTTTTATAAAAAAAAATATTTTTTTACATTTTGTCAAATTTCTCGAATACGGACCATTTTAGGAAAATTTTGTAAATAACAAAAATTATAGATAATAAAATAAGAAGTAACTTTTATTTAAAAAATTTTCTTCCCCAAACGTAAATAACAGATATATTCCATAAAATATAAAAATGACCACCTATAAAGTACCCCCCCAGATGTTCCGACTCTGCCCAAAATCTAAGCAGCTCATTAGACGCTGGAATAAAGCTTAAGTTTGAAATTTGGTGTTTTTCCGTGTATCGGTTCATGAGTTATGCGTTATACAGACACACACACACACACACACACACACACACACACACACACACACACACACACACACACACACACACACACACACACACACACACACACACACACACACACACACACACACACACACACACACACACACACACACACACACACACACACACACACACACACACACACACACACACACACACACACACACACACACACACACACACACACACACACACACACACACACACACACACACACACACACACACACACACACACACACACACACACACACACACACACACACACACACACACACACACACACACACACACACACACACACACACACACACACACACACACACACACACACACACACACACACACACACACACACACACACACACACACACACACACACACACACACACACACACACACACACACACACACACACACACACACACACACACACACACACACACACACACACACACACACACACACACACACACACACACACACACACACACACACACACACACACACACACACACACACACACACACACACACACACACACACACACACACACACACACACACACACACACACACACACACACACACACACACACACACACACACACACACACACACACACACACACACACACACACACACACACACACACACACACACACACACACACACACACACACACACACACACACACACACACACACACACACACACACACACACACACACACACACACACACACACACACACACACACACACACACACACACACACACACACACACACACACACACACACACACACACACACACACACACACACACACACACACACACACACACACACACACACACACACACAGACACACACACACACACACACACACACACACACACACACACACACACACACACACACACACACACACACACACACACACACACACACACACACACACACACACACACACACACACACACACACACACACACACACACACACACACACACACACACACACACACACACACACACACACACACACACACACACACACACACACACACACACACACACACACACACACACACACACACACACACACACACACACACACACACACACACACACACACACACACACACACACACACACACACACACACACACACACACACACACACACACACACACACACACACACACACACACACACACACACACACACACACACACACACACACACACAGACACACACACACACACAGACACACACACAGACACACACACACACACAGACACACACACACACACACACACACACACACACACACACACACACACACACACACACACACACACACACACACACACACACACACACACACACACACACACACACACACACACACACACACACACACACACACACACACACACACACACACACACACACACACACACACACACACACACACACACACACACACACACACACACACACACACACACACACACACACACACACACACACACACACACACACACACACACACACACACACACACACACACACACACACACACACACACACACACACACACACACACACACACACACCACACACACACACACACACACACACACACACACACACACACACACACACACACACACACACACACACACACACACACACACACACACACACACACACACACACACACACACACACACACACACACACACACACACACACACACACACACACACACACACACACACACACACACACACACACACACACACACACACACACACACACACACACACACACACACACACACACACACACACACACACACACACACAGACACACACACACACACACACACACACACACACACACACACACACACACACACACACACACACACACACACACACACACACACACACACACACACACACACACACACACACACAGACACACACACACACACACACACACACACACACACACACACACACACACACACACACACACACACACACACACACACACACACACACACACACACACACACACACACACACACACACACACACACACACACACACACACACACACACACACACACACACACACACACACACACACACACACACACACACACACACACACACACACACACACACACACACACACACAGACACACACACACACACACACACACACACACACACACACACACACACACACACACACACACACACACACACACACACACACACACACACACACACACACACACACACAGACACACACACACACACACACACACACACACACACACACACACACACACACACACACACACACACACACACACACACACACACACACACACACACACACACACACACACACACACACACACACACACACACACACACACACACACACACACACACACACACACACACACACACACACACACACACACACACACACACACACACACACACACACACACACACACACACACACACACACACACACACACACACACACACACACACACACACACACACACACACACACACACACACACACACACACACACACACACACACACACACACACACACACACACACACACACACACACACAGACACACACACACACACACACACACACACACACACACACACACAGACACACACACACAGACACAGACACACACACACACACACACACACACACACACACACACACACACACACACACACACACACACACACACACACACACACACACACACACACACACACACACACACACACACACACACACACACACACACACACACACACACACACACACACACACACACACACACACACACACACACACACACACACACACACACACACACACACACACACACACACACACACACACACACACACACACACACACACACACACACACACACACACACACACACACACACACACACACACACACACACACACACACACACACACACACACACACACACACACACACACACACACACACACACACACACACACACACACACACACACACACACACACACACACACACACACACACACACAACACACACACACACACACACACACACACACACACACACACACACACACACACACACACACACACACACACACACACACACACACACACACACACACACACACACACACACACACACACACACACACACACACACACACACACACACACACACACACACACACACACACACACACACACACACACACACACACAGACACACACACACACACACACACACACACACACACACACACACACACACACACACAGACACACACACACACACAGACACACACACACACACACACACACACACACACACACACACAGACAGACATCATCGCGAAAATAGTCAAAACGGATTCAGGGGACCTCAAAACGTAAAAATCCGTCGAAAACTCGAGGTCGAAAAAATCATGATTCCTATACTTTCCTTATATCTGTATACAGATAGGAAAGTAAAAATAAATAGTAAGACAACCTAAGTTCACTCAGGATATGGAAATATTGCATATTTATAAGTCATTTTCTTTGTAATGCCATGTCAAATAGTATAAAAATGGTATTTTTGAAAAAAAAAAATGGCTTCTATAATAATATCAACCATTTCCTTTGTTAGTTCATCACACCACAATAAAGATGGTTCTCTAAATTAAAAAATATTTTCAACCAATTTCTAATTAAAAATAATGTTTTAGTTTTGGTATACACAAGGGGGAGATGATACCGACTGCTTACGAAAACAGTAGGAAAGTAACATTCTGCTAATTTATTTTTTATTCTTGAATGGATTTTCAAATAGTTTTATTTATTAAATTATTTTTACATTTGAGCAACCTTGACCATAGATAATACTAATTAAAGCTAACTGTTATTATTAAAATACAAGTTTATTAATTAAGTAAAATAATGTAACATCATTCTTTTGTGGTTTTATTAGAAATGTTCCTATAATATTGTAAAGATTGTTTAATATAAAATAGTATATTTATTTAAAACATATCGATTATTTATTTAAAATTAATTAATTAATTAATCTATATTCAAGCACTATTTATATTTCACACTTCTAATTTATTTTACAATTCAGCTTTACTTGATACCATTTATATTCAAACTTCAACTGACTTACGAAACAAAGTTTCGCTATTTATTCCTTTTGGAATTAAAACTTAATGGTTGTATCTGCAACTGGACTCTCTTTTACAATTTCCATTTGCATGGAAATAAGGGACGGTTTTCGCTGAAACCTGGATATCAGGCGAATGACTGCAGACTAGTATTTGGACCTCGGTATTTCGGAAGATTTTTTCCACCATGTTTCTAATGATCCTCTAATCCAGCTGGTTGTTCTCTATCTTTGGTATAGCTAGTTTCTGTACACGGGACCTTGGACTAAGTAATGCTTTATATACATCATGAAGTGGATAGATCTCGGAAGGTGTTCTTTGTTTCCAAATAGAAAAGGTAACGCGATCCATCAAGTTTAAAGGCTTTTACAGGAACTGGTAACTGATCGTGAAGTTTTGGCGCTCGACCAAACTTCTTTCGGAACACAAAGACAAGGTCAGGTGTTTCTTAGAGCTGGTTTACTTGTTCTTCCTAGTCATGGTTACCCTCAAATGGCGCAAGCCGGTTTTAGTGTACTACCTTCGATTTACTGTTCGGGATCTTACTTATACAGCCAATGACATCTTTATTTTTTCCTCTTTCGGTACGGTCCTTCCCAAGACCTTTGGATAATATCCCTTTTGCCTTTTTGGGTCATGGGGCTAGACTTTGACGCGTTCCTTAAAACATCCTGCTGTGTCCTGGGTATCGTAGCATTTCTTCATTCTGTCGCTGGCGTTTTTGAAGATGCGAGCGAACCAACCCATGCATGTCGTCCATTTTTATTCGTAGCTGGATCACATAATCTTCACCGGTTACGTCTTCTCCGGGTCGGCATCCAAACACGAGGTAGCATGGTAGTCTCATCTCAGGTCCAAACAGGACTTTTGCTAGTTTTGGCCTGTTGATTCATTGATAGCAAAACTATAGGCCATTGCGAAGAGCAAAAGACATCTCGCTGATGGTTTGAAACCATCATTGGCAAGTACCTGTTCAAAAATGGTCTTATTCGTTCGCTCTAGCATTCCATCCGACTGTGAGTGCAACGCTGTAGTTCTGGCTTTCTTCATGCCTAGTCTGTCACAGATTCCTCGGAAAAGCTGACTTTCAAAATTTCTATCTTGGTCACTGTCGAACTCCAAGGGCAATCGACAGATAAACTCTTTTATCAACTTGTCTGCAACAGTTGCGGCCTCTTGATTTGGAATGGCGTAGACTTCCACCCATTTCGTGAAATAATCCATAACCACCATCATGTATTTATTACTATACTCGGTCATGGGTGGTAATGGTCCAGCAATATCTAAAGCAATCCTCTCAAATGGGTTACCGTGTTGTACTGCTTTATGGGGGCCTTCCTTTTTCGTTGGAGTCCATTAGTCATAGCACAGGTGGTACATTTCTTACACCAGCCCTTTACATCATCGGACCTGTGTAACTGACGAAGTACTTCGGTTACTCTAGTCTTTAGAATGACCAACTGTATTTTTCAAAATGTTTAAACTTTTAGATACTTTTTCCGGAGGTCAATATAAACCTTAGTAAGCCTTTTTCCAGAATAAAAATATCCCACTGAGCCAAATATGACCTAAGTACTGGAGATAGTTTAAATACTTCTTGCTTAGTAGGTTAACGATATTAATGTTTTCATTGTTGCAACTTCTTTAAAACGGGATCTTTCTCTTTTTCTTCCCCAATTTTAGCAGGGACTCACTCATCGTTGACTACAGTTGTTCTCAGTCCATTTTCTTTGGATTCTGTTCTGTTGCAATGCGAGCACTCTACTGGTCACGGTCTTCCAGAAAGATAATCGGCATTTTTGTGGCTTATTCCGTCTCGACGTTCGATCTTAAAATCGTACTCTTTAAGTCGTTAAATCCATCTGGCGATTTAACCATTCGGGTTCTTAAACTAAATCTGCTACTTAAGAGTTGAACGATCGGTCCGGATTAAAAATATCCTTCTATATCGAGGGGCAAATCACTCTTTGTAAAAATGTACATGTATTGCCGAATTCATATGATTTCCGCAATCATATGGCGATTTCTGGATGACTGCGGCGATTTCTAGATGACTGCGGCGATTTCTGGATGACTGCGGTGATTTCCACATGACTGCGGTGATTTCCACATGACTTCCGACAGATTTCCCGTGACTGCGGTGATTTATGTATTGACTGCAACGATTTCTCTATTGATTGCGGCAATTTCCCTATTGATTGCGGCGATTTACTCGTACGTATGGATTGTCAGTATTATTGCAAAATTGCACGCATTCCGAAGGATTTCTACGATATTATATGGCTTACCAGTTGGTTTCCAGTAAAAAAAGCATTAGCTAGGTGTTTCATCAGAAAAACTAAATTTTGTATAGCGCATGTATAGGTGCTAAATACAATGCATTGATTTAAAACTAAGTGTGTACGACAAATTTATCAATAAATCAACTTTTTGTACGTTTTTTATTCATTCAGAAGATCAGTTTTAATTGATGTGATACCCGAAATATAAACTTCTATGTAGGTACCTACATGCCTCCATTATTAGATATCTTTGATGTGCCTAAATGAACAAATAGGTACAGGTAAATAAAACAAGTTAAGTAATTAAGTAATTGGAGGTTTTTTATTTAAAAATTTCATAAAAGTGTTTTTTTAGACGTTTACAAATTTTATTGATGTTTGTTTCTAGTTTAAATGGACCAGATCCAATTGAATTGATGGGTCCGTAAAATATTAATTTATTTTTAACAATTTGAATGTCGTCTTTTTTTGGCCATAAATATTCAAGTTCAGATTTTAAAATTTTTATTTTACTAGTGGTTTCATCAATTATTTGAAAAATCCGACCTATGTACCACGACTCGTAAAGAATTGCGTAATATTGTTCGTTCCTAATTAAAATGCCATTGATATTTTTCTGGAGCAAAGTGTTTTCACCGGTAGTTTTTTCACTTTCTGTTACATCTTTGTCATTGTAGTTATTTGGTATTTTAGCTGTGTTTTTTCTGGACTTTTTTTTTTGTTATTTAGTACTGCTGAGGATGTTCCTTTTACACGAGATAATCTATCAGTTGACAAGCGCCCGTCTTCAGTGGAAAATAACCAACAAAGAACTGATTTTTTTACCTTCATTTTTTTGTTGTTCACAATTATGTTTAAAAGTGAGGTATCATAATCACTTTTTGTGTAGTAATTTCGAAAATCCTTTATATTAAGATCTTCCAATCCATAAAAAATGCTCTTTTCATTATCTACATCATATATGGAAACTTAAGTTTAAAATTTAATGTTTTTTACTTTATCCGTTTTTGATTTTTCTTTAAAATTCGCAATTTACACATTTTCTTAAATATCTCGAATGCGGTCCATTTTAGAGAAATTATGTATAGGGCAAAAATTATAGAGAATTATATTACAAACAACTTTTATTTGAACAATTTTTATAAAAAAATATTTTTTTTTTACATTTTGTCAAATTTCTCGAATACGGACCAAATTTTGTATAGAACAAATTATAGATAATAATATTGTAAGTAACTTTTATTTGAAAAAATTTCTTCTCCAAACGTAAATAACAGATATATTCCATAAAATATAAAAATGATGACTATAAAGTACCCTTCAAATGTTCCGACTCTGCCCAAAATCTAATCATCTAATTGGACGCCGGAATAAAGCTTAAGTTTAAAATTTGGTGTTTTTCTTTGTATCCGTTCATGAGTTATCGAGGATACAGACACACACAGACATCATCGCAAAAATAGTCAAAACAGATTCAGGATACCCCAAAACATAAAAAACCGTCGAAAATTCGAGGTCGAAAAAAATCATGATTCCTATACTTTCCTTATCTGTAAACAGATAGGAAAGTAAAAATACATTTAAAACCCTAATTAAAACGTGTATCACCCCAACCCCCATAAAATACCAACAATTTTGTTATACATTAAAAAAAAAACTAGATGAAAAGGGACAATTTTTGACCACCTTGTAAAATTTTGTATACAAGTAGATTTAGTGTCTAAATTTATCCTAAAAAACCATCAAATTTCAAAATGTAAATTTAACTTAATAGTTCTTGCCTCAAAATGTAAACTGCAATTTCTTTACACAAAATGGTTTAGATGGCTTAATCAAAGCACCCTACATCAACAATGGCTAATTGGTTAATGTCACCTTACTGAGCGCGATTTTTAACGATTGCTAGTGATTGCTCAGTGACTGCTAGAGAATTCGGGGGACTGCAAGGGAATTCGGAACGACTGCGAGCGAATTCGAAACGACTGCGGCGATTTCTTAGCGATTGTCACTGATTTTGATGAGACTGCGGCGATTTTCAATGGGATTGCGGACATTTTGTACACGTATTGCGGGAGTGATTTGCCCTCGTTCTATATAGATATTAGTAGAAGTGTTCCACGCATTTCACAACTGCCAGGAGTTCTCTTCTCATGACGCAGTAATTTCGCTTAAGTTTCAAAACCACTTTACTAAAATAACCCAGTACTCTGTATTTCCCTTCTTGAATCTGTGAAAGTACTCCTCCAAGTCCCATATTACTGGCATCAGTAGCCAGAATAAATTCTTCCTCTGCTAGTGGGTAGCCTAGTATTTGCGCTGTGGATATATGCTTCTTTAAAGTTTCAAAGGCAGTTTGGCAGTCTCTGTCACAGCATAATTATCTCGCTTCTTCTGTGAGTCGGGTTAATGGCTTAACAATATCTGCGAACTTCCTTATGAATCTTCGGTAGTACGTAGAAATCCCAAGAAAACTTCTTATTTGATGTTAATCAGTTGGCTGTAACCACTATTTGATAGGAGCGACTTTTTCCTTGTCTACAACCACTCCATCGTTGCTGACTATATGATCCAAATAATTAACTTTATTTTAAAATAGCTGGTATTTTTTGGGGTTTAGCATTAGTTGGGCTTCTGGAAGTCTTTTAAAAACATATCTTAAGTTCTTTAGATGATCATCAAATGTCTTTCCCAAGACTACGATGTCGTTTAAATACACCAGGCAAATTTTCCAGGATACCCCTCTTAATACATTTTCAATAAGTCTTTCAAATGTCGCAGGGGTATTACATAGACCAAATGGCATTACAACTGAATAGCCACTATCCAGATCCGGTGATAAACGCTGAAAAAAAGTCTAAAGTAGAATATAGTTTACTTCCGGCCAATGTGTCCAAGGTATCGTTGATCCGAGGCATTGGATAACTCTTTCTTGGTAAGATTGTTCAACTAAAGGTAGTCCACAAAGAGCCTCGTAGTTCCATCCTTTTTCTGGACCAGAGGCCTATTTCATAAAACTACTTTGCAACTTTTCACTTTGCATAATATTTTAGTAAATTTATGTTTAACAAAAGAGAAATTTGACAAGTTAAAAAGTAAAATTTGAAAAGCAATTTGAAAAGTAAAAATGAAAAATTAATATTCTGCAAAGATAACGTTATTATTGTATTAAACACAAGTATTTTGCATTTGTAAATTTGCAAAGTGCAAAGTAGTTTTATGAAATAGGCCCCAGGACCACCGGAGAAGGTTCTATCGCCCTGTCTTATTCAATTTCTCGAACAAATCTTTCAGCTCTTGGTTTTTGGTAATCTTCAAGCTGATTGACATCACCAGTGTTAATTTTATGTTATACAACAGAATTTTCAACTGCAATCATTTGCTCGAATTTGTCGACGGAATTATCAGAAATTGTTGTCTGACGAATTATAGACGTTACTGGTACCCACGCTCCGATTCTGGTCTCTTTCTTGATATTAATTGGGTGATCACCAACGTTAATAAGACTGGAATATCTTTAGCAGTCGTGATCAACTTCTTTCTGATCAATCTCTTCATCGTGGTTCCAAGGTTCTATGATGAGAGGTGTTCCTTCTTCCATACTATGTTGAAGCTGTGCTACTATGGTTTCACTTCTATCAGGTACCACCGTATCTTCCTGTACAGCTCTTTTCACGGTACTGTCCCCACATGGATGTAGGAATACCTCTTCGGCACCAACTTTTATCACTGTTCTTAAAATCCAACAGAAAACCATATACGTTCATTACATTCAATCTTAGTATAACATCTTCAATATCAGCGACAATAACAGTCAGTGAACTTTTTTGTAACAATTCCTAATTGAATCTGTATTTCCCCGTTGATGTTGGCACTCTCACCTGTGGCAGTCCGCAGTCGCAACATTGATTGTTAAAGGCTCTTGCAATTATTTATGGTTGTTGGTCGTATAATTCCTAGCAGGACATTAAAAAACCTAATTTATTTAACCAAACTGAAACAACTTTTAATGGAATATAAATCTGTTATACTTAAAAGAAAAGTGACTTTCTGCACAAACAGAATCTACTGTTATTTTTGCATAAGAAACAACATAATTTGTACTGTTAAAATATAAAGTTTCAGAATTTGTACCCTCGCTGTTCCTTTAAAAAACGAACTCATATGAGGCTCAAGAGTAAAGTATCCTTTTAAATGAGCAGAATCAATAGTAACTCCTACATTAAAAGCAACATAATTTGTATCGTTAAAATATAAAGTTTCAGAATTTGTACCCTTGCCGTTCCTATAGAAACTATCCCGAACTCATATTAGGCTCACGAGTAAATTATCCCTTTGCATGAGCAGAATCAATTTTGTACCTCTGTCTTAAAAATATATTAATATTATTAAATAAATATTTAACAAAAAAAGTATGTACGTTTATTACTATTTATTAGAGCTAATATCATAATATTTAAAGTTTAAACGAATCGTTTTAACAGGCACTGCCAATTTTCAATCATAATATTAACATTATCGATTAAGCAAATAATTGTTACAAACTATGCATATCTCGGACGACACTGGATTTCCGCCTAAGCGGTAATTTCAATATGGATTTGTAGATAGATATTTGCTCGCACCTCTGGTAGATTTTTTGCTCTTTAAATAACATAATAAATTCGTAGAGGCGGACTACTTAATCTCTACGGGGTAGCTCAAAAGAGAAGAATATATACATACGTCGCACTACATATATATGCCTTATTTTTGTTAAGCTTAGTATTAAAAATGAAACAACAGAATAAAAATTCGTAATAATGAAATATTTAAAAATAAATGGCATAGTTATCGAATATCTGCTAAAAGCCGCGACTGATTATTCGTTATTTTGATCAAATATGAACAGAATAATTATTTGATATTTGTGAATTTAATATATCGTAGTTCGCAAATCGAAAAGTCAGAAATATCTTAAATAAGTTGTACAATAATTTGAAAATTCGGAAACAAATCTCAAAAATCCCATTCCCATTCCCGAACCCCAAAGGTGAACACAAATACTTGGAGATTTGAAAAAACGCCTGTCGTCGCGAGGATTCGAACCCAGACATCTTTGTTTTCTAGAGAAATGCCCTTACTGCTAGGCCATGACGACATTGACTTTCGAGATTCTTAGACAGAAATTTGATGTCCTAATTCGGGGCAAACGTTCTCAAATCTTCAAATATCTCTCTATAGCATCGGTATAAAATAAATATTTCGTTTACTAATAAATTAATCTATTTAAAATATTAATTTAATTATTTCGAGCTTTGCGAATTAATCATACCTCATTTTTATAGGTACAATAGTACAGTGGCGGTGTGTGATTAAAGACAAAATCAATTATTATTTTACAGCTTTTATTCACCTACTTTTTATACATTAATTCTATTCTGTAGTCCTTTTTAGCAGCAAACTTATACTCATACGCGCTGGCAAATTAACACAAACACTAAGTGGTATTGGCGCGACAGCTCAAAAACAGCTTTAGAGAAAAACTTCAAATTTTGTATGCTAGTAAGGCTAAAAATCAGTTATACTTCCGGTCAGTTATTTACTCGTTATATACGCGGTTTGAAAAAAATAATTAATTCTGCAGATTTCGACTAAATTGGTATCTGAGAATTTTAAAAGACAAATATAACAAATTCTAAATAAGTTTTTAAATATTCAAAATGGCGTTAAAAGGAATCGTATTTAATCAAAAAATGTCTCGCTTGAATGGAAATAATAAATCGCGTCCTATTGGTTTGTGTAACTGGACCATTTTAAAAGCAGCCAATCATTAGCGTTCAATAACGGTGAACGTGCCGAAGAACACCGAGCGGACGCGAAGTGAGAATTCAGGTGGGATCAAGAGGAAGATCGATGAAGAGAAGAAGATGAAACCTCGGGTGAAAATGGGTTTTTGTATTGGTGTTTTTAATTTTAAATTGTTAAAATGTAAATGCTTAAGAGATCACTTTTTTATAATTTCTATAACGAGAGATTCTGGATAAATTACGTTTTTAAACATTTTATTATGTTAACTATTTAACTATTTCAATTTTATTATAATTATTAAAAAAAAAAGTTTATCCAGATAAATTTAAAAGCATTTAATTGGAATGGTCTATACATAATTTTTACATTACTGCACACCACTGCCGTCATCAGACTGTTAAACCGAAGAATTTTCTGCAACGTGTAATACGGTTTTTCTGAAAAGCTTAAATGTATAATCTTTGTATTGCGTGTAAGGAACTTTATTTAACGGCATGATTAATACGAGGGGTGTGATAAGAATAATCAATGCCAATTTGATCTACAACTTGCTATCAATGTTTTTCAGACACGATACATTAACTATAAAAATTTCGCTTTGGTCTTCAAGCCGCTAAATCGAGGCCAAGGGCGTGGACAGACTTATTTTTCGTTGGGGTTACATATTGACCACCAACAGTTAGATCATTTCAACTTTTTAAACATATTTTTTTAGTATCGTAGTTTTTTACAATTAGACAATAAAAGGGTAAACGTAACACCCGATAATAATTATGAATTCTGAAAATTTTAACAATTAAAAAATATTAAATCTCTATGTAAAGCAAATAAAGTATTACATTTTATTCTCATTACTCCTTTTACAAACGCCTTAATCCCTGAACAGTTATGAGCGGGTTGAACAGTTTTTATTCGTTATATAATCTTGACGAATACCACTCCTTCTCTGCGAGCATAATCAGCCTATGTGTTCAATACCACTCAACATATTTCATATAACAAGTTTCGTGTTATTTGACGATTATACTGACAGCACTCATAATACTACTGAAAATAGCTTTAGTTAATCCATAATAATTAAGATACAGGTAATTTCAAAACTTTGTTAAGATGTTAATTAACTGGTCTTAAAAATATTAAATCGACCTAGGTTTAGAAACAAAATATAATCCCTAATTACTAGTAAATATAAAAGTATTATAAATAAAAATTTAATTTTGATAACTATAAATAAATATTTTATTTAAAAATTATTATTAATTAGGTACTTTTGAATGCAGTTAATAACATTTGATTTGTAATAATTAAAAATGTCCAGTTTCGTGAGATAATACCTATACAATTGTAGATGTCCGGAAGGTACGACTATGACCTAACCTTTCAAAGGATTAAGATAGGGTCTTCTATTGTTGTTTCGGATAAAGCTTGGCTCAAATAAAGTGTACACATTTTTATAAACGCCTTAGATGTATAGAATTACATTAAATTGTTAGTGCCACTCGAACTATAGTTTGGATATACAATAAGGTTTTAGTACCTTCTACTGTTGGCAAAATTATAGTTGAGGAAAATTTGAGTCGTTTGTTAAGGTAGTTCACTCGCGGCAGTCGTACATAAAAATATGGCGTAATGGTGAATACCAAAAGTTCGAGATTCTCAATGCTAATCAATTTTATTTTTGTAAGAGACTGTACAAAACACATGTATTAAACTGGTGTGAAGTTATCCACATCCACAAATGTACACTGAGAAAAATATAACTCTATCGTAATAGTCATATAACTTGGTTCAAATTACCTGTAGAGGCTTTTCATTTGTAGATTTCAATTGGGGAGGTTTCAATACACAGCAACCATACCCGCAATTAACTTTTGCTTTGTCTCAGGGGGTGCAATTGGGGGTGAAATTTAAAAAAAAATCATAGAAGCCACAAATGGCTTTGTACACCTTTCTGCTTGGGATATGTTATGTAGTTTACCTTTTTACTTGAGATATGTTATGAAGATAGCTATTTTCTTTATGCCTAATACCATGCTGGAGTTTGTCGAGCCGTCTGAGGGGGTGCAATTGGGGGTCAAATTAAACAAAAAATCATAGAAGCCACAAATGGCTTTGTACACCTTTCTGCTTGGGATATGATATGTAGTTTAGTCTTTTCTTCATCCCTGATAGCATGCTGGAGTTTGTCGAGCCGTCTGAGGGGGTGCAATTGGGGGTGAAATTAAACAAAAAAATCATAGAAGCCACAAATAGCTTTGTTCACCTTTCTGCTTGCGATATGTTATCTAGTTGCCTCTTTTCTTCATCCCTGATACCATGCTTGAGTTTGTCAAGCCGTCTGAGGGGTGAAATTGGAGATGAAATTAAAAAAAAACATAGAAGTTACAAATGGCTTTGTACACCTTTTGGCTTGGGATATGTTATGTAGTTTACTCTTTTCTTTATCCCTGATACCATGCTGGAGTTTATCAAGCCGTCTGAAGGGGTGCAATTGGGGGTGAAATAGAAAAAATCATAGAAGCCACAAATGGTTTTGTACACCTTTCTGCTTGGAATATGTTTTGCAGTTTCCTTTTTATTTCATTATTTCATGCATGATACCATATTGGAGTTTGTCGAGCCGTCTGAGGGGGTGCAATTGAGGGTGAAATAAAAATGAATCGGTGAGTGAAAGAACAATACATATCCAAAATGACCATTTTGAGAAAAACAAAAAAAACTGTTTTAAAGGAGAACTATAGGTTATTCGGCCTAATTATGTATTGTGAAGTTATAGAATTTTTGTTAACCGATAATAATACGTACATAAATTTAAAAAGAAAATTACGCAAAAAATTATATTTGAAAAAAATGACTTGCAGTTATACTGTTCTTTCACTCAAATTAAAAAAATGCTTAAAATTTGTTTTGTAGCTTTATTGATTATTATTTAACAAACTTATTTGTAATTTTTCAATCAGAATCTTCATTTTTGACTTTTCAAGAAATAATATATGGTAATAAAACTCTAGGATTTCATCACTAAAGTAGAATAAAAGAATCTTTATATTGGCTATCTTCTTTACGTTAATAGGGACAACTTCTGAGTATGCCTTTTCTAATGGTGGGCATACACGCAACAGACTACCGGAGAGGTCTACCTGTCCAGGTGTGCCTGCGCAGGTCGTCTTCATGTCGTAGCGTGTACGTCTACCAGTGCAGGCACACCTGCATAGACAGACCGTAGCGTGTATGCCCGCCATAAGGGTAACTACCACTGATCTATATTATTTTACTGGATAGGATATAGGCTATATTTAACATACTAAAAATCCGTTCCACCAAGGAGACCGGAAGTGCAACACTGCTGGCCAATTTGGGCAAATTATGGAGGGATCACATAACTGAATTTTGGGATAATTTGACATACCTAACCTATGATTTGATTAGTTTTTCTTCTCATTCTTCTTCTATTCCTTCTGCGGGCAATGTCCTTTGGGACAATTCACACATAATTTGATTTTTTTATGAAAGAAAATATAAAAATGGAAACGTGAAGCATATTCTGTCTTCACGAATATAGTAATGCTATTCGATACTACCTAAATAAATAAAAAAAACATCTCATCGTAACTTGTTGACACAATTAAATGACAAATGTGATGACAAATGGAAATAGAGGTTATGTTAAATAACATCCGGTCCGCCATATTATTTGCCCAAATCGGCCAATTTTTCGGAACGTTTTTTAGAGGGCTACATCCTATCCAGTAAAATAATACAGATCAGTGGTAACTACAGATTGGCATTAGGTTTGATGAGTCTAATGCGCCCCACACATAAAAGTGTGCGAGAGAAAACCGCCTATGAAGGCAGTTGTAGTAACATATCCAGGAGTTTTACCAGTGTATGTAAATTGGCTGTACTGCAGAATGACAAAATTAGCTTTTTGTCCATCAGCTGTTTTAGAGGTTTTTATGAAATTCCGTCCACCAGTTTTTGAAATCTGTATCAAATTTGTCTACGAAATGACATGGCTACTGAGTGAAAAAACAGTACATGCGCCGTACATGTACTGTTTTTTCACTCAGCCAAAAATTGAACAAGCCCCCATCGCTCGTATGATGATGGTCGGACTATTATTCTTTCGCTATGTGATAGGCCTATGAATTTTAAACAATTTGCCTATCTCAGTTAAAATTACCGTTTTTGGCACTTGTATTGTTCTTTCACTCACCGATTCAAATATAAATTATAGAAACCAAAAAATGCTTTGTACACCTTTCTGCTTGGGATATGTTAAGTACTTTGCTCTGTTCTGCATCCCAGATACCATGCTGGAGTTTGTCGAGCCTTCTGAGGGGGTGCAATTGTGGGTTAAAATAAACAAAATATCATAGAAGCAACAAAGAAAAGAGCCAACTAGATAATATATCACAAGCAGAAAGGTGTACAAAGCCATTTGTGGCTTCTATGGTTTTTTTTATTTCACCCCCAATTGCACCCCCTCAGACGGTTCGACAAACTCCAGCATGGTATCTGGAATGAAGAAAGGGGCAAACTACATATCATATCGCATGCAGAAAGGTGTACAAAGCCATTTGTGGCTTCATTAATTTTATTTATTTCACCCCCAATTGCACCCCCTCAGACGGCTCGACAAACTCCAGCATGGTATCAGGCATAAAGAAAATAGCTATCTTCATAACATATCTCAAGTAAAAAGGTGTACAAAGCCATTTGTGGCTTCTGTGATTTTTTTTAATTTCATCCTTAATTGCACCCCCTCAGACGGCTCGACAAACTTCAGCATGGTATCTGGAATGAAGAAAGGGGCAAATTATATATCATATCGCATGCAGAAAGGTTTACAAAGCCATTTGTGGCTTCTTTAATTTTTTTTATTTCACCCCCAATTGCACCCCCTCAGACGGCTCGACAAACTCCAGCATGCTATCAGGGATGAAGAAAAGAGCAAACTACATAACATATCCCAAGCAGAAAGGTGTACAAAGCCAGTAGTGGCTTCTATGATTTTTTGTTTAATTTCACCCCCAATTGCACCCCCTCAGACGGCTCGACAAACTTCAGCATGGTATCAGGCATAAAGAAAATATCTATCTTCATAACATATCTCAAGTAAAAAGGTGTACAAAGCCATTTGTGGCTTCTGTGATTTTTTTTTTAATTTCGTCCCCAATTGCACCCCCTCAGACGGCTCGACAAACTTCAGCATGCTATCAGGGATGAAGAAAAGAGCAAACTACATAACATATCCCAAGCAGAAAGGTGTACAAAGCCATTTGTGGCTTCTATGATTTTTTGTTTAATTTGACCCCCAATTGCACCCCCTCAGACGGCTCGACAAACTCCAGCATGGTATCTGGAACGAAGAAAGGGGCCAACTACATATCATAGCGCATGCAGAAAGGTGTACAAAGCCATTTGTGGCTTCTTTAATTTTTTTATTTCACCCCCAATTGCACCCCCTCAGACGACTCGACAAACTCCAACACGGTATCTGGGATGAAGAAAAGAGCCAACTAGATAACATATCGCAAGCAGAAATGTGTACAAAGCTATTTGTGGCTTCTGTGATTTTTTTAAATTTCATCCCCAATTGCACCCCCTCAGACGGCTCGACAAACTCCAGCATGCTATCAGGGATGAAGAAAAGAGCAAACTACATAACATATCCCAAGCAGAAAGGTGTACAAAGCCAGTTGTGGCTTCTATGATTTTTTTGTTTAATTTCACCCCAAATTGCACCCCCTCAGACGGCTCGACACTCCAGCATGGTATCAGGCATAAAAAAATAGCTATCTTCATAACATATCTCAAGTAAAAAGGTGTACAAAGCCA
Source organism: Psylliodes chrysocephalus (assembly GCA_927349885.1). NCBI lineage: Eukaryota > Metazoa > Arthropoda > Insecta > Coleoptera > Chrysomelidae > Psylliodes > Psylliodes chrysocephalus. The sequence continues at coordinate 4,456,749 of OV651826.1, forward strand.
TTTGTGGCTTTTGTGATTTTTTCATCCCCAATTGACGGCTCGACAAACTCCAGCATGGTATCTGGGAGAAAGAAAAGAGCAAATTACATAACATATCGCAAGCAGAAAGGTGTACAAATCCATTTGTGGCGTCTATGATTTTTTTTTAAATTTTATCCCCAATTGCACTCCCTCAGACGACTCGACAAACTCCAGCATGGTATCTGGGATGAAGAAAAGAGCAAACTACATAACATATCGCTTGCAGAAAGGTGTACAAAGCCATTTGTGGCTTCTATGATTTTTTTTAAATTTCATCCCCAATTGCACCCCCTGAGACAAAGCAAAAGTTAATTGCGGGTATGGTTGCTGTGTATTGAAACCTCCCCAATTGAAATCTACAAATGAAAAGTCTCTACAGGTAATTTGAACCAAGTTATATGACTATTACGATAGAGTTATATTTTTCTAAGTGTACATTTGTGGATGTGGATAACTTCACACCCGTCCTTTCCAAAGATAATACACTCACTAAACAACAGGAATGTTCCACCGATGGTTAGTGGGTGGATACACAACATGCTCTCAAAGCGAGCAGTAAACATAAGTGTAGAAGATGTGAATATGAGGCTCGGTTGCGAGGGGATGTCCACAGGGAGGGGTCACAACGTTGGTAGTGACAGAAGACGGAACATTCCCTTGTGAAATTCAAGGAAAGATGGAATAAAACAAAAGGCTGCAGACTTGCCATAGAGCTTTTAAGTTATCCTGACAACACTGCAACAAACAAATTGACTATGACTAGACAGCGTGCATCCACCTAACGATACGGATTTTGAAAAAAAAGGGGGAAATTCTTGCAATAACTCGAAACATTAAAAAATGGTACCCCTTTCAACAATATAAGATTCAATTATTTTCTAAAATTTTATATTTTAAGAGCCTACAATGCAGCATATAGTTGTTTTTAGAAAAAAAAAAAAACCTTTAAAAAACCGAGGTGCTCTACTGGCCTCGTTCGAAGCTAGCAAAGTTCCTATATTTTTTAGTTTTATATTATTTTAATAGCCTAAAAATTGTCTAAACATGTGGTGTGGTTGTTTTTAGAAAAAAATCGGGGTGCTCTGCTGGCTTCGTTCTAAGCTAGCAAGACTTTTAGGTTTCATTAAACATTAAACTTTGACAAGAACAAAATTTAAATAACTGAATGGATACGAGATAGAACATACTATAAACTATAAGATAAGAATATACTACAGGTATATAGTACATTCTCCCCCATTTATTTCCTCTAGGGCCAAATGTTTAATCGAAATAATCGATTCATTTCCATTACTATTTCGTATTAAAGCGTAATTTGGATTAACCTCTATGACTTCAACTTCTTCGACCAACGGGTATTTACTTTGCCAAATATGTTTGTTCATTAAGACAATTTGTGAAGGGCACAACCATGTAGGAAGGGGAGTTCCTTGAGATGCACGCCGTTCATGTTTAAACATTCATCCATGGGGTGTACAATTAATTGAAGTACATAATAAGGATCTAATAAAATGAAGAACATTAGGTAAGACCATTTCCCATTGAATTTACTGCAAATTTCTAGTTTTTAATGCAAAATTAATACTTTTCCATGATTCCGTTATAGCGTACAACTTGTCCATTACCTTCTGGGTTATACGCAGTAGTTCTACTTACAACGATATTAAGGGAATGAAAAAAGTCAACAAACCCCTTAAAAGCAAATGAAGAACTACGGTCAGAATGAATATAGGAGGGTAATCCAAAGATAGAAAATAGTTGACTAAGGCAATTTATAATGGTAGATGAATGCAAATTGGAACAAGGAAAAGCAAATAGAAAACGGGAATATTCGTCAACCACTGTTAGCATGTATTTATTTTTTGTGCTGCTAGGCAATGAGCCCTTTAGATCAATATTTAAACGTTCAAATGGACTAGTAGCCTTAATTAGATGCGTTTCTTGGTTTTTATGAAAACGAGGCTTAATTTCGGCTCATACTGGACAAAATGTAGTCATTTCCTTGATGTCACCTAATGAGTATGGCAAATTGCGGCTTCTAACCAAATGAAACTTCCTTGTTATTCCAGAATGACATAATGACTGATGATTGAAAAGTTTATTATGTATCGTAACTCCACAGATTCTTGAAAAGCAGTCGCTGACTACATTAGAGGGTCCTTTACGATAAATAATGCCATAACTAAAACATGCAAGTTCTAATCTCCATTTCAATATTTTTTCATTTTTTAATTTTCCGTGAATGTTTTTCATGAAACATGAATGACACAGATTCTTGGTCGGTTATTAATTTAAAATATCGCCCAATTAAAAAATGTCTCCATTTTCGAAGAGCTTCAACGATAGCATGTGTTTCTTTCTCTATAGCAGAGTGTCTGCGTTGAGAACTGGAAAGGTTTTTAGTAAAGAATGCTACGGGTTGTCCGTTTTGACTTAAAGTAGCAGCTATTGCAAAATAAGAAGCATCTGTCTCTACTACTGGAATATCGTCTTCATGCATGCAACATAAAAACGATTTTGCAATATCTTGTTTTATGTTCTCAAAATCTTCTACGAGTTCTGGAGTAAACGGAAAAGATTTACAATCTTTGATGTCACATTTTTTTTGCGAGAATTTTGGTATCCATTTCGAATAATAGGCAAACATTCCCAATATTCTTCACAAGGAAGCAGTATCTTCTGGAGGGTTTTACTCTATCTGGATCTGGTCGAAGCGTTCTGTTTTTAATACAATACCCTAATAACTTTATGGAACGTTTTGAATAGCTATACTTATTTTCGTTGAGGGTTAACCATATTTATTTGCAATACGTAAAAATTTATCTACATTCTTATTATGAATATCTTGATTTTCGTTACATCATCTTAGTAACACAAAGCGCCTTACAATTTTTTATTTGTGATTATTACATGTATAACTCTTTGAAAGCACGCAACTCCATTAGTCACACCAAAGGGGATCCTGCGAAATTCGTATAATTTTCCACAAGCCTCAAATGCGGTGAAATGCCTTTCTGAATTATTTATAGGTATTTCATAATAGGCGCTTTTTAAATCTATGGTGCTAAAATTTCGTATTTAGATACATTGGCTACTAAATGTTCAATATTAGGTAGGGGATCTAATAGTGTAAATTTGTTTATGGTCAGAGTAATCAACAACGATTCTTTTCTTATGATTTTCACTTGAAACTACTAAACTCTATTCAACTTAAACGTAAGTAACGCGTAAACACAATAGCCCCTTGACCACAGCATGATACGCACAAGCCCGGCTGCTATTGGCCACCACAGTGATCCTGTTCTGAATGTTTCTCTACCCTCTAGCTCAATATGATGTTGTCAAGGAGCTATTGTTTACGTGTTTCTTGCGTTTAAGTTGAATAGAGTATAGTATTCGTGCTCTCCATGGTGATATGCTCTCTTCTATTATTTGTTCTATTAATTTCTCAACTTCATTTTTTATAAAAATTTCATCTTGAATAGAGTGGCGGCGTGATTTTGTTGCTATTGGATCGAAATCTGGAGTAAGGTTTGCAAAAAGTAAAGGACACTCTACTTTAGCTTACAATAAGCAGCAAATTAAAATAGGGGATTTAGGAACACCAAAATTAACATTTAAACAGAACGTTGTTGAAGAATATCATAGCCAATAATTACATTAAAACATACGTTCGATAACATTAAAATTCTCATATTTTGGTATTCATGAACTAGTAACTGTAGATGTATCACGCAATATCCTTAAATGTCCTGTAAAAAAGTTGTAGATGCCACAATTACGTTGTGTGAGCAAGGGATTATCTCCAAATTGTGTTTAATTGCAAAATCATAGTCAAGGTAACTGTCAGAACTTCCAGTATCTATTAGAGACGTGGCATTCGTATTAGTTATTCTGCAATTAACAAGTGTTTTCGTTAAACAGGGAAAACTTAATGAGCTAGAAGTAGAAAGGAAATAGGTAGAAGCTATTGTTGATTATACAGCAAATTTGTCATTATTGGCTTTAGCCTTTAAACAGACTTATAAATTATAAGATAAGAATATAATATAAACTAACAGTATATAGTACACATCTTTATTTTTGTAAAAAAGGAGGAACATTAAATTTTTGAATAAGGTCTGAAAATAGCAATAAAATAGCCTAAAAATATGGCAGAGGTTTCAACTCAAAATTCCCTAAGTGCTCTCTGTTGCCTTCTTTGGCATCTTTCCATAATCTAAGGCACAAACGACTTTTAGTTGAATATATTATATGTAACGTGTCGAACATAATTGCGGAACTTATCAACTATTTAGGACAGTCGGTATAAAGTAACGCGAACAATGTTGAAAGTGATTATCCAACGTTATTGTATTAAAAGGTACCGCGCAGAGTGTGAAAGTTGCAAAAATAATTTCTTTAACATCGTCTAAAAATGGGAATTATAATTATAATAGACCCCATGGAAGAAGTTACCAATCAACTAAGCACAAAGAAGCTTCTTAATAGCCTAGAATTACGAAACCAAATTAAATGATAGACTATGCAGAGCTATTTTAATGTTATTTTACAGAGTGTTTCAGGTTAAACGTAGAAAAATAAATATTCTATGGTTCGCCACAAAAAAGCGAATTCGCTGCCACGCAGAAACAACAAACAATTCGTCAATGTAAAAATGTACATTTTTAATGCAACTTTGGTTTGGTAAATTACTATTTTACTGAAAGCTAAAATCATTGGTTATTTCTGGCCAGTCATTTTAACTGTAATTTTACAGTCGCTTTAGAATTATACTTGCACTTAATCGTTGTAAAATTGCATTGGTGACTGTAAAAACGCATTGGTTACTTTAAAATTAAAAATAAATTTGTCATTTCTTTTACAATAAATACCGAATTTTTCACCTGCAAGTACTGGCAAGTAGTTGTTTAATGTAATATTACAACCCTGTGTGTCATATAACACTGTCACTTTTTTTTAAGTTTGTGATTTTACCTTATGATTTATTTGTATTTTTTCGTCATACTGTACTATTATCTTACCATAATATGAGCGAAATTGATATCGAAAAGGTGCATTTAATAAAATAACGGCCGCGCACCACCTACAACAATCACAACAATCTAAAGTTGCCTAGCAACCACATCAATATACTATACAAACATTGTAAGTTTGACAGTACTGTTTCTTGTTGAGTGATTATAGAGCGGAAAAGATCAAAGATGGAAGAAATTTTCGAAAACGATATTCCCTCCGATGTACTGGAAGAAGCAGCTGCGGCAACCAAAAATTTATTTCCGAGTACAACCCAACAAAGATATCAGCAGGAATACGACAACTTCGTGAAGTGGCGTCAGAATAAAAACATACATAGTGTAAGTGAAGAAGTACTGCTAGCTTATGCAAAAGGAATGTCTGAAACGTATTCTCCTACATCACTGTGGACAAAAATATCAATGCTGAAACTTGCGTTAAGAATACATGAAAACATTGACATATCAAGGTAAATTACTATACTATCCGCCAACATTGAACTAACTATATACTCATCGAAATTATGTTTGTTTGTAGATTCGGTAAACTATTCTTGTTCCTGAGGCGCAAAAATGAAGGTTATACCCCAAAGAAAGCCAAGGTTCTATCGGAAAATGATATACTTAAATTTTTGCTGGATGCGGATGATCATACCTGGCTACTGGAAAAGGTTGTGTTAGTGCTCGGTATTCTAGGAGCTTGCAGGAGAAGTGAACTTACGTCTCTCACCATTAACAGTTTCGAAGATACAGAGAAAAACATCCTCGTATCACTAAAAAATACTAAGAATAAAAAAGACAGAAATTTTCTTATCCCAAAAACAGGACTTCCATTTGATGCGTATGGTTTATACAAGAAATACAGTAATCTGCGTCCTCCTAGTTTCAAAAATCAGAGATTTTTCGTTGGTTATAGGAATGGCAAATGTGTGCAGCAAGTCGTCGGCATACATACCATCGGAAGCGTTCCTAAGAAAATTGCCACCTTTTTAAAACTTGAAAATCCCGAACTTTATACAGGACATTCATTTCGTAGAACATCAGCAACTATGCTCGTAGAAAATGGTGGTGACTTACTGTCATTAAAAGAACTGGGAGGATGGGAATCATCAACGGTGGCGGAAACTTACATAGAAAAATCGGTTTCTAAAAGAATGAAAATAACAAAACAACTTTTTCCAAATAATCCGGAGAATATTGCATCTTCAAGTACTGCAAATAGTTCACATTCTTCAGAAACATCTTCCTCTGTAAAATCTAAATATCCTTGGGACGGGTTGCAGATTTCAAATAACACCAATTGCGAATTCAATTTCCACATCCATTACAATAAGGAATAAATTGTTTTTTTTACTACTAACATGAGAAATCACCATTATTTACTCCATTCCTCTAATGAGAAGTAATATTTCTCTCCCTAGGTAAATAATGATAATAAAAAAAAACCTAGGTAAATAATGAAACTAAATTTCATTAGTTTCATTTTGTTAATTTGACAACTAAACTCCCAGACTACTTGATATTTTGAAATATTTGAAAAATAAGTAGGAAATAACTAAAGCTGGGTTTATTAAAATCTAATCAAATCAAATATGATAATATATATCAGTGTTAATAGTAAAAATATATATTAACTAGGAAATTCAACACCGGCTTTAAAAATTATTAATTAATAACAATAAATCCATGTCATTAAAATATCAAAAATGCAATGGGATATTTCCTAGAATCATACCAAAATTTGACACATGCCAAATTTTTACATAAATAAAGCCAGTCTGATTAGAAACACGCTCCAGTCTGCTTGATATTTCGAAATATTTAACAAATTGTTAGGAAATTACTTATGTCAAAATTAAAATTGCTAATACATTAATGTTAGTAGTAAAAAAAATTCTATATATACCTCGGCTGAGAAAGCTATTATTTACCTCGCACATTATATCCCTCGGCGCTACGCGCCTCAGGATATAAAAGTGCTCGGTAAATAATAGCTCACTTCTCACCCTAGGTATATAATGTACTATTATTCCGTACCTATCTTTTAAGAGTTACGTTTAATAAAATTTGTTCTTAAATTAGGTGTTTTGTTTTTGTAGCAGTATGACGAAAAATCTTGAACGAAACACGGCCGATAACAGCAAATAACGGCCTTGGCTGTTTATGATCCTCGGCCCTCAGCCCGGCCGTTATTTGCTATTTATCGGCCTTATAACGTTAATAACTATTACAATGTATTGGGGTCTATTCTGTAACAATTCCTTTATATTTTAACGGCCGTTAAAATGTTGGCGGCCTTATTTATGTATCAAGGGCGTAAAACAGGCGTTTATGGACCGCAACGTGTAAGTAAGAACCCGAGCCGCTAGGCGAGGGCTATTAACACGTAAGGTCCATAAACGCTATTTACGCCCGAAATACATACAAAATTTTATGCACGACCCTTTTAATGAAAATTTATCAACAAATATATAAAATTTTATGTACGACCGTTTTAATGATCGTTTATTAATAAATAGCTATTGTTTTACTAACTAGATGTGAATTTTTAAAAGAAATAAAAAATAATTTTTTCTATGACCGCACGGCGGGCGGTAAAGTAGTTCGCGGGCCATAAAGTAGTCCACGGGCGATAAAGGGGCACTTTACGCCCGCTAAACCTATTTATAATCTGGACTTTATCGCCCAGTCGTGCATAAAAATATTTTCGTATTCACTAACTTACTTCTGTCATTATTTAAACGGATTCCTTTAAAACAGTCCTCTAATAAGTCATTTTTAAAGGGATTTTAAAATTCGCTTTTAATTTTTAACGGAACCGATAAGGGCGTTTTATGACATAATTGGAGAAATTTTGATTAAAGAGTTACTGGAAAATTAAGAAAGGTATAATAAAGTACAAAACATTTATAATGTAGGTACATCTATTACTTGATATTTCAGAACCGAATTTCGATTACATCAAAGATCGGTTAGGAACTTAGCGATCTATTTCAAATGTAGATTTTAAAAATATTTTTCGTTTTTGAAGATATAGCCAGAACACTAGTTAATATTATAGAGCCAATTTCGTTGTATCCATTGGGTTTATTTTCCCACCGTTAAGCAAATTTTGCTGTTCTAAAAAGTTTATCATCAACTTTTAGTAGTTCTTGGTGCGCAAGACATTTTTTATTTTAAATGTGTGTAGGTATGTTTTGGTTTTGAATTGAAAATTGAGGGTTTGTATGGTTACGTTATTCTTCTAATTCTTCAAAATCTTCAATGCGATGTTGTCGAGTGTTCTGTTATTTTTAAAGGAATCCGTTAAAATAAATAATTTTTATTTGTGTATATAGAACAGAATACCATTTTTGGTAAAAAAAATTAACGGGTCGCTAAAAGTTAAATTTTTAAAGGCCTCTAAATTTTAACGGAATAGACTTCATTGTCAGGTAAAATATACACTGTGATCCAAAAAGTATAGTACGTATTTAGATCACTTTAAGGTAGGTAGGTATATTAAAACTATACATGACATCCCTATTATGTGGGTCTAAAACAAGACAAAAAACAGTTTGATTCTAAATTAAATAATTATATAGGCCCTTTTCACTTATGTAGGCAATGGGGGTTACAAATTTCAAAGAAATCTTAATAGTATCTAAAGAATCTGGTTATTTTCCAAAAAAGAAAATATTATTTTTAAACAGTAAGCCAACGCGTACATCATAATCTGCTGACGAGTTTGTCGGTGACATTTTAGATTCTTAACCATTGGTACAAAAATATTTTTCACAAATTTCAATATATTTAGGAAAAACCAAACTAAATACAATCTATGCCCGTTATCGACTAGACTATTACGCGTAAGCTTTGTTTATGTTGTTAACTAGATTAATGAATTTTTTGTATAACTATTGAAAGATTTTGGAAAATAAAATACGTTAAAGAAAAAGTATCTAGTTTTGATTTAAAAACAGACTCAACTGAACAAAGCCGAATTAATATTGATCTCAAGCATTACCTAAGTTTTTGGGTTGTGAGCTTACTAAACAAATCATTTCTAACTCTAATATAAAACTGTATTTATAAGCGCGCACGATGTTATGTATCTCGAGATAATTGAGAGTTTTAAATTTGTGCAACGATAGATTAGATTAGAGTTAGAAGAAATTGAACATTATTTGTCCTTGTCCACCGCGACCTTTTCAGATCTATTGCGAGACTCCGTTTTTTAGAGTATGTCATCTAGCTTGGTCTTTTTTATTAGACTTAGTAGCTTTGACAGTCACTCTTGCATGTAGTTTCATTCGTACAACATTCAGTCTGTGTTACTGACATAGTGCAATTTACTGATAAATAAAATAATAAATAAATATTTAATTCATAAGAAATTTACAACATGAGTACAATTAAAAAATATAAGAGCTAAGCTAAAGTTTGTACATTGGAATGTGAAAGAAAAAAACAATTAAAACCAGAAAAACTTTTATGTAGAGCCACCCTAAGAACCGAGAGGTTGTGTAAAGGTTGTCGTTTTAAATATAAAATGAAGCATTCAGATTTGTTTTGCTCACACGGGTAAAATGGCATGGCAAGTATCTTTTTCCATTGATATTCAAAAATGTATATCAATATAAGAATATACGAGTATATTACATTTTTATTTTGTTTATTTCAATTTTTTTTTTGTTCATCAAATTCATATATTAGTAATTTTTTTTTTAGAAGTTCATATATCAGGGATGTTTCGGTAAATAGGTAATTTTTAAAATATGTTTTAATCATGCTAAGATTATTTAGGTTTTATAAATATAATTTGTAAGGATCATTGCCCATTGCGAGGAGCAGAAACTCAACCTCATAATAGGATGCGATGCGAATGCACACCATACGATGTGGGGAAGCACCAACATCATTCCAAGAGGTGAGTCACTATTACAATTCATTCTAGGTGAAGGGTTAGAAATTGCCAATAAAGGCAACAAACCAACTTTGTCACTGCCAACCGAAAAGAAGTTCTAGATATGACCATGTGTTCGAGAGGCACAAATGACCAAATCAGGGACTGGCGGCATGTGTCCGATGAACCATCGTGTTCAGATCACAGACATATCCGATTCCATATACAATGTCCAACTCGTACAGCAGACAGGTTTAGAAATCCGAGAGAGACGAATTGGGAAAGGTACACAAAATCCCTCGAGGAGTCTCTGAAGGAGGAAACCACCAATGTACGAGAAACACAAACACTCGAAAGGACAGTAGACTTAGTAAACAAGGCAATTACTGATGCCTACAAAGAAAGAACTCTGTCCCAAAAAAGAGAGATGCCAAACGAGAAAAACAGTCTGGTGGAATAAACACCTAGATAGCCTGAGAGGCGAGGTGCGAAGGCTATTTAACAGAGCCAAATCCACACAAGACTGGACTACTTATAAAAATAAGCTCACAGAGTATAAAAAGGAAGTACGTAAGGCTAAAAGAAACTCGTGGAGGAAGTTCTGCAAAGAGGTCTCAGAGACCACCGCCAGCGCTAGAATCCATAGAGTTATAGGCAAAGACAGTACATCTAGTCAAGTGGGATTCCTCAAAAAAGAGGATGATACCTACACCACGACACTAGAGGAAAGTCTGGAGATACTAACTCAGGTGCACTTTCCTGCCTCAACTATCCTAACAGGACTAGACTCAGGAGACCAAGAGAGCTACAGTCACAAGGGGATCAGACCAACTCCAATAGATTGGAAGCTGGCCTCCGAGATCACAAGACCACACAGAATTAGTTGGGCAAATTTAAGGCATACAAATCCCCGGGCCGGATGGTATATATCCAATTCTGCTCCAGGAGCGAAAACATGTGTTAATGCCACATTTATGCAAAATCTTCAGAGCATGTATTGCCTGGAGATATATCCCAGCAATATGGCAAAAGGCGAAAGTAGTCTACCTTGCCAAAGTAGGTAGGGTCACAGACAAAACGCCAAAGTCATATCGCCCCATAAGCCTATCCTGCTTTCTACTTAAAACTCTAGAAAGATTGATAGATAGGTATATCAGGGACGAGATACTAAAAATAAATCCGCTCCATCCCAACCAATATGCATACCAGCTAGGAAAGTCAATTGACCTAGTGCTGGACAATCCAGGCTGCTTTCAAAGTCAATAGATGACAAAGAAATCGCAATAGCCACTTTCTTAGATATCGAAGGAACTTTCAACAATGCCTAAAGCAGGTCAATAACGAAGGCTCTAGAAAAGAGAAACGTCCCAGTAACAATATGCCAATGGATCACTGCCTGTCTAGAGAACAGGATTATTTTATCCACTCTAGGAAAGGCAACCATACAGGCAAAAGTTTAACGGGGCTGCCCACAAGGAGGAATATTATCTCCAATGCTGTGGTCAGTTCTTGTGGACGACTTACTCAAAATATTGTCCAAAGAAGGCTACCAGTCCCTAGGATACGCAGACGACCTAGCAATTATCGTCAGAGGGCGATTTGCAGGTACTGTTTCGGAGCGATCTCAAACAGCTCTAAACATAGTGAACAACTGGTGAAAAAAGGAACAATTGTCCATTAACGCACAAAAAACAACAGTTGTACCATTCACAAAAAAACGAGTACTTACAGGTTTAAGACCACTAGTACTAAACAACACAGTTATCCCATTCGTCACAGAAGCCAAATATCTCAAGAGTCATATTTGACCAAAGGCTGATGTGGAATCAACATCTCAAAAAATTCACACATAAAGCTACAATAGCTCTCGTAAGCTGTAGAAGAATATGTGGGAAAAACTGGGGTCTAAACCCCAAAATAACCATATGGTTATACACAAGGGTAATAAGACCCATGATAACCTATGGCGCAGTGGCGTGGGCAACCAAAACTGCGCAGGCAAGTGCAATAGGCCAACTCACTAGCATTTAGCGGCTTGCCTGTCTAAGTGCTACTGGGGCCATGCGCACTACGCCGACCGCAGCAATGGAGGTATTACTAAATCTCACGCCACTGCACATCTTCATACAAGGAGAAACCAGGTCAGCTATTCACAGGCTAATGCAGGGACAAAACCCAATAAGCCAACTACATAGCGCCGACCACACAAGGCTATATCAGCAAGTAAAAATCTGATGTGTCCAACACATGACTTTCCTATCTAGTTATTACAGGCTTTTCCGGTTATTTTGTACAACCTATTGCAGCACCTCTATAAATGTTTAGAGGATAAACTTAAATATATACATTTTCCACATACATCTACCTCGAAACATTTTTCTATAATCACTGAAAACGAAAATACTGAAAAATTTTAATTTAGCACTTTTCCTACAATTTTTCCATTACTGTTCATTTTAGAAAAATCAAGTATAAACAAAAATTATAGAGATCGATATCGCAAACAACTTTTATTTCAAAAATTTTCATAAATATCAGAATTTTGCACATTTTGTCAAATTTCTCGAATACGGACCATTTCAGGAAATTTTTACATAAAACAAAAATTATAGATAATAATATTAGAAGTAACTTTTATTTGAACAATTTTTTCTCCAAACATTAATAACAGATATATTCCATAAAATATAAAAATGACCACCTATAAAGTACTACCCCAGATGTTCCCACTCTGCTCAAAATCTAATCAGCTCATTGGACGCTGAAACAAAGCTTAAGTTTAAAATTTGGTGTTTTTCTGTGTATCGGTTCTTGAGTTATGCGACACACAGACACACACACACACAGACATCATCGCGAAAATAGTCAAAACAGATTCAGGGGACCTCAAAACGTAAAAATCCGTCGAGAACTCGAGGTCGAAAAAAAATCATGATTCCTATACTTTCCTTATATCTGTATACAGATAGGAAAGTAAAAAATGAAGCTCTGTAAGGAGATAAGGCATATTAATTGTGAAAAATAAAAGTGGGGTAGTTGAAATATTTAAAAAAAAATCTGACTCAAAAACGAACAATATTATCAACTTGAAATTTTTGGAAAAAATCAAGCTTTATAAGGGGATGAAGCCTATTGATTCTGAAAAAAATCTGATTGAAAATGGGGTTAAGAGAACAGTGGCGGCTCGTGATCAAAAAATTGGGGACAGAATATAGATCTTAGTACAGCTTTAGGTACAAAACTTTCAGTTTTTATAATACACCTTTCCAAAACACTGAAAGCTTTTTACCTAAATCTTTACTGAGACCCATATTCTCTTATTGTGAACACACATTTTTTTGGCCACGAGCCGCCACTGTAAGAGAATCTGTGAAGAGTATAATTTAGAATGACATTGTATATCTTCATTCTAGTTTGTATCTGTGTAATGTTATGTATTGTGATGGGATTGATCTTATAAACATTTTAGTTCACTTGTTTTATTTGCTAATAAAAGGTATTTAAAAAATATATTATTTTATTTGACATGTGTGACAAATTTTGAAAATGATTAAATTTACAATAAAAACTGAAAAACGGTAGGTACAGTTTCATATATATTTTTTATTCAAAAATCAATGTCAAGCTTTCTACACAACCTAATATATATTCAAAAATAATCTCAAAATATGAAGAAAAGTTAGCTGACTACAATAATGTTTATAGATGGTTTTCAATGTATTAAAAACAAAACAAATGTTACAATAACTAAAATATTCATTCATTGTTGAAGTGCTTGAAAACAGTATGATATTGATAATAGGTTTGTTCCAACTTGGTGTTTGGTACCGTTCTTGTATCATACCAACATCAGTTCATGAACGATGTTGAATGGTTTTGGTACGCTTTTAAAACTATTGATGGTCCATAAATAAAGAAAATAAAAAAGGAAGAAAATTTTGACGTATTTCTAACCAAATTTTTCAAAAAAAAAAAAAAAAAAAAAAATAGTTTTCTGTTTTATTGATCTTAATGATTTTTTATTTTATCATCCATTTTTTAGTTGGAACGAATTCTGTATCAACCCGCACATCGTACGAATTAAGTTTGAAAGCTTGGAGTGTAATATGTGTGCGCTGTACCGTTACTGAATGGTTTTGTATCAAGTTGGAACAAACCTAATAATAACTACACTTAATACAAACTCAAATAAAAAAACAGCGATATTAACGCTTGTACAAATTTTTGAATCGATCTTACAAATGATAAAATTATTGGAAAATATTGAACACCCACTTTAAATTACCACAAGCCGCCACTGAATTTTAAAGCATCTTTACAATAAAAATCACTGTAAATTATATTTACAATCATTATATTGTGAAACTTACAGCTATTATCAAAGTTGTTTTAAAATATAGAAACCAAATTTTTTCGGTATACTCAAGACATAAACGAAGTGGATGAAGAGCAGCGAGGATGAGGATTGTTTCTACTGCTGTGATAAAGATACAGCGGGAAGTCGACTGCGTCGAGAACGGATAATCTGGTCCTTAATCGCAATGTTTCAAAAATAAAAAGAATACACATAACAAAAGAGAAAGAGAAATCGCTTGGCATCCATAATAAAAGTTATAAGACGAGCTAGGTGTTATTACGACTGGGTCATCTTCGATCTTTCAGTAGATATTATTACTAACTTTAGATGACTCAGTCAAAGACAAGGTTGTGAAAATAAAATAATGTTATTAAAAGATTGCTCTTGGTTAAATCAGTTTTGTAAAATTTTATTATGGCTGAACTGGAGAGTGGTCTGGGTTATTATTCAAAGAAACAGAATCAAAATGACATTTATAGGGTTTACATAATTGAAAAAATTTATTCGAACAATAAATATGAAACCCCTAGTACTACTACGGGGTTTATAAAACTCCAGGTATAAATACCTTTTTATTTTTAATTTAAACTTAATGATATTGATGATAGTATAGTGCAGCCGATAAGATATAATATAAAAATATATTGTTTCATTACTTATTAAATTTATATTTTTTGTAGATATTTCCTATACCCAAAGGAAATTGAGCTGGAATCACAAGGTCATACACTTAAGAATTATAATTGAAAAATTCTTGTTTCCGAATAAAACAATTTGTCAGGCTTCACCCTGTATAAAATAGACGCATTGAAAATATATTTAGAATAGTTTTTTTGAAGAATATTTGGGTTTTCAAATTTGTGTGCCCTCTCATTATTTTACATTAAATTTAACGTTTTCTTTATTTACTATTTAATAAAAATAATAAAACGGGCGTATAATGAAACAAACTTTAATTAAATGAATTTTTAAATGAACCATTTCGTTGGAGCTGACATACTCCTGAAGCTCGCCTACAAACATTTATAAAATTCAGGTGCTTATTCGTTCTTTTATTTAAACACGTACCTCTTATCATTAAGTATTTATTTTCAAGAGCATAATTGAGGAATTTATCGATTTGTTCTTTCGTTAGAACTGTTGATTTTTATGGCTTCAACCTTTTAATAAATACATAAAAATTGAAAAATAATGTATAGCACAATTTTTTTTTACAAAATAAA
Organism: Psylliodes chrysocephalus; assembly: GCA_927349885.1. Classification (NCBI taxonomy): domain Eukaryota; kingdom Metazoa; phylum Arthropoda; class Insecta; order Coleoptera; family Chrysomelidae; genus Psylliodes; species Psylliodes chrysocephalus. Next base: position 4,472,250 of record OV651826.1, read on the forward strand.
ACTTAATATAAATAAAATTGGTTTATTACGAGAATAGATCGGAATGTTTGTAGAACGAACCAGATGGCATTAAGCGCGCGTGCTAATCACTTGTTCTGAAAGCGTCATTGTTCGTACAACTACTGTCAAATTTTCAAACAGATTGTGCATAATCATACAACGTTACCATCGATCTAAGTAAACAATTCGTGCATTTTCTTAAGGTGATTACAGCAGTCCTTATAATTTTGGAAAAATAAATTAGGAAATAATATCTAGAAGATGCATATATTTTAAAGTTTTAATTCCTTCCAGTTTCCAAGAAAAAAATCAAAGGTCTTTAATTATTGAAATATCATAATTAAAATAAATGCATTCCTAAACAGCACTATTCTTAATATAATCCCCAAATTTAGGCTCTTAATCTCTTATTAATGATTTATTAAAATTCGCCGAAATTAGTGGCTAAAACGCCTCGTTAAGTGCTGCTTACTGGTGTAACGCGGCAGTAACTATCGTATCGTATACTCTCAGTCATCTCATTTACACCAGTTTACACCAGAAGATAGCCCTTAACGAGGCGTTTTAGCCGCTAATTTTGGCGAATTTTAAAAAATCATTAAGAGCTTCAATTTGGTGATTATATTAAGAATAGCGCTGTTGAGGAATGCATTTATTTTCATTATATTTCAAAATTTAAAGCACTTTTATTTTTTTTTTCTTGGAAACTGTAAGGAATTAAAACTTTAAAATATATGCATATTCTAGATATTATTGAATAATTTATTTCCCAAAATTTTAATTTTTTGGAAAAATCACTTCTTGAGATATGCTTGTCCGAAAATTATAAGGGGTGCTGTAATCACCTTAATCATGAATCAAAACGAGCTTCATGCGGTGATAAAACATTTCTTTTTAATTTTAATGTTGGAACACGCTGTATATATTTGTTTAGTTTTGTCGAACTGGTACATTTTAAATGAATTCATTGTCATGTTTTGGAATTAAATGTTAAACACTTTATTAGTATTTTTATGTTGTTGTTAGTCTTTTTAGTCAAATACCTTTTTACATCCTTAAGTTAGGAAGATTATGGATCAATTTCAAGCAGCTTTTCTCCAACTTGTTGAGCAACAACGAAAATTTATGGAAGAAATGACCAAACTTGCACAACCCAAGAGTAATACTATAATCGAATCCTTAGCTAGTAACATAGTGGAATTTGTCTATGACCCCGATTCTGGTATTACATTTGAAACTTGGTTCAGCAGATATGAGGATTTATTTTCTGAAGATGCTAAAGTCCTAACAGACTCTGAAAAAGTTAAACTACTACTTAGAAAGTTAAATACTTTGGCACATAGTCGGTATGTCAACTTCATTTTACCTAAACAGCCAAAAGAATTTAATTTTATAGAAACAATTAATAAATTGAAAACAATTTTTGGACGAACTATGTCACTTTTCCATCTGAGATTTAAATGTCTTCAATTAACAAAAAATCCATTTGATGATTTTGTTACATATGCCGGAATTGTCAACAAATATTGTGAAAATTTCAATCTAAAAGCACTTGACGAAAATCAGTTTAAATGTCTTATTTTTGTTTTTGGTTTACAATCATCACTTGATGCAGATATTCGTACAATCTTACTTGCTGAATTGAATGATCCAAACAAATCAATAAATTTGGAAGAGATAGTTTCCAAATGTCAACAAAAACTCAATTTAAAACAAGATACTGCTATGATTGAGAATAAAACACATTCGATTGAAACATCCGCAGTCAATGCAGTTTTAAACACATCCAAATCTTTTACACAAAAGTACCCAAGACAAGACAAGCAAGTAAATAATCAAGGTAAACTACCTAATACTCCATGCTGGCAGTGTGGACAAATGCATTATGTAAAAGATTGCACGTATTCAAAGCACTTGTGTACACAGTGTAACAAAATGGGCCACAAAGAGGGCTACTGCAATTGTTTTACAAGAAAAACCTTCAATTCAAGAAAATAAAAAACACTCGACCAATGTCGTCATGACAGTAAATCAAGTAGATGCTGCATCAAAACGCAAGTATATCACAGTGCACATCAATGGTATTCCTATAGAATTACAATTTGATTCAGCATCAGATATCACCGTCATTTCTCAAGATACTTGGGTTAAATTGGGAAAACCAGAAACCAAACCAACTAAACAGTTAGCTAATAGTGCAACCGGTACTTCAATTCAGTTGGAATCGGAACTTAAATGCAATGTATCCTTCCAAGATTCCACGATAAATACAAGATGTTTTGTATCAGCACTCCCACACTTGAACCTAATGGGAATAGATTGGATTGATGAATTCCAATTATGGGACATACCCATTAATTTTATTTGCAGTCAAGTTACTTTTACCCAAAAAGATATATCAAAATTTACAGAAATGATAAAAAGTAATTTTCCTACATTATTTGTTTCCGATTTGGGACACTGTACAAAAGCAAAAGTTACTTTTCATCTTTAACAAAATTCCGTTCCTGTTTTCAAACCAAAAAGACCTATAGCATATGCAATCATAAAAGAAGTCGAAGACGAATTGGATCGCATGCAGAAGTTGAATATTATCACTCCGGTAGAGTTTTCCGAATAAGCCGTACCAATTGTAGTAGTAAAGCGGAAAAATGGAGGAGTTCGCATATGCGCCGACTATTCCACTGGATTAAATTCAGCTTTGGAGTCAAATATGCAACCACTTCCTTTAATTGAAGATATATTAGCCAATCTAGGTAGCAGTGCATTTTTCACCCAAATAGACTTAGCCGATGCCTATTTACAAATAGAAGTTGAAGAACAGTCAAAAAAATTAATTACTATTAATACCCATAAAGGACTATTTCAGTTCAACCGCCTTCCTTTCGGAATCAAGTGTGCCCCAGGATCATTTCAACATATTATGGATATGATGATTCAAAAGTTGCCAGAAGTGAGCGCATACTTAGATGACATCATCGTGGTAGGAAAAACGGAAGCTGAACATGGTAAAAATCTTTTCATGTTATGTCAGCGCATGCAAGAATATGGTTTTAAGCTTAAGATAGAAAAATTCAAGTTCAAATCACGACAAATCAAATATTTAGGGTATGTTTTCGATATAAATGGACTTAAACCAGATCCCGCCAAAGTGTAATCTATTGTTGGTATGCCTACCCCTAAAAATATTTCTCAGTTAAGATCTTATTTAGGAGCAATAAATTTTTATGGGAAATTTATCGATGATATGCATAAAATACGCGAGCCGCTAAATGCCTTATTACGTAAAGGTGCCTCTTGGAACTGGAATCAAGCATGTCAACAATCCTTTAATACGTTTAAGCAATTGCTGCAATCAGACATGATTCTTACACACTACAACCCTAACTTAGACATAATTGTAGCTGCAGATGCTTCAGAAATAGGAATAGGAGCAGTAATGCACGTGTCAAGAACTCTTACGGAACAGGAAAAAAGATACAGCCAAATAGAGAAAGAGGCATTAGCATTGATCTTTGCAACCCAAAAATTTCACAAAATGATTTATGGCAGAAAATTTATACTTCAAACTGACCATAAACCATTAATAACAATTTTTGGTTCCAAAAAGGGCATCCCAATCCACACAGCGAAGCGATTGCAAAGATGGGCATTACATTTAATGATGTATGATTTTGATATTAAATACATCAACACATCAGATTTTGGTCACGCAGATATATTATCTAGACTAATAAACGAACACACCAAGATTGATGAAGAATTTGTAGTTGCTTCAGTAGAATTAGATGAAGTGATCTATCAAATTATCCAAGAAACAACATCAAAATTACCAATCACTTTTAAAATGATTCAAGATTCAATTTCGTATATAGTTCTTCAACAGGTGAAAGGTTTTATTAATTCGAATTGGCCAAATTCAAATGACTTAACAGAAGAAGTTATTCCTTTTTTTAACAGAAAAGAGTCATTGCTGGAAATTTATGATTGCTTCATGTTCAATGATTGGATCATAATTCCTTCTAAATATAGAAGGTTAGTACTTTGTCAACCTCATCGTGCCCATCCAGGAATAGAACGCATGAAAGCGTTAGTACGTTCGTATGTTTATTGGCCAAATATAGACAAAGATATCGAACATTTTGTCAGAGTTTGTGGTCAGTGTGCATCAGTCCCCAACAAAAACAGAATTAAAGTCTTGGCCTACACCACAAAAACCATGGCACCGGCTACATATTGACTATGCACAATTAGATAAACAATATTTCTTGGTAATTGTCGATGCATATACCAAATGGACAGAAGTTATTCTGACAACATCAATAACTGCTAAGAATACTGTCAATATATTGCGAGAAGTATTTGCAAGATTTGGGTCTTGTGATACAATAGTTTCAGATAACGGAACCCAATTTATCAGTTCTCAATTCCAACAATTTTGTAAAGAGTTTGGTGTCGAACATATTACAATAGCACCTTTCCACCCTCAGTCTGAACGCTTTGTTGATACTTTTAAGCGTGGTATCAAAAAACTTAGAGGGGGAGGAAGGGTTATTGAAAGCATTGCATATATTTTTATGGAATTATCGTGCTACTTCTAATAAAGCTACAGGAGTGTCACCAGCAGAACTTATGTTGGGCCGGAAAATAAAAACCCAACTGGACAAGTTAAAACCAATTCAATCAACTAGTTATTTTGTAAATGAAAGTCAAAATGAACAGTTCAATCATAAACATGGAGCCAGAGTAAGACAGTTTGAAGTTGGTGATTTAGTTTTTGCAAAGGTTTATAAAAACAATTCTTTCAATTGGACACCAGGATCCATTATAGAACGAATTGGTGAGGTATTGTACAACGTGTTATTAGAGAATGGTGCCGTTAGACGTTTAAGATTGATTCGTTCACATACAAATCAATTAAGACCTAGATAGGCTCCTACAAATAATTCAATTTAAAATTCTTGTTGCAAGTCCTTGCCGTTGGTTCTCATGGATGAATTTACTACATTTTCCAATGATTATTCAAAAGAAACTGAATTAATAGAAAATTATGAAACCTTAGATATTGAATATGTACGACCACCCATAAATCAAACTGTCGAACAGAAAAATATCATAGATTCAACACCGCCCTCAACACCTAGTGTTCAATTTATAATATTGAACCTTTAATAATAATGTTTTATAGTTTTTGACAGTTCCTTGATGGTACTGTTGCCTATTGCCTATGGCTTTATGACACACATTGTCACTTGTAAAAGTCATCGCGCAGTTGGCGCTCAACCAGCGCCACGATTGCGTCTGTAGCTTTCTGTGAAGGAAGGTGGTCCCTTTGGGAATCATCCCACCCTTGTAAAATCCATGTAAAATCAATGTAGTTTAAAATGTTCAAGATCTACTGTGCTAATATGAAGTGTAATGTTTAAATGTTTACAAATGAAGTGAAATTAACTGAATTTGTGTTTTCTTTTATAATTCCACCAGCGCAGGAAATACAGTTGTGCCCCAAAAAAAGGTTTTGGGACCTCTTTAAGTTGTAAACATTACACCTAGTATACAGTCAGCTACCAGGCTGTCTCAGCGACAAACAAAACTTCCAAAACGATTGGATGATTATGTGTTGAATTAAAAAAAAGGGAGATGTTGGAACACGCTGCATATATTTGTTTAGTTTTGTCATACTGATAGATTTTTAATGAATTCATTGTCATTGTTATGTTTTGGAATTAAATGTTAAACACTTTATTAGTATTTTTATGTTGTTGTTAGTGGAAATACAACATTTAATAAGTGTAATCTGATTGATGTTAGTTCTGAGCCAATATCAGAAAAAGAAATTTTAGATGTTGCTTCCAAATTGAAGAAGTTTACCTCTGGTCCTTATTTCTTTTGAAGGATTGTATTTAATGCAAAATCCAACAAGACTCTAAAAAATTCTGGAGGTATATAAAAAATAAACAAAACTGATTCTCATTTTAGTGGGCAACAAACACCTTATTAACACGGTTTTGTAAAAAATAGATCCACAACTACCAACCTATTTTGCATAACACAGTTTATATCAGACAATATTATTAATTCTCGCTCGCAGGTGGACGTGATCTACACTGATTTTTCTAAAGCGTTTGATAAACTTCATAACATTTTTGTAAGCAAGTTAGAAAGTTTAAATTTTTCTGAAAGACAGCATTTTGTAAATCCTGTCTTTCAAATCGTCACTTACAAGTTGAGTGTTATGGTGAAAAGTCCGTGAAGTTCACGACCACTTCTGGAGTACCGCAGGGCTCAGTGTTGGGTCCATTATTTTTTATTATTTTTATCAACGAAATTATTGCGAACCTAAAAGTAAATAATTTACTCTATGCAGACGGTCTTAAACTTTACTACAAAATTAATAATGAGACAGAAAATGCAAACTGACTTTAACAAGGTTAACGAATGGTGTGTAAAAAAACGGCTCCTATTAAACTCATCTAAATGCTATGTAGTGAGTTATTCCTTAAAACAAAGTATTAGTAGAGCTAATTATTTGCTTGATGTTACATCGATACCTAAAGCAGACTTAATCAAAGATCTTGGCGTATGGTTTGACTCAAAACTATCTTTTTCGGAACAGAAAACGTCTGAATCATGTAAGTCCTTAGGATTCGTCATTCGAATTTCAAAAATTTTCACCGAGTTCCATACACTTCAGCTACTTTACATATCATATGTCAGATCCAAACTTGAATATTCCTCTGTCATCTGGGCTCCATTCTATAATATTTATATCTCTGAGTTAGAATCAGTCCAGCATCGCTCCTTCAAACAAGACGGAACATATCCTGCTATGGGCTATTCTCATGATGCACTTGATCGTTTTTCTGTCAAATCCCGAAGAATTATCACACAACAGATATTTCTATTCAAAGTTATTCACCATCTAATCTTACAGCATATGTAACAATCATAACGTTCTTCTATGTCACAGCGTGGACATATTTAACTACAGCCTAGCGACAATAAAAAAATTTAACATAACCTTAATTATATAACGTATTTTTTTTCCTTTTAAATGGAACAATGTATGTAGTAATTCTTATTTTATTTATGTAATTTTATTGTATTTATGTATTTATGTATTTATATAATATATTTATGGTTCCTATCCGGTAATTGGATGCAAATCTGTTGGATAGTGTAATAAAAAAAATAGAATTTGTCTATCCTTTTTTATTTTTTATTATTTAACAAAATACCTTTTGAGCGGTATTTTGTTTAAAATAATTACTCTAGTTTAGCTATGGTTCCCGATAACGTCCGATTGAATGCTTCACCCGATGGAAAGATACTATAGTTAGAAAATTATTCTTACATTATTTAATATTAAATTCATATACGAATGTAAAAAACAGGCATTTTGCGATAATTTTGAGACAATTTATAATAAAAGTTTATACAAATTAAGTTTAGATATGTCTAATTTAAAGAAATTCTATGTGCGGCTACCACCTTGATCACAACACATTTGACAACGATTTTGCCCTAACTATAGCGTTTCGGACTTCTTCTAAAACTGGAAAATTTTCGGAAGCTTAAAATGTCCTAGTTTCGTTCTTAATGTGTCCCCACAAGAAGTCAAGGAAATGTATGTCAGAGGATCGCGCAGGCCACAAAATATCGCTATTATTCGCAATTAGTCTATTGGAGAAGGTTTCGTCTAAATAATTCTCTGCGATGGCGGCATTACGAGCTGGACAATCATCATGCATAAACCAAGTTTGATACAAGTTCCCCACAGCTGCCCTCATAACCTGGCATTATTTGCTTTTGTAAGAGATCGAGATATTGTTCTGCATTTAAATTGAAATTAAAATTGAATAGTCCAATAGTTATTCATGCGCAAATTTTACTATAGCAGAAGTAAAAGTTGGAAAGGCTTTTGCCAGTTCTCCCACTTTATACACATAAATTGACAGGTTTGCGGCGGATCTCACCGAAGTGGACGCGATACATTGGGGTACAAAATTATTTTATAGATGTTAATAACAATTTCGAGTAAATAGTTTAATTGTGAATAGCTGTTGAAATTTTGTAAAATTATGATTTGAATATTATAATACATGTTTAATAATTATTTATACTCCATAAATACATGCGATTGTCCGGTTCCGCCGATAACAATTTAAAATTACTTATTCTATGAAACGACACTGGCAGGTAAACAATACTGCGAAATTCTCAAAGCCGTCCGACGTGGTTTGACGTTTACCCCCTCTCTACCTACCAAAAGCCTTTCCAACTTTTACTTTCGCTATACCTCTTAAAATCATCAAAATTTGTTGTTATGTTTCCTACCCTGAGGTTTTGCGTTTGATAGAATTGGTACGGGAGCCAATGGCACTTTTAGATGTATTATTTGCGAATGGTAAAATTACAAATATATCGCAAATTTTTTTCTTGTAGAACATAGGAACAGTTTGCTGCAGTCTCTGCAGCGATGGAGTACTCGAAGAAGAAGTCTTAAAAAAGCCTGTGTAAAAAATGCTGTCATGCTTGAAACTTTTAGATGTTATTTACATTAAACATTAACAGAGATTCAAAGGCTTGGCTTGTTTTTTAAAAGCTTGGCTTGAGCTTATTTGAAGTTTATTCCACTGAAAGGACACACTACTGGACAGGAGTTGTTTTCTCATTTAAAAAATATTATTTCTTCCGAGAAAATTCCAATATCGAAAATGGTAGGCTTGACAACCGATGGCGCTCCAGCTATGTGGGTTGTGATAAAGGTCTGGTGGCGTTATGTCGTAAAGATGAAACTCTTCCGCAATTTCTCTGTTACCACTGCATTATCCATCAGCAAGCATTATGTGGAAATTTCCTGAAACTAAACAACGTTATGAAACTGGTGGTAAAAATTGTGAACAAGATTAGAGCTCAAGCGTTACAAAGAAGATTATTCAAAACCTTGGCCGATGAAGTTGACTGTCAATACGGGGACCTACTCCTTCACTCTGAAGTCCGATGGTTAAGTAGAGGACGGGTGCTGAAACGTTCAAACAACGCGATGAACCGACTCCGGAACTAGAAAATTCAATCTGGCTTAGAGATTTTGGTTTTCTCGTGGACATTACAGAGAAATTAAACGAACTTAATTTGCAGCTTCAGGGGAGAGACAAAGAACTAGCGGAAATGATTTCTGATATAAAAGCATTTATCAAAAAGCTGGAGTTTTGGGAACAAAACCTAATTAACAGCGATGCCAAGCATTTTCCTATTCTTTCAGAAAAAATATCTCAAAATCCATTAGAACCCTATGACAGCAAATATTATGTAGAAATAGTTTCTATCCTGAAGAATAACTTCAAAAATCGTTGTAAGGATTTCAACGAAATGGCTTTAGTAGCGCAGTTTGTTGTTTCACCCATTATGGAAATTGATATGCAACTTGTGTTATGCAGAACTTTGGCGAAGACATCGCTGCAACAGAAATGGAAGTAATTGAGTTTCAAAATGATTTAGCCTTAAAATCGTTAGTCTCAAGTACCAAATGTATCTGGCCTATTGTAAGTAAAGACAAATATTCAGTTCTATGCCGTGTTGCCTTGAAAGTGAAAGCATTATTCAGTTCAACCTATTTGTGTGAATCTTCTTTTTCCAATATGAAGTTTATTAAGAACAAATATCGCAATCGACTTACAGATGAACATTTGGATAATTGTATTAGAATGGCTGTATCAAATTATACTGCAAACATTAAAAAAATTATCGATGAGTCTGAGTGTCAGCCTTCTCATTGAACGTGCTTTTTTATTTTTCAATGTTTATGTTCATGATAGTGCGTTACTTTTTTGTTGTTGTTATTAACTATTTTTAAATCTTACGTGACATGCCGTTGTGGCTGGATAAAAGTTTGTGTTTATTTTTCAAACCCCTTCGTTTGGTAGGTAGGAATGTAGCTATGAACAAGTACGTACTAGTAATATTAGTTATTTTGTTATTAGTTTATTATTAGTACCTATGTATTATGTATTACCAGTTAAATAGTAAAATAAATACATATAATGATAAATTAACTGTGGATTATTTCATTTACGTTGCGTTACGTGGCTTCCGTGTGGGTAGCTCGCTGTTTATTCCAAAATTAACAAAGTAGCTCAACACATTGAGAGGTTGGCGACCACTGAATTAAACTAACATTACAATATATAGATTACCAAAAACGCACCATTTTGGTTTACCGCGATTATTTTAGAAACCAAAAATAATCGATAAAATGTAATAGCAGTTCTCAAATTTTAATAGAATCCTGAGTAACACAGTCCATTTAATCGATTCTGTAGCTCTGATAATAACAAAGATAGCAGTACCAATCCGTGACACAGTGTATACCTTTCCTTCTTTAAATTATATTAGTACTAAAGCAAAGGAAGAAACCTCATACCATGTGATCTTCGAATGCGAAGCTCTTACTGGGCGACGTTTCATCCTTTTTGGTAGGGAACCTATTAAAACTAACCAAAGACACAGGACTATTCCATAGATAGTACCTGAATACGGGGAAAGCAGGGGAGTACAATAGACCCAAGAGGCCGCAGTGTTCTGGGCCAAACCTAACCCTACCTGCTTACAACCGATAAAGATAAAAAAAAGACTAAAGCAAACAATATATTTATCTAAATGGATTCTCCTCAAATGTTTATAATACTACCGGCGGAGTCCCCCAGGAGTCCAATCTAGTTAGTTTTATTATTTATCAACGATTCATTCGATATTAATAAATTATATCCGCATTGGATGATTGAGTAGCATTCAAACAATAACATAACAATAACATAACACTAGGACGCACTGAATTAGGAATCTGGGAGTTCATTTTGATAGTCAACTAACTTGTTCTATGTCTCAATAGTTATGATTCACCCTGTATATTCCTATGAAAAATATCTGTGTTAAGTTTTTGAGATGAATGGGAAAACTGCTTCTAAAAATTCCATAATGTGAAAAACGCCATCCAAATTCTATTATGTACGATAAAAGTGAGATTATTTATTTTTTTGGTGAGAAAGTCCTTCAGAATTATAATACTATTATTATCCGCCACTGGTGATAGGAAATTTTCGAATGATTCAGTACACGATATGTTGCCAGACAATAAAAACGTTGTGAAAAGATGTTTGAAATCATTGATGGAAATTGTGTGTCATTAGTTTTTGTCGTTGGGCAATACCATAAATATATAATGCATATTTAAGATATGGACTCGAATTAAAAGCACGTTGGTGGTCTAAATCTTTGTTGTTCCTCGACTTGGAAGCATTCTACTCAACAACAAATTCTTCCGAGATGCATTTAAATTAGACATACAGAATGTCTCATTTTAAAACAGCTTTTCGGGAATGAGGCGGACTTTTGTCATTTTCAATATACCGACTATACAGACACTAATTATTTTGTAATAGTATATTAAATTACATTTACACAAGTAATGAACATTATTTTTCCTAGGACCACACGATAATTTTATCAAAATATAAAATCAGAGAATCTGGCTTATAGAAGTTCAATGCTACTAGATTTAGGTTTCATTTGCTTTATTGGCTATGATTAATTTTTAAAGTGTTTTGCCGAAATTAAAAACATTGCTATTCCACTGCAAACACTTATAGAATGATACAAATAAATATTAGATACAAAAAATATTACAATAAAATATTAATTTTTCATTAATATTTTTCTGAACCGTTATCAAAATAATAGAAAATAAATTGCAGAAATTTTAAGGGTATTTGTCATTAATATATTGACTTTTATGCCTAGATCCTATATATTTTTAACAATTATTACAATAATTTAAAAAACAGCTTTGTTTTTCTAGTTAATAAACATTCGTATTAGATTAAAGAATTCATTTGACATTCGGACTTCATGGCTCAGATAGTTAGGCATTCGGCTTCAGAGGGTTCAATTCTAGGTAAAAATATTTATATACAACTCTGTATTATGGCTTGTTTTGTATTTTGTTGTAATTTATATTCTTTAATGGAATTAATTTGAATGTAAGTTTTTGATATTTTCAATCTAAATTTTCCGTATCACTCTGCTTTCAATTTTTCGGTTTTTCTTTTTGATATCTTAAGATATATTTTATGTTTATTTTATATATATTTGAGCTGAGACATGGAGTATACTAAATCCGATAAAAACTGATCGTGATAGAGTTGCCGGAATTCGATAACCAATGAAGCTTAAAAAGTGGATCTTTGTCACATTTATTACACTTAAAAGGGATCGTAAGGGACAGTTTTTTGCTGATGCCTTTATATTTCTGAATATAAAACCCACTGACCGTGTAAATGTATATATAGAACGCTCAAGAAAACGACCCTAAACACAGGATACTTGAATGACAATAACAGCAAGAAAATAATTTATAAATAACGATCTAAATTATGAAATAATTCCACATTATAAGTATACCCTATATATAGAAACAGAACTGAATTCTTCAAAGACAATGGTCGATTTTTATTCCTAGGGGAACACTTTTCTTTCCTATTCTGAATGTCATCTTCGCCTTTACGTAACATTTCTATAAAAAGGGTTTAAGGGCGATATTTGAGGCATTCATATTCATACAAAATTGTGCGAATAAAACTACCACTGAAGAGGACAAAATAAGTAGATTGGACCCAATTTATATACAGTAATCAGTATATGGTTTCAATGAATGAATGAAAGGAATTATTCATTTTTATTTGTTAGCGGTCATTTCGTCAAATTACCTTTTTATTTTTGAAGTCACCTGTTTGAGATTGATGACGTCATCGATAAATTTTTTAAACAGAAATGTGGGTCTTTTTTAAATATCTATTCAACCATATCAATATGTCTAAGGTTCATTTGCACCACTGATCGTTAAGCAATAAGCTAAGCTTAAAATGACATTTTTCCATTAAGGACAGCGTCTCCTAGGAATTTCTGAACAAAATTATGTCAATTTAGATTCAATCAAGGAGGTGCTGTTACCTACCGACTAGAGATTGAATTAGTGCAAATTATTACAGAAATCTTTAAGTAACTATAAATATCGACCGACTAGCTATTAGGTGATATTGTATTATATTGTATTATAAACCGGTTTTTAGTAGACTGAGTTCGAAGGATCATAATAATAGTCCTGAACATAAAATCTATTTTTCAATAATTGCCGGGATTTTACCAAATAAAAAAAAATTATTTCGCGATTGTGAAAACGGTCCAATCGTTTTATATGCCATTTATAATATTATAAAAATGTTAACTCTAGGACTCATTTTGGAGTATGAGCATACTTTATTTCAATACTTTTATTGTACTGTTTCATAAAGTATTACCTACCTATTACATTTTATTTTTATCGAAAATTGACTTTGTTTCCTGGACCAAAGTAAAGAATGTAGGTAGGTATGCAGATGGTAACAACAAAAACGATATCTTGCCTCACATTAAATATAAATATTTCCTAAAACAAATAATTTGGTTTATATACGGGTAGTAATACGAGGGATGTTTATAATTTCAAGTCACGAATATAGAGTCGTTTCAAAATATATTGCCACAATAATTGCGTCACATTGAGTCGGAGTGGGACGCTTGACGTGTCGCAATTCGCAATATATTTTAAAACTATTCTACCTAATTAATAAATTGTGATTTTGAAATATCGAATGAAAACTATATTCTCATTGGTTATTTTTATTTTCTTTAATAGAAAATTGATTTATTTGTGCCAAGTGTCCTAGTGAGTTTCATTGTACATTTTAATCAGTTTTATTTTTGGATAAATTGACATCGACTTCCTGCATTAAAGGTAGGTAGTATTTTTTTCTATCACTCTCGAGTTCGTCATTGAATAAAACAATTAAACGCTATAATTTTAACATTCAAATATTTGCAATTAAAAAATAATAATACGTATTAAATTTGACAATAAAAAAACTTGTTATTTAATAATAATGTTTCATTATTCTGAATATATTTTTTCTACGATCAATATCCAAAGTAGGTAGGCTTTTGCACATTAAAATCTAAATAAAAAGTTGACGTTTTCTGCGAATTGTCATAATTTGACATTATTGGCGCACATTACCTAATATTCAAACCCATTTCCATGCTTAAAAATAGAAGATGGTGACATTCATTTAAAAGAAAACCATAACTACTTTTACCAGGTGAAAAATTTCAATATGTTAAAATAATTTATGATTTTTAAGAAATGTGCTAGAAATGATACTACAATATTAATATTCTTTTTATGTTTGATTTTCTAATAATGATTTTAGGGGGCGTCCATTAATTACCTGAGGTATTTTTGAGGATTTTTTGACTCCCCCTCCCCCCCTGGCGAGATTTGGTAAGATTTTCCTTAACTCCCTCCCCCCCTTCCCTAATCTCGCGTGAGATTTTTCAAAATTCGTGTTGTGTAAATGTGTTGGATTATTAAAAAAAAAAACAAAAACACAATATGTTCCATTACTTTTATTTAAGACTAGCAAAGACTAGTGTTTGAGAGTGTTGCAATTATTTAAAATCACATTAATAAAATTAAATGATAAATACTTAAATGGAAATTAATAAAAAATAAATAAACATAATTATAAGATTTTTCCAATATTTTATTCTAGAAATACTAATTTAACTTTACTTTCAGGCAATTTTACACCGTTTTCTACTAGAAAAAAATTACGTGAGATTTACGAAACCCCCCCTCCCCCCAAGTGAGATTTAGAAAGATTTAGTTGTATCCCTTCCCCCCCTTGAACACCTCACGTAATTAATGGACGCCCCCTTATATACTTTTAGATTCAAGGACAGTTAGGTATAGCTCAAAGAAAATTGTGCTACTTTGTAGTATATACTAGAGATGAAAATCCACTATTTGTTGAAAAAATTCATTTTCAACCCATTTTTTTTTTTAAATATGGTTGAAAAATTAGAAAAATTTTACTCGGAATATATGGCACCTATATGGCACATATAAACAGTATCAGAGGCAGTATTATCATCTCGTATATCCCCCGTAAACACACATAATATAAACGGAAATAATCAAATACTAGTCAAAATATTATCGATCGGAGCACCATCTTTATTACATTACATGAAGTAATTATTGATTTTTCGGGGTTGATTTAGAGTTAAATTAGACGCCATTTTTGGTCCAAATTCGTTTTGACATGTTTTTTCAAAGAAAGTGACATAAATTTCAAATCTACACGTTTTGAAAAATATACAATATTTAAATATTCTGAGTGTACCAAATTCCAAGTAAAGGTTGAACTTAGGTCGTATTACATTTTTTTTTTATCATTTGTTTGACATCGAGGTTAAAATAATTCTACACGGCACCTTTGAGATGAAATAAAAGGGGGTTATTTTACATGATTGGTTTTTATTGAAAATAATAAATTTATTAATTTTCAATAGTAAGGTGACCTAAGTTAGACCTTTATTTTTAATTTGGCCAAAAATTAGATTTTTAACCACTACATATTCGGAAAACTGTCGATTTAACTTTTGGTCTACACATACACTTTTAATACACAGGGATACCCCGTCCTTAACAATGTAATTTAGAGCTTCGCTTATTTCTTAACTACTAGCGGTGCAAATTATTAATTGATACCCAAAAATACATTTGTAAAGGCTGTCACTGACAATGAAATGAGGAACCTGTAAACACAGACCAATTTACAAAAAAATATACAAAATCTAGATACCTTATTAAACTTGCTATATTGGAAATCAATGTAATTGACTTTCTGTCAAGTTTTTAATGGTAATGACAATAGTAGACGTATTTAAAAAGGCTTTATAGCTATTTATCAACATGAAGTTGAGTGAAACGGAAAAAATTTAAATTCTAATAATGATTGGTTGTGGAGTTAAAACAAAGACTTGAAAATATTATGTAATCTATAAAATAATAAATATTACAATCGAGAATCAATTGCACAATTCACGGTTAGCAAAATTGAGAAGAAATTCAGAGAAACGGGTCATGTTAAACACCTCCCTAAAGGTAATAAAAACCAATATTAGGCATTTTAACGACCAGTTAAACAATGGCTACCGGAGGGAAGATATTATATATCTAGGGGGTTGCGACATAGCATTCCATCTTGGACGCTACTTTTATTTGAAATAGTAGTCGCCAAGCCTGTCAATTTAAGAAAAATGTTTCACAGTTAAATGTGGAAGTTTTTGTATACATACCTTCAGAATCTAACGCGCAAACTTATAATAATCAATCACAAAGTGTAAATTTTATTTTAGAAAAATTTATTGATTGCAATTTGATACCTAATTTGTTGAGATGGCAATTTACCTAATGTTAGTTGGGAAAATGACAATTATGGGCTCACTGCAAGATGCGAAAATTCACCAACTATCGAATTGTATAATCTGTTAAGTTTTTATAATTTATATCAAATTAATTTTATTTAATATTTTTGGATTTAATATTTTCTACAAACAACTATTCAGTAACCTCTCCGATCGATCCTTTGTTTGATAATAGTATGCATTATTCTTCAGTAAGTTTAGACATAATTATTAACAAGTCTAATTCAGTTTTACATTATGAGAAATATTTTGCAGATTACAAAAACGGGGAAAGAAAAGAATATCAACGACTTTTTATATCATGCAATGAGTTTTATACCTTTGAAAAAATATAAAACGTCTACTTTCCCTTCATGGTTAACTCTGAATTAAAACAGCTAATTTATAAAAAAAGCAGCTTCATAAAACTTATAAAAAGTTCGGTCGTGAAGATTATATTCTTTTGTCTGACCTAAGAAAGCATTGTAATGTGTTACGTGATCGCTGTTACCAGAATTATTTATTGAAAATCGAAAATAGTTTATCTGATAAACCTCTTTTATTTTGGAAATTTATAAACGATAAAAAGGAAGCTTATGGTTCCCCTTCTCACATGTTTTATGGCAATTTTAAAAGTAAAGACATTCAAATAACAGTTGATCTTTTTGCAGACTACTTCACAGACTTTTGGAAACACAGTTTTTTAAAACCAATTCATAAATCAGGCTGCAAACAAAACATTGAAAATTATCGAGCAGTGTGCATTCAATTAGCAATTAAATTGTTAGATTTTTTAGTGGAAAAATGTTTAAAAGCCGATTGTGTTAATTTAATAATGTCAGCAACATGGTTTTTGTCAGGGTAAATCTACTTGCACTAATCTGGCGCATTATAATCATTTTATTGCAAATGCTCTTGAAGCAAAACATCAAGTTGACTCTCTATATGTGGATTTTTCAAAAGCATTCGACAGGGTCAATCACGAAATTTTAATCTCAGCATCAGCGTACATTCACTTAACTGGATCTCTAGTTATTTGTCAAACAAAAATCAATTAGTTAAATATGGTAGCTGCACATCTCAATCAATAAGTGTATTGTCTGAAGTGCCACAGGGGTCTCACTTAGGCCCCTTATTATTTAATTTATTTATTAATGATTTGAGTAGTTCCATTAAAAATAGTGAACAACTGGAGTTTGCCGATGATGTAAAAATTGTTTAATCTATAGAAAATATATTTGACTATCAATTGCTGCAAGAAGATTTAAACTGTTTGTCTCGTTGGTGTGATGTGAATGTTTTATAATCGAATGTAAATAAATGTTACAAAATTAGTTTTAGCATTCACATTGATAGTATTGTGTCAAAGGCTTTTGAAATGTTTCTTACAAAAAATACTTCTGAGTTGTCAATTGTCTCTTCTAATATCCTCTACTTTGCACTCGTTCGTTCAATTGTGGAGTACTGTAGTAGTCCTATTTGGTCTCCTATAACATTTATATTGAACAGATAGAGAAGGTACAAAATAAGTTTCTACGAATTTGTGCATGTAAAATGGGCTTAAGGAGAGGAGATCTAATATTTCTATTCAAAATAATAAATAATTTGATACTGTGTGATGACTTATTACAATTGATTTCGTTTAGTATAAATAATGTTAGACGTACAAGACATACGAATCTTTTTCATATACCTTTCCATCACACGAATTATGGACTAAATGAGACGGTAACTAGGATTTTAATACTAGGAAATAAGTTCAATAAAGATTTAGAGTTGTTTAATGCCATTGTAGATAGCTTTAAAAATAGTATTAAGTATATCACTATGTAATTTAAATTTTATGTTAGTATTAAGGCACCATTTCGGAACGCGCGACAGACGACATACGACAGCAGAAGTGACGGCAAAGGAGACCAAGAACAGCCTCTTCACGTCTGAACACATGCAATTATATGAAACACATTTCGCAATGCGCGACCAGTGCGAGAGGCAGAAGTCGATGACACAAAGATCGGTCTCGGGGTAGTGTTGGCTGCCTGTCGTGCTTAGTCCAGTCCTTACTCCTCAGTCATCGCTTGTATTTCGAGGTATTTTATAAAAATGGTAGTTGCAAAGTTCTTTCGATCTATCCTAGGCAGTGTTTCCAGATGAAAATTTGCTGGAACAGTATGGGTGAAAAAGAAACCGTAGATCTGAACAGTAGATTTTAATATAGAGGGAAATAATTATAATTTGCAGTGTAGTAAATAAAAAAAAAACAAGTATATAAGATACGAAAAATAAACGAAAAATAAACATTTTCTACCCAAATTAGAAAGTAAACAAAGAATAAAAACAAAGAATAAAAACAAAGAATAAAAACAAATAATAAAATTTTTGGAAACAATGAAAATAATAGGTATTTCTTTTAGATCAGTCTGAATTAGATAATTCAAATACGTTATGTTTGGTATGCATGTTCTTTTTATGATGCCCTATTAATTCTTTGTTGCATTTTAAATAAAAACATAATAATTATCTTGAGGTTTTTTTTATGGAGCAAACCTACAGTAGTGTATGCTTATTACACTGCTTTTACTTCAGTAAATTTACTAGAGAAAGTATTCTTTGACCATTTGCTGAAGAATGAGGCAAACTTAATAAATTAAGAACAACATTTGTTAAGTTGGCGAAAACAGTAGATTTCATGCCCAAAACAGGAAAACATAGACAAAAACAGTGGAACTACTTTAAATCAGTAGGTCTGGCAATAATGATCGTTCCACAGTGGGGCAAATCCACTTTTTAGTGGTCAAAAATAATTTTAATGATAATTTTGATTATGAGCATCATTTTGGATGGATAGCAGCCCACATTGCATAAATTAGGTTGAATACAACAAAATTACACAGAGTTTACAATAAAAATGTATTTATTAGGCGCCGTTCATTCTAAGGGTATATAAGATAAACGGTATATCATAAACGATATACAATATGCGACTCGCACACACTTGAATTAATTTAATACTGAAACTTTTCTTTAAGATTATAAATGTATATTTAATAATTGTAAAAAGGGTTTCAACCCGTAAATAAATAAATAAATTAATTAATTTACTGGGTCGATGTTGCAACCCCTTAAATATACCAACCCTTCCATTCGGCAGCCATTTTGTTTCAAATGCATAGTTCTCAAAACGCTAAAAAAGGAAAAGTGGCATCCCTACAAAGTAAGTTTAGTACAGGAACTTTTGGAAGAATGAATAACATAGTCAAGCTAACGAGTCTTCAACAATATCCATATCCCACGTGATCTTAGTCACTTTTATGACAACTTAAGCATCAGTTCTGTCAAATATGTGAGTGAAATTGGTTTAGGGTTACTACTGAAGTAATGTCAAAGAATACTTACTCAAGAAGCGAAACTGAATGAGTTTTCGTATGTACCAAAGCAAGGGAACTTAATACACTGGGAAAAGTATGAAAATTAATCAGTTTTTGTCGTTTGGTTCATAAGAATTAAAAGACATACAGAAAACTCTATGTTCATTATGTTAAATAGATTATTTTAATAACGAAATAAGTACTGTAGGTACAATAATGACAGTCACTACACAATAGCGAAAGCAGATGATCTGGTCATTCTGCAAATAGGGAATTTTGAGAACAATTATTGAACAGTGGTGCAAGGACCATTTACTGTCTATCAATCTCAAGAAGACAGAAATAATCCTCTTCACTAGGAAAAGGATGAAAATAGAATTAAAACCTACAGAGCTCCTAAACACAAAACAAAACTTTGTAACAGAGGTGAAGTTTCACCTCTGTTACAAGGTAGCACCTTTGACAACAAGTTAACATGGAACTCACACTTAGAAAACAGAGTCAAAAGAGCATACAATACTTATGAACAATGCCACCGAACCGTGGGGCGCACCTGGGGTTTCTCCCCCAGAGTCGTCACATGGACTTACATGGCCTATGCTAACATATGGTGCAGTTGTCTGGGTACCGAAAATCTAAAAATTGACAGCTATTTGCAAAATAGTACAAATTCAAATAACAGCATGTCTCAACATAGCAGGAGTCATAAAAACCACATCAATCAGACCCATGGAAGTCGTTTTTAGTCTCACTGTCCTTAATATTTACATCAAGGAGGTTGCTTTGATGACAATGACACGCCTCTGCATGGTTGGAATAGAACCTGATGAGATATATCTTCCACAAGCCATATGAAGTTATCAAATAAATAGAATAGCCGGAAGTGGCAGGTACGATTCGGTGTAGATATACCGACGGTTCTAAAACAAAACAATGCTCAGGATGTGGAATATACACCAATTGCTTAAACCTCAACATAAAATGGGCTGTAAGCTATAGTGCCAACGTAGTTTACGAAGCTCACGGAGGTTCTCATAGCAGCAAAAGAAATCACCATAAACAATAATATTGATAGGAACATGCTCATTTATACAGATAGCACATAAGCACTACTTACCCTGAACAGACTACGAATTTACGCAGGGTTAGTACTAGAATGTCACGAAGCTTTGGCAAGAGTATCCATCCAACAATGTGGTCGCCTTAAGATGGATCAACGTTGACGCCACATCGAAAGGTAGCCTCTTATTACTGATTCACTAGACAAGAAGGCGGCCAACCAAATAGTTTTTGGACCCAACCCTTCTATTGAACTGACAACATTGGTAGTGTCAGACCTAATTAAAGAATATTCCCTTGTGAAATTGAAGGAAAGATGGGATAAAACAAGAAACTGCTGAGTTACCAGGGATCTTTAAAAGTTATCCTGACAGCACTACAACAAACAAATACTTGACTATGACTAGACACAGAATCTGTGTCTGATCACAGGCATTCTGACTGGTCATTGCCAAGCACGGAAGCATCTCCATATCAGGAGGCTGTCATAATCTGCATCCTTCATGGGGTGCGAACAAAAAGATGAGACCATTAAACATATCCTCTACGACTGCCAGTAGCTCTCATTTATTAGAAGATTTGTTTTCCGCGAGTATTGGCTAACACCGGCCGATATAAGAGAAACACCTCTTGGCAACGTTGTCAACTACATTAAATGTGTAGGCTGGCTTACGAGCTAGTAGGTGCCTATCATTTTAGGAGGATACACAATGGGCCTAGTGATGCCTAAGTGCCGTAAGGTAACCCACTCTTTACACGTTACATATCCAGAAGTACTGTAGGTAGCTGTAAATGCATTTCGATTGCATCCTGATTTCTGATAGCACCGACTTGGTTCCTCGAAGTGAGTTTGTCATATTTATATTTTAATTATTGTTTTGTATTATTGTTTATTTACTATTTTAATTCGAATGGCTTGAAAAACAAAAAAATAACATTTAAATAAAAGACTAAGAAATTAAACAATGCATAATACGTAGGCGTAAATTATCTTTATAGGTAATATTGATTTAGAAAAAACATTGACAGCCAGATGCAAGAACGTTCAATAAAATTTACGAATAGCACAACGTATTTTTTTTTTCTTCATGTAATACAAAGTTTAAAACTATCAAATTTCTAATCACTACTTAGTTAAATATAACTACTCAACTATACCACAATTTTTACAAAACGCTAATAATAATAATAATATACCAAACGTTGCTCTACATAAATTGACAGCTATATTTGACGTTAAACCACCTCTAAAACACTGAGAAAACTTGGCAGTTTTTTGTCCACGAATCGCCCATTTAGTTTCGCTTCTTGGGTAGGTATTCTTTGGTAATGTATTTTTTATTAAACTGATGACATGTACAGTCTTAGTCTCAATTTGGTTTCCGAAAAGAACACAATGGGATGATGTTTTCAGTTCTGGAAATCTTGAATGAATGACAAGAGTGTAGTTACGTCAGTGTTTTGTAATTTATCAAAATCTTTTGATTGTGTCAATCATAAAATACTGCTCAGTAAACTTCTAACAGTTCCACAATGATCAATATTTAAGAAATCAAGGACATTTTAACATTTTTGCTGACGATGTCACTTTACAATCCATAAGAATCGTACAATTTTGAAGAATATGATATATACAGATATATTAAAAATTAAACAATGGTGTGATGCTAACTATTTAACATTTAAAACAGCGAAAACTACCGTTGTGGAAAACAATTAAGGTAATTCTGATTGTATATTAAAATTTTAAAATCATATTAACATTTTGTGTTAAAAGTTATCATGGAAATGCTTTGGTAAGGTTAGTAGCGTACAAACTAAATGCGTCAATAGCAAGAACTGTATATTTTGCTTTAATAGAATCCCATTTCTGGGAAACATGTTGGGCAGAGTTGTTCAATGCAAAAGAGATCTGCGAAACATGATTCATATAAATCTTTATTTTTGAAATACAAGATTTTGTAAAATCAAGAAATAATACATTATCTTGATTTTCATAATTCCTCTTTTTCCAAAATAAGAAACTCTATTTTGTATAATGAGAAGAAAATGTCATCTGTCATTTAGAATTAGAAAATCTACAAATTTTAAAAGGTTTCGAAGAGGTTAAAGAATTGTTTATACATTTGTATAATTTAATATCACAAATTTTAGTTAATTGGCCTTGTGAATTTTATTGTAAATGTATTTTTAACCCTGTTCTGGGTTTTTAACTATTACCTTTTTTTATGGCTTTGTGAATAAGAATGTATTTTTTTACACAAAAGAGCATTTTTTGATTAATTGAACAATTTAGTCACGTTGAAGATTCTGTAGGAGAATATAATGATAGGGACAAAATTGTAAGACTTGCGAATTATTTGAATAAATCTTACCTTACCCTCCACCGCAAATCCCGGGCTAGAACCGACACCTGTCGATGTGCGCCGAAGGGTGATCGGTTAATTGACTTTGATAATTCAAGTCGTGTGCCGAAACTCGGACTTCCAGGCCCTTCTTTTTTTGTACCGTCGATGTCTAGCTTGAAACTTGAATTAGTTAAAAATTATTTTATTTAGCATAGTCTGTTTTTTATTCTGTTTTTTATTAGATATCTAGATATTCCATATTTGCTACTAATATTTTATACAAAATTTGTTACATCTTCTTATATTTAGTTGTATTTATATCCATTCCCTGTTCTATCGTGGCGACGGTGGATGTTGCCCTGGATTTATTAATATTAAGAGCCCAATTTATATAAATATTCAAAGGAAAAAGGTCTAGTGTTATGATGCATATTTCATATTCACCAGTAGCGGACAGAGGAAACGGATTGGCAGTTTATTCTCTTACATACGTTGAACATACTGGTTGCTCATTTTACTTTTTCAATTAACCTGAATTTCCTACTTTTGATAGTGAATTAAAATTTAAAAACTGTGTAATCACAATATTTATGTTGCATAAAGTTGGGTAAGCTTGGCGGTTGATTTTTTGCGTACACATATCTATAGAGTGAAAAGTCTAGTGTTTTAATTATTAACAAAACGTTAACAGTTTGTGAAGTTATCAAGTTTTAATCAAGGACTTTTGAAGTATACGTATTTTACAAAGACAGACTAATTGCACAATTCTCTTCGTGGTCTTTTAGAGTTATAATTTTGAAGCTCCTTTAAAGTGTGTCCAGTATTATTGTTACAAAAACGATAGTAGGGGTTCAAAACAACAAAAATACTACAAATAATATTAAAAATTCCTTCTTCACAAATATAGAAGTCAAGGGCGGCTGTTATTTAAAATTAGTTTCATATATACGGGGTAACCCAAATCAGAATACAAATAAAAAAAATATATTTTATTAAAGGGGCATTTTCTTTTAATCTTAAGTTCAACTTTTAAAAATAATATTAGTTTAATAAAGATTTCCTATACCTTTCTTTGATAATGTTTTGAAAATATAGTGCGGTTAAAATATTTTATGTAATTACTGTGTTAATTTAAAAGGTACTGATATGAAGGAAATTTAATTTACTTTAAAAGTCCTATACTAATAATTTCTATTTAACAAAGCCATTAAATAATTATTCCAAAACTTGTCATTACATTTAAAATTTATAATAAATAAAGTTCAAAATGATGTCCAAATCCCTAATATATCATGAGTTTTATAAACTAAACTCATTACATATCTCCATAAGAAAAAACTAGAGGGGTTAGATCGGGTGATCTAGGAGGCCAATTAATAGGACCTCTCCTTTTTAAAAATATAACTTTATGCTGGTATTCTGATTTGGGACAACCGGTATATATGAAACTAATTTTAAATTGTAGTAGCCATTGACTAGTATATTTGGTACCGAAAGATTTATTAAAAAATTGTATGCTATAATATAATTTACATAATACAAGGTGCTATTTAATAGTTCATTCATTTGACAAATTAGTCAATAAAAAAGCATTAAAGATAAATACTTGTTTCTTATACATATAGTCAATTACTATCTGAGTGAACTAACTAATAACAAAAGCACATAATATTCACTCTGGAAAGCTACTAAGAGAATTAAAAGACGCATCTATTAGAAATGCAAACAGAACCTGGGCACGTAACAACTAGCAAAAAGCCTGTATAATTGCAGGGATTTAAAAATGACACTTCAGCCAAATGATAAAGAAAAACATCATGACTGGATTAATCCAGTAGATATCATTAGACTCACTTCTCCTAACAACATTAATCCCAAAAAAGCTCCAAGTTTTGATTTCATAACAGGTGAAATTTTGAAACAACTTCCAAAGAAATCAATTGTAAAAATAACGCATCTAATTAATGCATCATTTATACTGAGGTATGTTCCTTTACTTCCTGTAATATAGAAATTATATAAAAAATTACCCCTTAAAAAATTGAAACTAATAATTAATTTAATTCCTTCTCATCAATTCGGCTTCAGAGAAAGCCATTCTATAGGATATAAGACAATGGATAAGATAATGGATAAGACAATGGATATGACAATGGATAAGATAATGAATAAGATAATGGATAATACAATGGATAAGATAATGGATAATACAATGGATAAGATAATGGATAATACAATGGATAAGACTAATAAATAATCACCACATTTTTATAATACATAATTTTATTTTTCAAATACAAATTTTTTAATAAAAAACAAAAATATTATATGTATGTAATACAACTCAACAATATTTCTTTAGTTTTTAACATTTTTAATAAAAAATGTTTACTATTTACGAAGTACTGGAGATATGTATGAAACTTATATTTTGACGATATATCCTTCATATAACAAATGACAACAAATAACTATCAGTTTATTCTGGATCTTAATTTTTGCTTAATAGTGCAATATTGGAAATGTTCATTTCACTTTAAGTACTTCCGAAGAACGAAGCCATTTGGTATGCATATTTCAATAATTCGGGATATTGCCAAGAGCGACTCGCTAATTTATAAACATTTAATTAAAATTTACCACATTATATTCAGCTGAGGGCACGTCAAAATCTCCCAAAAAAGTTTTGATCTATAATCATTACTTATTTACTTTTACTAATTTCCCCATATCTAGCTCGCAGTGGTCTCTTTTTGAGTCGACCTTCTCAACTCCCGACTGCCGAATTTTCTGGTTAAGCCACTCGTCTTTTCTCATTCTTGCCGACTCAATTTTCGTAGTTATGTGGTTGAGAATAGGGTGTTAATACACTGTGATCTTAAGGATCTATTGTTCTCCCTTCTGCCGCTAATGCAGCAAGGAAATATCTCGATGTCTACAACGACCCTTCCAATCCTATCTTCTCAAGGAAGTGTAGGATTTGGAGTGGCTTCAAGTTAAGTAAAGTCTATTTGACATGCTCTTAGGTATAGTGCCCTTGGATAGAGGTTTCGTCCACCTCTTCATAGACTCTGCACTCACTATCTTCTACTATTCTCAGTTTAAAGGTTTCCTTTGAGTCGGCAATGCCCAGTAAGGATCCCTGTTACAATACGTAGCCTTTTCTTACTCAGGCAGATACATGTTTCCGATCTTTTCTGGTTATATTCGCCCAAAAGTATCTTAGCCTGTCTTAGCCCCCAAAAGATTGTTCCAATTATCGGTTCTTTTACTGCTCTCCTAATATTATGTTACTGCTGATACCGCAGAACGGCTCAGGTCCCACAAAGGGTCTTTGAGCCCCTTTCCTCTGCAATCTCGTTACCCTATACCGCGTTATGTCCGGGGACCCTAGTGAGAGTAACTGTACTTTCCTCGCCTAGCTCATTCAATTTTTCTAGGCATCTCCAGACCATTTTTAGACTGATTGCGTAAGAGCTTAGCGCTTTGATGGCTGCTTGGCTATCGGACATGATGATAATCTTTAAGAGTGCCTGGTTCTAGGTCCATACACTCCTATTCCAGTTCCTTCTATGGTTTTGGAACTATCCGTATACCACTGAATAGCAAGCATGTGTTTCGGCTGCAAGCACGATGGATTCTTGGCTCTATTGTTAATTGCAGCTCAGCTCTGTGGTCTTGAAGTTTTTCATAAAACTGTACTTCTTTCTCATTTCATCTTGGGATATATCCCAAGTATCTTTGATCCTGAAGCTAATAAACTTTCGTTTGATTAATCGGTTCCTGATCATTCTATATATTGTCCTTTTATCATAAAATGTAGAGAGGTGAGGTTTAATATCACCTCCATTGCGAAAGTAGGACAGGTTCTCATTGCATCAGTGATGCAAACACAGGAGTCTTTGTACTTTTAAGACATTAGCTCTCTAGTAGCTGTTACTCCAGGCTATAGCCCTGTAAGTGATGATTGATCTCACTATTGCTGGTTACATCCCTAATTTTTACCCGCAATGTTTCTGCATACCTTTAGGGCGTTAGTGGCCTTATTTACTACTTCCTTCTTATGTATGTTCCAGAGAATTTGTTGTTCAGGGTTAGGCCAAGATATTTGACTTCTTTTTTCCATTCTATATCTCGTTTAATTTGACGACTTTAAGATTTAGTTTTCTTTTCCTTGAAAAAGGCTACTAGTGTTGTATTCGTGGGGTTTATACTAAGTCCTACCTCACGACACCATCTTTTGGTATTTTCTAGTCCTTTTTGGACTGTATCACACAGGATATTTCCAAACTTGCCCATAGCAATCTTCACAGGTGATAGTAATTCCTCCTGTGCCCGCTTTAGCAGGGCAGAAAATATTCCATTCACACCTAGAGACTTAGTTAATAAAGTTTTTGTGATTGATGACCCGACTTCCTTTTAAATTAAACAATATAATTTAATTTATTTGATTAAGCAATTGTTCGCGGGCCACATGAAACGGTCTCGCGGGCTGCACTTAGGTAACCCCTGCTTTAGACGCTAGGCTCCACAGGAGGATCAAAAAGAAACGAGAAGAAATAAAAATGAAATCAAATTCTAAATCTGTCTGGACATATGGCGTCCAGTAACATCAAAATAATTAAACAACAAAGATACTAAGGAACATCGTAGATGCACTCGTACTGCCGCAACTCTGATCTTCACCGAGACCTAGGAATGGATTATGTTAAAGAAAGTCATGAACAGACTTCTATAAATAAATGTCGAGGTAACCCAGCTCCTAGACAACACAAACCAAATAAGAGGACTAAACCGTTTGAGTTAACCTAATTGTGAAAAAACAGAGCATAGTGCGAAAAAATATTAATTGTAATTAATTTATCATTTTGGACTTTTAAATCAAAATTACCTTTTTGTATGCATCAAAAATTGGGCTAGAGCATTGTGCTAATTGTTTCATTTGGTATTAGTACCACTTGGCATTACTAAGTATTTAGATGTAACTATTTAAGTAGAGTGTTATCGTGAAATTTGGCTATTTTCGGGATCGATAGTGCTTCAAACTTTTATTTTAATAAATTACATTTCGAGACAAATAAAACTTAAAATGTTGCATTGAAGAGATTGGATCCCTTTCTGAGTTTAAGTTAAATTCGTCGTTAAATTCTATTAAAGTTATTTTTTTACCGAGTGAAAATCAGTGGACGGAAAAAAGGGATCCTATTGGAAATATTTTGAGGAGTGCAATAAACAATATCCAACAAACAAAAAAGCAGTGTGCAAAGCATGTAGCCAAACACTGCTCTGCTCTGTTTAGCCGCTTGAAAAAACAAAAGTAGTTGTGAGAATGTTTGAAGAGTCGAATACAAAAACAATCGATTAAGAGTGGAAAAGCCGAAAAATAATTTTTTTTATAATGAAGATTTTTAATAAATAATAAGTTTGCTTATGTATTTAATATTTAATAAATCAAAAATACTAAAACTTTTGCAAAAATTGCATGTTTCGATATGCTTTAAGATTTTTGAAGAAAATAAAAACTTAGTTTCTTGTTTTAGTCATGTATTTGTATTAGTTTGAACAAATTAAGGATTTTAATTTACTTTTTTATAAAAGTCATGACTCATTTCAACCCTGATTTTTTCATCCTTACACTTTCTATAATTTCTTTTGATATTCTTATAATTAAGAAATTGTAAACAAAATTTTATTCTAAATAAATCGCATGCACCCTCTACTTTGGGATCCTCTATCCGCCTGTGAATTCTTAATAATCCGAACTGTTGTACGAAGGCTGGACCTCAGCAGAGAGAGATCCGCTATACACCCGAGTATAGAATACCTTTATCCTGGTAACAGAAATTTCCCTAGTAGGTCACACCGCTATTAATTATTGTACTCGGTTCTGCATGTTAAATCACTCGGATTCTTGCCCAGGGACCTAACACTAATTTTCATTTTTATACTGCCCCCTCGTATGTGCAACTATTAATTTATATTAAAAACAGGGATGTAGCCACAGCAGAGTTCATATACATCCATGAGCGGCGAAAAATTTATAAGTACTCATTTAAAAGTTATTAAAACTACAAGAGAAATTAAATATTTTAAAAACATTGGTGTCAAAATTTTCGGAAATTAAACCGCATTATCGAAGAAAGAAATTTTTTATGTTTGCCTCGATGTTTGCACTGCATCTAGGTAAAACAGCCAACCAGCATCTTTTTTTATAATATACAATGTTTAAGAAGTAAAGCCCAATTCAAAAATTTCCACGATGTATAAATCAATGACGTATTTGTAAGTAAATGATAAATAAATGTATCTTTATGTATGCAATTTTATAAATGTGATGGAATTTTATTTTGATTTTAAATTATCATTTACCAGAAACGTGTTACTCAACATATTTTTTTGATTAGGATACTTGTATGACTAATTGTTGTTAAAAACGAATAATCACAAGCTATGGAAAACATTTTTGAGCGTGCAATTCAAACGGGCCAGTAAATATTTACCGCATAGTTTAAGAAAATACTTAGTAAATGTATCAAATACTTATTTAATTTAAAAATCAAACTGAGGAGCTACACTGCATTTTAGTTTCATTAAACAGCCAACTGGTACTCTGACACCCTTAGGGTAATAACAGGGTTATGCAAAATAGACCAATTTAGCGGTACGTAGAGACCTAAAATTTCGATATATTTTTTTTAAATAAGCGTATCAGGCACTCAAGGCATCATCAGTTCAAATAGTCGGCTTTTCAGTAGATCCTTAATTGTCGAAAATAAATAACAATAGTATAGGTGCAAGCTCAAGGGAGCAATGGAACAAGAGCAAGGGATCAAGAGTAAGGTAGCAACAGCAATGGGTCAAGAAAAAGGGAGCAAGAGCAAGAAAGTGTGTGATGACAAAAAAATTAAATAAAATAAGTACCAAATCGTTAAAAAGAAAAAGTAAAATATTGGTATATATTGTTTAAAAATGGCAGATTAATAATAATTTTATTTGTTAGATATACATGTCTTATTCCAAAACAATTACAGTAAATTTTTTTATCAGGTGTTTTAGGAAACTAAAACAGAATGGAAATTGTGAACTTTTAGTTCAACAATTTTCATAAAAATCAGAATTTTGCACATTTTGTCAAATTTCTCGAATACGGACCATTTCAGAAAATTTTGACATAAAACAAAAATTATAGATAATAATATTAGAAGTAACTTTTATTTGAATAATTTTCTTCTCCAAACATAAATAACAGATATATTCCATAAAATATGAAAGCGGCCTCCCCTCGGGCCTCCCATAAAGTACCCCTTTGTCCAAAATCTAATCATTTCACGTCAGGCCGAAATAAAACTTAAATTTAAAATGTAATGTTATTTTCTTTATCCGTTTTTGAGTTTTCTTCAAAATTCGAAATTTACATTTTCTCAAATATCTCGAATACGGTCCATTTTAGAGAAATTATGTATAGAATAAAAATTATAGAGAATTATATTACAAACAACTTTTATTTGAACAATTTTTATAAAAAAATATTTTTTTTTATATTGTCAAATTTCTCGAATACGGACCTTTTAGGAAAATTTTGTATACAACAAAAATTATAGATAATAATATTAGAAGTAACTTTTATTTGAAGAATTTTCTTCTCCAAACATAAATAACAGATATATTCCATAAAATATAAAAATGACCCTCCATAAAGTACCCCCCAGATGTTCCGACTCTGCCCAAAAACTAATCAGTTCATTGGACGATGGAATAAAGCTTAAGTTTAAAATTTGGTGTTTTTCTGTGTATCGGTTCATGAGTTATGCGACACACAGACACACACACAGCCATCATCGCGAAAATAGTCAAAACGGATTCAGGGGACCTCAAAACGTAAAAATCCATCGAAAACTCGAGGTCGAAAAAAATCATGATTCCTATACTTTCATTATATCTGTATACAGATAGGAAAGTAAAAAAGCAAAATCAGATCCTTTCTTAGTAAAATCTAATAAAAAAAGTCCTCCATTTTGTAGCGAAGTTCTAACAAAATAAACTGTCCTCAGCTAAAGCTGCCGGGCCCCCCTTGTTCCCGGGCACCGGGAATTTCTCCCCTGCCCTCCCCCCTCTCGGCCTGCAACTTTATAGTACTCCTTTAGTATTTTTGTATGACTATTATTTTTTTGGAGCCCCCACAGAGGCTTTGCGGGGTCCTAGGGCTCCGCGAAACACACTTTGAGAACCGCTGCTCTAGACCAACCACGACATTGACTGTAGATATTCCTAGACAGAAATCGGATGTGCTAGTTCTGGCCAGACGACGTTCAGGCTCGTTCTCTGTATCTGTAACGTGTGGAGGGTGGGTTACCTCGCGGCACTTAGACCAGCCTACAGATTTAATGTAGTTGACAACATCGTCAAGAGGTGCTTCTCTTATATCGGCCGGTGTTAGCCGATACCCGCCGAACACAAATCTTCTAATAAATGAAAGCGACGGATAATCGTAGAGGTTATTCTCGATGACCTTATCTACTTCTTCGCACCCCCTACAAAGTGCGGACTCTGGCAGCCCCATGATATGAAGATGCTTCCGTACTTGCCAATGACCAGTCAGAATGCCTGTAACCAGGCGCGGATTCTGTCTAGTCATAGTCATGCCTATAACCAGGCGCAGATTCTGTCTAGTCATGTATTTGTTTTCTGTAGTGTTGCCAGAATAATTTAAAAGCTCCCTTGCAACTATGCAATTTCTTTTTTCATCCCGTCTTTCCTTGAATTTCACAAGGGAATATTCTTTAATTAGGTCTGTCACTACCGATAAAAGGTCCAGGTCCAAAAAGTATTTGGTTGGCTGCCTTCTTGGCCAGCAAGACGGTTACCTTTCGAAATGGCGTCCCCTTTGATCCATCTTAAGGTGAATAAATTCGTGGTCTGTTCAGAGTGAGTAGTGCTTGTCTGCTATCTATATAGATGAGCATGTTCCTTCCAGTGATATTGTTTCTGGTGATTTCTTTTGCTGCTATGAGGATCCCCGTGACTCTGAAGTACACTGGCACTATTGCTCACAGCCCATTTTATGTTTAGGTTTAAGGATCTGGAGTATATTCCACATCCTGAGCCTGATTTTGTTTTATAACCGTCGGTGTAGATATGAATCGAATCTACCACTTCTGGCTCTTCTATTTGTTCTGTTGTAACTTTATATGGCTTATGGAAGAGTACATGTTCGCTTGAAGCATATGCATACTATTTAAAACAGAATGATTGCCTTCAAGGAACAGCGAAAACACAAATTCTGAAACAATATATTTTAACGGTACAAATGTTGCTTTTAATATAGAAGTAACGATTAATTCCGCGATAGTTTTTGAAGGAATAGCGAGGAAACAAAATCTGAAACGTTATAGCTAACAGTACCTATTATGTTGATTCTCATGTGAAAATAAAGATTGATTATGTTCGTGCAAAAAGTCACTTTACTCGTAAGTTTAACAATTAAAAGTTGTTTCAGACAAGACAGTTTTGGTTGAAGTTTTTTTTAATGATACAAATTAGTACAAATTCAGTCCTTTTCAATTATACCTTTATATTTTTTAATGTGGTCCTGTTAGATTAAAACTAAGCTAGAAGCGCCATGTATTTTTTTTGAAAACAGCACATCGTACAAAAAATTTATTGGTAGTACAAATTAAATCCATTTCAATTCTACCTTTATTTTATTTTTTGCTGCCAGCTTAATGTTAAGTTAGCAGTGCTACGTTTTTTATGAAAATTGTACATGGTACAAAATTTTTAATGGTGGTAAAAATTAGTACAAAATAAGTAGGTACTAAATAATGTAATAGATCTGAATTGATTCTGCCCTATTGGTTCTGCCAGCTTTAAGAGAGGTACTTCCGCATTTATTCGTGAGAGCATGCGTTGAGGTTTGAAGAGATTGGACAAGCTCTGCCGGACAATTTTCAATATACCATTGAGCAGGTACTGTTCTTTCGAGGGGCAAATCACTCCCGCAATACATGTACAAAATGTCCGAAATCCCATTGAAAACCGCCGCAGTCCCATCAAAATCAGCGGCAATCGCTAAGAAATCGTCGCAGTCGTTCAGAATTCCCTCGCAGTCTCCCGAAATCTCCCGCAGTCGCTGAGCAATCACTAGCAATCATTAAAAATTGCGCGCAGTCAGTTGACATTTCACCAATTCGCCATTGTGCTTTGACTAGGCCAACTAAGCCATCTTGTGTAAAATTAAAAAAATTGCATTTACGTTTATCGAAAGTTTCGTTCCATCAATTATTATTAATTTTAAAATGCCATTTTTGGCAAAGTTCATCAAATTTCTGATCTGATTTCATAGAAGATAGTTCCAAGGTGGTCCAGAATTGTCTCTATTTCACCGGATTTTTTTTTTAATGAATAATAAAATTGTTTGTAATTTATTATAGGGGGTCATCCACGTTTTAATTAGGGTTTTAAATGTATTTTATTTAAAAAGGAATTAATTTATTGACAGAATACATTTTTTACTTTTCTGTCTGTATACAGATAAGGAAAGTATAGGAATCATGATTTTTTTGACAGATTTTTACGTTTTGGGGTTCCCTAAATCCGTTTTGACTATTTTCGCGATGATGTATGGGTGTGTCTGTATACTCAATAACTCATGAACGGATAAAGAGAAAAACACTTAAATATTAAACTTAAACTTTGATTAATCCTCTAATAATGAGTGAATTACATTTAGGCATAGTAGGAAAATCTGGGGGTACTTTATAGGGGTCGTTTTTCTACTACGAATATTTGTTATTTACGCTTGGAGAAGAAAATTCTTTAAATTAAAGTTGCTTGTGTTGCTCTATAATTTTTATCCCATAGGTAAATAATTTTCCTAAAATTGTTCGTATTCAAATTTTTTTTACAAAAAGTGCATATTTAGAATTTTTAAGAAAATTAGTTAAATAAAAGTTGCTTGTGATGTCCTTCTCTATAATTTTTTGTCCTATACATGATTTGTACCGTATTTGAGATATTTGAGGAAAAGTGCAAATTTCGAAGATGGTGAAAACTCAAAAACGGTTGAAGAGAAAAACATAAAATTTTAAACTTAAGCTTTCATCCATTCTCTAATGAGCTGACTAGTTTTTGGGCATAGTCACAGCACTTTGTAAAGGGTCGTTTTTCTGCTTAATAGAATTATTTAGTATAGATCCAAGTAGCTGTTACCCAACGGGTTTCTTAGCGAGGTCCAATGTAGAGGACTGTACTAAATTAAGTTCATTAGATATTAAAGTTTGCTTTGTTTTTAAATTTCTTGTTGTTACTTAACATTACTATTAATTTTTTATAGGGTTTGTAAAGTATTCAATAAATAAATATAGGTATGTTATTTACACTTTGTAGTAATTGGGTTGGCTTCGCGTGAGTGGTTGAAATAAACGATTCACATAAATATTTTAAGCATGTTTAATTTAGAACTAAGTAAAACATTAGTTTTCATAAAAGATCACTGCACAATGAACATAAAATCGTAAAAAGTGAATTAAGGTTAAGTTCTCTCTTCTTCTCCCTTTCTAAGTACTTAAGTTATCTTAGCTACCAGTGACCTATAACTATTTAGTATTCAGTAACAATATAATGGGATTTACTACAACTTATAGAAGAAAATTCTTCATTTAAAAGTTGCTTGCAATATTTTCCTCTATAATTTTTATCCTCTATACATAATTTTCCAAAAATGGTCCATATTCAAGAAATTTTACAAAAAGTACAAAATTCGAATTTTTAAGAAAATTGTTTAAATAAAAGTTGTGATTCTCTATAATTTTTGTACCATCCATGATTTTCCTAAAATTCGATATATTTGAGGAAATTTGAAAATTACTCAAAAACGATAAAGAGAAAAACAAAATTTTAAACTTAGGCTTTAATAAATTCTGCAATGAGCTGATTAAATTTTGGGCATAGTCGAAGCTCTGGGGGAGGTACTTTTTAGGGTGTCGTTTTTTTTACTTTAATTAATACTATCTCTGTTATTTACGATTGGTGAAAAAAATTCTTCAAATAAAAGTTGTTTGCGATATCATTCTCTAAAATGTTTGTTTTATGCATGATATATCTTTAAAATGGACCGTAATAGAAAAATTTGACAAAAAGGGTAAAATTTCAATTTTTCAGTATTTTCGTTGGCAATAAATACATGTAAAAAATATTTAGAGTAAGATGTGAGTGGAAAATCTTTAAACATTTACAGGAGTGATACAGTAGGTTGTGTACAAATTAACCGGAAAAACTAGACAAAAAGTTATGTGTTGGACACATCAGATTTTTATGTAAAAAAGCGGAAACAATTATTTTAGCAAAAATAGTATACAGATTCTATAGGGATAAAAATACACCCTGATTCATCCCTTTAGCTTTAGAATAATAGTTGACAGGTACAGTATTACTATGAGTTTATTTAATTTAGGTAGATATGTGTTTAAATAAAGAATTTATAAAGAGTGATTCACAATAGTAGTTTGTGCAACAAAAGTGGATATGATGGCCATATGTTATACGTATAATCCACTCAAGTTGTACAGTATATTTTTTTATGACCCACTAACGAAAATATACACAATTTTAAAAATTTATTTAGAGATAATTAAAATAAAATGACTATTTTAAAAATAGTTGATGACTTTTATTAATTTATTAAATAAAATAAACTTTAAAAAACAAAAACAAAAAAAAATAATTTACGATATAAGTATTTGTAAATATACTCGAATATCTTGTGAAATGCTTTTATTTACCGATTCTTCACTCATTTTTAATTACATTTAATCTCAATAACTAAAAAATATATTGACAATTAGTTTGACAGAATTGTGACTAATTTAAATATTAGAAAATGAAGTTAATTCAATAAAACAAATTTCACGTTGTTTTTACGTCTTATACAAACTTCAGTTTTTCTTTTTTTTAAGCTATTGCATAGCTTTTATCGCGGGCTTTGAGTGCGGCGACCGAATCAAGAAATTCCGTAACGAACGTAACGAAAAAAAACCTAACACCCCCCACTACGACCGGCACAGCGGTGCGGTGTTAAACAATATTAATTTCCCATTTATTCAATAAAAGAATCGAAAAATGGAAAAATCGAAAATCGAAAAATCGAAAAAACGAAACAGAAATTCCGTAACGAAAATAAACCTAATACCCCCACTCCGACCGGCACTGCGGTGCGGCGTTGAAAGCCGTGCATCGTCTAACGTCGTTTCAGTTCGGCAGACTTCGGCACGGTGTTTGTGTGCGTGCGACTAGACGTATGCGTGTAGACTAGCTGCTAACTAATTCTATCTCTTTTAGACACAATTTCGGAAAAATTGAATTTGAAAATGAATAATGATCTACAAAAATCCACAACAAAATATGGGACCACCATTGACGCGGTATTTTCCAGATATTTAGAAGATATCAAGTCTCAAACTTATGTTTCTTATTTCAGTTACCACAAACCTATAGTTTCAATGATAAAAATTCCTGAATAACCTACATTTATTGTAAGATAATAAAAATATTTTAAACAATATTAACTTCTCATTTATTCAATAAAAAAAAAAAAAATGTTTTCTTATCGGTTACCACGCTCAAAAAGTGTAACTTGAATTAATATCAAAGAAAAAACTTGAATTAATATAAAAAAAAAATACTGCATAAATAAAATAAATAATTATAATTGCATAAATTGATAAAAAATGCCATGCAATAGCTTTACCGCGGCAGTCCCCCGAGTGCCACAAGTATTTTTTGTATGTGTCATACATGTCCTAAACAAAATTTTAGTTCTCCTGATATAACACCCAGCTAATGTTTTTACTGGAAACTAACTAGAAAGCCATACATTGTAAAAATAATTGAAAAAATAATGGCAATCCATACGGAAATCGCCGCAATCAGTACGGAAATCGCCGCAGTCAAGGCATAAATCAGCGCAGTCACGAAAAATTTATTGAAGTCATGTGGAAATGACCGCAGTAACTATAAATCTGTAGGAAGTCACATGGATATCACCGCAGTCGTCCAGAAATCGCCATATTATTGCGGAAATCATGTGAATTCGGCAATACATGTACATTTTTACAAATAGTGATTCGCCCCTCGTGTTCTTTGTTCTTGGAGCACGACTGTTTTGATCAATCCACGTTTATATAAAAAATATCATCATATTTTTCTTAACTAAACATGATTTCTTCACGATTGTTGGCGACTTCTCAGTTTCAAATGGCCTTTTTTAGACATAAATAGTACAGCCAGGTTTCGTCACGTTACAATGCTACCCAGAATTCTTCTAGCATTTTTTTGCACCAAGCTACTCACTGTTTTTGTTGGTACGCGACTATAGTGACCAACGTTTTCTAAATTTTAAATTTAATGAACAATTGGTGCATGAATACCTGAAATATTCTGTATATTTCATATGAAATGTGGTGTTTAGGTTTTTAATAGCAACCAGTTTTTCCGGATTAACTACAGATTTCGGCCTGATCGTTATCAAAATAACCAAATATGATGATAAACAGAAGCAATTGCAGATTTTGGTCTAATCGTTACCAAAACAACTAAATATGATAACAAGTTCTAAATCTCGAAACTTTTTTAAATACCTACGTATATTTTTAAATTATTGTCAATGTTACGGAATTATTACTATTTAATTCATCATTAATAAACGCTTCTGCAACCAGCAAAATTTACAATTTAAAGAACAAAAGCTCTGAAATAATTAATGGTAAACAATAGAGTACGGGAAACTTAAAAATGCAAAAATAGACTGCGTATGCTTGATACTAAAAAGTTCCAGCTAAGATTACATTAACCTATTTTGATTTTATCGTTTGTGTAAATAGGAACAATGATTATTAATAGTAAGTAGGTAGATGGAGAACGGCAATAAAAAACAAAACATTATAAAACATAAACTTGCGACCTGTTTGATGCTTTGTGTAGGCGAATAGTTGGAGTTGACTCTTATAAAAGCGACACTACACCCTGCATTAATTTTTATTTAGGCTGGTTAAAGTGATGGTTGTGTTATACCCTATAGGAAAATCAAGTTGAAAACTTCTGTCACTTGATCAAATTCTTCTTGGAAATTTTTAATGGCAGAAAACTTAGTCTTGATTCCAATTAAGGGTGGCGTGTGGTCTTTCAAATTTAATTGTGAAAATTATATTCCCAGGCATTTGTATTGAATATTTTTAAAGAATCATTTCCATTTTATTTTTCTGTTATTTTAGTAAAACTTTAAGTTATTAATTACTATGTGAATAAGTCATAAAAATATATTTTTTGAATTGACAAGTTTAAAACATTACAAATATTCCACAAATAAACCATTTTTGTTAGACATAAGTCTGTGGAAAAAATAAACATTCATGAAGTATAATCTGAGACTGCCAATGTTTGAATACAACCGATAGTACGCCTTTTAATTGGGATAATGAATTAAATAATATCACTAAGGATAACATCTAAGAGTGGTACCACCTGATAGATAAATCCGCGAGTAAAAGTGCCATCTCCATTGTCCCCCTAATAAGATTTTGTAGTGACTATCATTCAATTTGTTTTTACATAAAAGTCACAATTTAAATGATTTTTAACTGTAGCTAGAGCTTTTTTAATTACAAATTTTAAGATAAAATTTAAATGTAAATTCATTTTGTTATTGTCAATATCAAACTCAGCGAAGTGATGGTACCGTAGAAATAAGTTCCATATTTCGCAAGCATGGGTGTTGTTAGTTGTTTAAGCTAAAAGTTTTGAAAGCAGCTCCTTTATTAATATTAATTGAGTGAGTAGGTGAAGTTTATCTTCATAATTATTATTAATAGTTGTTAAGTAGTATAAAACAACTCCGTTATAATGCCGACAAATCAATCATAAAGTTAATACCTTTCTTCTTTCTTAATAGACTACAGGACCGTTTCCAGAAACGTTGCCTCATTGAATTCGAAAATGGTTTTAGAATATGTATCATATTTAACGTTTTATCACAAAAATGTTGTGCACAGAATAAACTTTAAGAGTAATGTTAAAATTAAACATTTATGCAAGAAAATATCACATTTTATTATAAAATTTACATCTGTAGGAGAAAGTTTTCCATCATTGAGATTCTAAAATATGTATTTGGTTTGGTAAAATATTTTGAGAATTTCGAATCGGTGGATAAATTTGACTCATCCATATATTTATGAAACAGGGGTTTCCTAAATTCTTCCCAGCAATCAGCCTCACATACTTTGTATAGAGAAGGCTATCCATTATATAAGAACAGAAATCCTGGAGAAGGTACCACTCCACTAGAGGTAGCACACGTACCGAGCAGGAAGATCTACAGAGACTGCCCTGGTGCAGCTGAATAATGAAATCTAGGATGCACTGACAAACAAAGAAACGGTCATGTGTGACTTTTTATACATAAAAGAAGCGTTTGACAACACGCCACACGAATCTTCCAAAAGAGCATATAAAGCAGTATAGAGCACCGCATCCAGATGGATAACTCAGCTGCTATCTAGGAGAATTGCAGAGACACAGATAGGACAGGGCACCATCTGTCTGCACAACCAGAGAATCTCCACAAGGAGGAGTTCTATCCCTACTAATCCCTACTAACCGTAGACGAACTTCCATGCAGACTGACTGACCTCAAGGTTATGCCAATGACGTAATCATATTTGTTAGAAGCAAGTTTGGAAATATCCTGTGTGATATAGTTCAAAGAGGACTAGAATACACCAAAAATTGGTGTCGCGAGGTGAGAAACGGAAAAAAGAAGTCAAATATCTAGGCCTAACCCTGGACAACAAACTTCTCTGGGACATACATGAGAAGGAAGTAGTAAATAAGGCCACAAAAGCCTCGACAAAAGCCCTAATTATGCAGAAACATTGCGGGTAAAAGATGGGGATGTACCCCGAACACACTGCGATGGATGTATACAGCAATAGTGAGACCAATCATCAGTTTAGCTACTACGGGAGGTAATATCTCAAAAGTACAAAGACAAGTCCGTGTTTGCATCACCGGTGCATTGAGAACCTGTCCTACGGCCGCAATGGAGGAGATTTTTCCACAGTGCTGCAAGAAAAAATTGAGCCAAGTATCCATTGTGCTTGCAACCGAAAGTCATGCCATTCAGTGGTATACGGATGGTTTCAAAACCATAGAAGGAACTGGAATAGGAGTGTATGGGCCTAGAACCAGGCGGAAACTCACGCCATTGAAAAGTGTATCCAGTTTAACATCGAAAGAAACTATCGCAGACGTAATCAGCTCAAAAATGATCTGGAGTTGCCTAAAAAAACTAAATGAGCTAGGCGAGGAAAATACAGTTACTCTCACTTGGGTTCCGGGACATAACGCGGTAAAGGGTAACGAGATTGCAGATAGTCTCGCAAGGAAAGGGGTTCAAACATCCTTTGTGGGACCTGAGCCGTTCTGCGGTATTAGCAAGATATATTAAAAAAGAATTGGGCAGTAGAAGAACCGATAATTGGAACAATCTATTGGGCTAAGACAGGCTAAGATACTTCTAGGTGAATATAACCAGAAAAGATCGGAAGCCTGTATCTGCCTGTATCTGCCTGAGCAAGAATAGGCTACGCATTTTAACAGGGATTATTACCGCCGGCACTGCCGATTCAAAGAACACCGTAATAAACTGAGAGTTGTAGAAAATAGTGAGTGCAGATTCTGTGAGGAGGAGGATGAAACCTCCATTCACATTCTGAATGAATGTGTAGCAATCCAGAATCCAAGGGCGCTATAGGTTTTTTAGGACGCAATTTTAAAAATAATTGATGACTTTTATTAATTTATTAAATAAAATAAACTTTAAAAAACAAAACAAAAAAATATTTTTTTAAATTACGATATATTTGTAAATATACTCGAATATCTTGTAAAATGCTGTTATTTATCGATTGTTCACAAGACTCATTCATTTTTAATTACATTTATTCTCAGTAACTAAAAAATATACTTACTGACAATTAGTTTGACAGACTTGTGACGTATTTAAAATTAAAAAAAAAGAAGTTAATTCATAAAATAAATTTTACGTTTTTTTCACGTCTTATACAAACTTTAGTTTTTCTTTTTCTTGTATGACCCATACATGTCCTATACAAAATTTAGTTCTCCAGATATAACACCCAGCTAATGTTTCTTTACTGGAAATCAACTGAAAAGCCATACATGGTCGTAAAAATCCTTCGGAAATGCCTGCAATTTTGAAAAAAGAGTGGCAATCCATACGGAAATCGGCGCATCACGAGAAGTCTATTGAAATCATGTGGAAATCACCGCAGTAACTATGAATCTGTAGAAAAGTCACACGGAAATCACCGCAGTCATCCAGAAATCGCCATATGATTGCGGAAATCAGGTGAATTCGGCAATACATGTACATTTTTACAAAGAGTTGTTCGCCCCTCGGTTGGAACGTTTTACTAACAGTTCACCGGATTATCCATGGCTTGTAGGAACAGGCTATTTTCAATGCGCATGCGTCTGACGTCCTAATGATCAGATTCGCTGTTGGAACAAACCTAATAACTTATTTGTTATTTGCAAACAATCTCATTTTACACATGACAGCCGCCTATTATGACCACTTAAACTACATAAGTTTTGATTTCCACGGTTGCATATTTTATTTTAAACAATTAAGTAAATATTTAATTTTATCATAAAAGTTGCTTCACTTTTGGCTAATAGTGTATGTAATGTTACGTTATTACTATATTATTATAATTATTACTTATTCATATTAGAATTCGAGAGACGCTAAAATGGTGGTTCCCACCTTATCGAGACTGAGGCCTACAAGGCTAAACTCGTATCGTAACAAAAACGAGAAATGATTTAACTTGGAACGAAAGACCGAAAACCGATAGTAGTATTAGGACGTTGATTTTTTTGGTTTGTGAAGCATTGGCATTAATTAGGTTAAACCATGTGATGATTTCCATAAGCCTTGATTTCTAAAACCATTCGATATCGCCTTTTGATTAGATTTTACAAACTTGTTTGAGCAATTTATCCAATAATAATTGGCCCCTTTACCTCTTAAGCCTGCTCATGTAAAATATTTGGACTCCTTACTTCGCCTGTTTATATAATATTAATAAAGGACAGAAGGATGAGTATTGCAACTATGTTAAAAGAAATAAATTGGCTTTCAGTCAGAATTATGTTCAGTACATGACTGATATTTATTTATAAAATAAAAATGACAGTACCATCGCATTAGATCTATTAGAAAAAATTCAATATAATTCGAAATATCACAACTAAAATACAAGAAGACTTTCATATATGGCAAGCCATCACTAAAAGTTCCCAAAATACAATTTTTATTAAAGGTTTAAAAAATTTAATAGACTGCCTACAGAAATTAAAAAAAAAAACAATAAATGTATTCAAATTTAACCTCAAACAATACTTGATAAATAAACAGAACGGATATAATTCTTGTGATAATACTCTTTAAACCTGTCCCTTTTAAGTATTTCCCTTAATTTATTGTTATTTTACCCCTCGTTTTACCCGCATTTATTATAAATTATTTCTATTTTAAGATCATGTACTTTATTTTAAAAAAATACTTGATGTTATAATAATACTACTTACTATGTTTAAATTATTAATAGTTTTGCGACGATACTTGACAGGCACAGCCAAGCATTATTCTGATTTTTGCCAAATAAAATGACCGGTTAATTATTCTATGGGGTTGCGACAGAGAGCCAATAAATTTGATGAAGGTGTTTTTGTGGCTAAGGGCGAAATAGTAGTACGCTTAAGTTAGCACCACCATCAAAAAGTCATTTTTAAGAAATTGGTTATATATTTTTCATAAATTGACAGGCTTGGCTACTAATTTCGAATAAAAAAAGCCTCCAAAATGGCTATGATTGCAAGTATGAAGGTCGCAACCCGCCTTAGAAATTTCACCTTTACTATCAACAATTGTTGTTTGACAGGTCATTAGAGAATGTTTGCAATTTATGGAATTTTAAGAATGTTAGGAATGTTGACTTAGAAATAATTGAAATTCCTAAAATTGTAACATAAGAAATGCTTATCCGAATTTTAAGAAAATTGATTATAAAGTAGTTAGGATGAACCGAAAATTCTAAGTTAGAAGTAATTATTCAAGAAAATCAAAACCTCAAAAAAATCAAAACCGCAAGTCAATCAGAACTTTCGTTCTAGAGTTATCGTGCCGGCATACATATATACAGACGACCAGACGAATTTTTTTTTTGCCTTTTCGGACTCAGAATGAACGGAAACATGAAAAAAAGTTTCAAAAAATGGGGGTAAGAAAATGTTTTCGTCTGCACGAATGCAATACTGAGGCACCATAGAAAGGACCTCAGTAATAATCTCTAAAAAGTTCATTACGTTAGTATTGCAATGTGAGAAACTTTTTAGAAGCCCCAATAGAGCTGGTTAATCAAAACAGACTAATCTTAGTAGCATGGATACCAGGCCACAGAGGACATAAAGGCAATGAAGGGGCTGATTTAATAGACTAAGACGAAGCCTCAAAGGCTCTTATTAGCCCAGAACCCTTCTGTGGTGTCCCAAAGACAATCATCAGAACATGCACAAAGCAGCGGATGTTAAACAAATCTCAGGAATGGTGGAACAATTCACCAGGACAGAGAGAGGCAAGAAAATTCTAAAAAAGACCATTGGCAAAACTCACCGAGCATTTACTAAGCACTAAGCCAAAATAGGAAAAATACTAGAGTACTTGTTGGTCTATTAACAGAGTATTGTAGGTTTAACAAACATGTATTACAGATGTCATTATTATCTTGCAGCAAACTTGTACAACTATTTGCCTGAAATATACAAGACATCTAAACATTATTAACTCGTTAAATTTCATTAAAAGTGTGTTTAAGCGATTTATATTAGGTAAATACGGATCGAGAAGCAATTCATAAACTAATCGATTAAAGTAAAAAATACAGTATATTGTGTATTTAGGTTTTTTTAGGATAGGTTAGGTACTAAAATAAACAAAATATAACCCCATCCGCAACGCTTAGTTTTTATGGGGTTAGACTGTATGGCATATTACATTAGTCTATTCTTTTCACTTTTAAATGTTCACTCGAATGTTCATTACAAAACATTAATATGGTATTTTATTTACACATACCTACAAATGGAATTGGTTTTTATTTTTGATGTAAATTAAACTAAATATTTTAATATGCAGTCAAAATATTGTAAAAATCTGTATTTATTCTGGTAAAAATAAACATTATTATTAAAATAAACATTCCTGTCGGAAGGAACCCTGTGCCAATTATGTCAGAAAGAGGAGAAAACTGCAGTTCACGTATAGTGTTACTTTGAAGGTCTATCAACACTTGGAAAAGAAAAACCTATGGACTTACTACAAAATACCAACCTAGACAAAGTACTCCAGCCAATGATTAAAGGATATCCACAATAGGTCTAAAAAGGTCGAGGTGAGAAAGGCTACATAGC
This sequence comes from Psylliodes chrysocephalus, assembly GCA_927349885.1. NCBI lineage: Eukaryota > Metazoa > Arthropoda > Insecta > Coleoptera > Chrysomelidae > Psylliodes > Psylliodes chrysocephalus. The sequence goes on from OV651826.1 coordinate 4,516,921, forward strand.
CCACAGTCTTAACCAAATCTAATCTAATTTAATGGAGGGGCCTTGGAGAAGTCTAATAACAGCCAGATTGGTTAATATAATTCAGCCAAAATACAGTTCAGAGCTATTACCTACATTTCTTTATCTTTATCCGCGGAAACGCGTACCTTTGAAGACCTAAAAAGTATATTTAAAGTTTTTGCTCTCTAATAATTTTATATTTATTTGATTAATAATAATGTACTGAATTCTTGGTATAAAATTTTTATTATGAATCGCGTGCCTCATAATCGTTTAATGGCGCGAAAGCCTGACTTTAAAAAGTAAAAATATCTAGGTATACTTATTATATATTAAAATTAACGCAACATGAATTATCCAATATATTGTTGTGTTAATTTTATCCATGAGTAGGTTATATACTGAAATTATAATAATTTTGAATCGTATGCTAAATGTGTTTTTTGACCACGGTCTTTCCACAAGATTATTTCAAATACACTAATTTTATATGACACCTACTAAAGACTATCTAAACTTTTAAACCAAATATTTTTTGCAGAATAACATTAGAAAGGCTCTAAGAGACCGCAGTGCGTTATTCACTGTAATTAATTTTTTGAGTCTACATGAACAATATTGAAGACTTAGGGTGAGATTACAGAACGTCTGCAACTTTCCAGATCTGCAAATATGGCGGCAACTTTGCAGATCTGCAAATATGGCGGACTTACATGTGCATGTATCAAGTTTTCGTATTCCAAAAAAGTTCTGCATACTCGCAATATTTATTATGGTTTATTATCCCCAACAATACTAAACCCAAATCCATAACTATGTTTAAAAACTCGATAATCTGACACCATGAACTGTATTCAGTCAAAAGAAACAGAAGACTTCATGGTTGTAGGATGTTTTTCTAACCTTCTTAAGGGTGGATTTGGATTTAGTATTGTTAGGAGTAATAAATATTGCGAATTTGCAGATATTTTTTGGATACTTGCATATGTAAGTCCGCCATATTTGCAGATCTGCAAAGTTGCCGCCATATTTGCAGATCTGCAAAGTTGCAGATGTTCTGCTCACCCTTACTCGTATATATGTAGGAAATATAATTGGACTCAGTGCAGAACCTTGGGGATACCGACAAAAATATTTCTCTTCAAGCAAAATCGAAACCATAATAAAACAACAAGTGAATTATTAAAAAATATAATAAAATATTTGTTGGGGATATATTTTCTAATAAACAATTGGCAGAATCTAGATTTTAGGAAGGGTTTTAAGGTTTTAAATAATTCAAAAACTTGTCACAAAGCTATAATTATTAATTATTGTGATTGTGTAGAAAAAATAAGCTAACTAGGTGCATATAATACGACGGATTAACCCTCATCTCACTGCAAAAAAAAACATATATTGTTTCTTGCTGGCTATTTGTAGTCAGATACAGGGGAGGGGGTGAACATGTACTATGTCCTGGTGGTGGGAGCTTTCGTGTAATCTGTCAAATTCAAAATAATGTTTCTTATCTAAGGATTCTTTCGTTTTTTGCTGGCAACGAAATAATTTGCTTCTAGACATCCATGAGAATAAAAAATCCATTTGCAAACATTTTTTGTCGTCCGGTTTTCCTACTTTCGGTGTAAGTGTAGGAATTTCCCTACATCTATCTATAGTAGCAAAACAGGACGACAGAAAATGATTGCAAAGGGATTTGTATTGTTATAGACGCCTAGAAGCAAATTAAAAATTATTTAATTGCCAGCAAAAAAACTATAAAAGAAGAAAATGATTTCATTTCCAGCAAAAAAGAAAAAAGCCGATAAGAAACATGAATTTGCCACTTTCTGTAGTCAGATGAGAGACTATATGGTGGTGTTCAAGCAATCTGTGTTATGTGTACTATTTGTCTATTTTGTGTACTAGGTATTTGTCTAATTTGTGTACTATTTCTGTATTATGAGTGTACTGTGCATTATGTTGTACTATTTTGCAATATTGTGTACTAATTGTGTAGGGTTTCCAACATTACAGCGATGCTGACCCAATAATTTTATTGAGGAATACACAAACACCTTTTTTTGGGGAACAATATATGTACTAATAATGTACAACATTTTCCCAGTGGTTTACCTCTCGTTAACCCTCGGCATAATGCTAAAGTCAAATGTAAAATAATGGAAAACAGAGAACTGTTATTAATTTTCTACTCGAAAAAATAAACAATAAACTTGAAACATGTGGTTTTCCAATTTTAAAGAATGAGATACCTACCTTAAACTATAAAAAAACAAGGTATAATCTACATACCTACCTAGGCGATAAATATAATTCAAGAAAATCCTCAAATTGTTTGGTATGAGTTTACATTGGTTACCTAAGTAGGTATCGTCTTGCAGTGCATACTACTTTAAAAAAGTAAACAAAATAGAGGGTTGAAGGTCAACGACTTGTTATGGAATTAATTAAAAGTATTGAACCAGGGATCATGTTGATGAAAACAGAAGAGATTGTCATAAAAAATATAATAATATAAATTCTGATGAAAACAATCGGGCCAATGATAATTTCCGACGGAAGCCATTTTCATAAGTTTACTTTCTACAATCTACACTAATAAGTTTAGAGGTTATACATAATAGAATATTTTAAAGTGGCACCTACTTACTGAATTTTAATATAATTGATTTCTATGGGTATCAAGCATCAACAGTATCAAATTATAATATAATCTTGTTGGTTAGGTTAGATGGTAGTTTACCTTAAAATCTTTTAAGATAGAGACCACAATCACAGTCCATATTTATAGGTATCTATCCTGTCAAACACAAGACACAATTATTATTAACACGAAAAACCACAGTAAACACTTTGCTCCGTTTGTCTGTTTTTAGCAATAACATTAGTCAATTTATTTATATTACCGAAATATTTTTCTTCTTTAAGTGATTAAAAACATTATTATTATTAGTAAATAAGAATATCACTACTATTTTTACTTGTCTGCTTATTCACTTAGTCCTAAACGATTCTAGTGTCAATTTTAAATGCAATATCAACGACTTTTCATTGATAACACACGCTGTTTTCAATTTCCATTAGTAATTTTATTGAATAGCACCTTTCGCAAACTGAGCGCCACAACTCAACCGAAACTCAATAAACACTATCTCTGTACTCTGCTCGGCTCTGAAATACTGACGAAGCATTACCAGAGAGACATCTTCTGGCCCTCGTCTAAAGCCGTTGAACTCCTATAACCAACGATGGGGCACGAACTCAGCCGAGCAAGCAGAAGATTGCCATTAGCGTGGTTTTCAGCTTTTTAAAACAAACCCATGTATACGAACACTGCCGATGCCAAATCCCAATTTCTACGTCGGGAATGGCTACTGCTTTTAATTGCGGATTGAATAAGCACGGGTCATTTTTTACAGCCACACGTACCTAGGTGTATTTTCTATTTTTTTACAAACTACAGAATTGAAAAGTGTAGGATAATCAACTGAACAAATAGTAGAAGGTATTATTTTATATCGACGAATCACAGTTCGAGTTTATTACCAAGCCAACTATTTTAAATATGTCAAAATAATTGTCAGTATATTTTTATGATTAGAGAAGGAAGCCATAATTTTTAAAAATTAATTATTCTAGCCAAGAATCAATAAATGGCATTCCACCAGATACCTGGGTATACAGGGTGTCCTGACAAAAACATCAGAGCCATTATTAGGAAATGCGTCAATATTTTGTCGGACGCGTCAATTTTTGATTAAAGCTTTCGGTCACATCCTCAACTGTCACACGTCATTCCGCTCCCCTCCACCATTCTAACAAATACAATTATAAGGAAAATAAATACCAAGTATGACACATCATTGAGAAGGTAATTTTATGGAGAATTCAGCAATAATGACTATGTATTACATAAAGTGGTGCAGCCAGAATTTTGTATTAGGGGGGTTTTGAAAAAATTTGGAATATTTTAAAAAATATATTTTTTTACCTAGTTTAACTTTTTCAATTTCAAAATCGTCTGGGTTCGCGTCTGGGTCTGGGGGGCGGGGGTTGACCCTAAAAACCCCCCTCGCTGCGCTACTGATTACATTGATTATGTATTACCGTTTCGATAATGGTGGGTGAGTTTTTCCGGGTTTGTCTCACCTATACGTCATCATTCATCTTTAAGTCGCCCCGGAGTGCCACGGCAAATAATAATAATACCCGTCCCTTCTCCACACAAGCTCAGTCAGGGGTCGAAATTCACTCGTAATAAGGGGTGAATTAGGGAGAGTATTGTTGTTATTATTATTGTGTTTATTGAGACAAGGGACAGGGATCAGGTGGTATATTTGCTACCTTGATCAGGGTTCGACACCGGAGGAAACGAAAAAGAAAGCTGTTGAGCACAAATCCCAGGGAAAGGAGTCCAAATACAATTCTAAAGATCTTAAAAGAAATCGGGAAAGGACCAACACCACATCACCGCAAAGAACGGACCGAAAGAGGAAAATGGTTATCACCTCCGCTTCTTGAAACTGTCGTCACGACGGGGCCAGGAGCCGGGATTCGCGAGTCGAGAGTCGGGAGTCGGGAGTCGGTAGTCGGGAGTAGGGAGTCGGTAATCGGGAGTCGGGAGTCGGGAGTCGGGAGTCGGGAGTCGGGAGTCGGGAGTCGGGAGTCGGGAGTCGGGAGTCGGGAGTCGGGAGTCGGGAGTCGGGAGCCGGGAGTCGGGAGTCGGGAGTCGGGAGTCGGGAGTCGGGAGTCGGGAGTCGGGAGTCGGGAGTCGGGAGTCGGGAGTCGGGAGTCGGGAGTCGGGAGTCGGGAGTCGGGAGTCGGGAGTCGGGAGTCGGGAGTCGGGAGTCGGGAGTCGGGAGTCGGGAGTCGGGAGTCGGGAGTCGGGAGTCGGGAGTCGGGAGTTGGGAGCCGAGTGTCGGGAGTCGGTCGCGATCTACTATCCATCTGTGCGGACGATCATACCTTATTGGAGGAATCTATAATGGAAAGTGGAAGATAAGTTCTCCGGATAGGGACACAAGTTTCAATTCGGAGACATTCACTTTTGGCCAGGTATGGTACTCATCGACTATGAAACTCCACAGTAGTCCACAGTCAGCAGAATAGCTCAGGGTTAAAATCTCACACTTGAGCATTGAGTAACTTGAATTATGTAGCTGCAAACTATACCAAAACTTCATCCACACTTTTGAAAATTATAACATTTTTAAAACACAATCGTTTCCTCAACCTCAATAAGTTTTCGGCCAATGGAAGTTCGGAAATAAAGCGGGTTAATTCAAACGGTCATATAAGGTGTATTCCAGTATTTATGGTGTTTAATGTTAAGTTTTAATATTTTTTTGTGTGTAATTATTTTATAATAAAGACTGTTTATTATTATCAATCTGTAATATTATTTCCTATATGCCCCTTAGAGTCTCTTTTTAGGTATAGGAACAACTAACGTCATAGTAACGTTACAAATTGATGTCATAATGTCACGTAAGAGTACCGTCACAAAATGACGTCGCTGGTCCATGACATAATGACGTGAGCTGGACGTCATAAATGACGTCGCTGTAACGTCAGTGTGCTACCTAGGTTGTTTCCCGAGGGTTTGGAAACTTCTTCAGTGAGAAAGCGAAAGAGAAGATATATTGACATCATCGGAGGATACGTCTCTCGAGTGTGGAGTGGTGGAGTTTGTGGGCTAGATGTGTTGAAAGTATGCGATAAGGTACTGCTCCGTATTCGATAACGAGACGGATAAAATATTTATAATTATGAATTAAACTATTTGGGTTGCATCGTCCAAATCGTCCACACAAAGCTCCAAGAAGACTGGCTCGCCGTTGCATCTTATCAAGAGTGCCTTGGACATCAGATAACCAGTTGAGAGTATGAGAGAATCCAATTCCAAATAGTCAACTCCAAGTTTGACCCCCAGGAGATTTACATTAACGTTTTGGGGAAGCTGGGTGGCTCTTTGTGGGTTTGGATCTTTAAAAATTATAAATTGTGTTTTTTTGTGGATTGAGTGAGACCCTCTATCTGCTGCACCAGCGGGAGTACTGGTTCAATAGATTTTGGGTTCGGGTACTTGGTCACAATTTTTAGCAATTATTATCGGCATAGAGAAGACATTTTGACGATGGGTGGTTTGGGGGTGGAAAGTTGTGAGTGTATATGAGGTATAGGAGAGAGGCTACGACGGAACCCTGTGGTACTTCAGCAAATGAGGTAAATGATCTTTGTTCATAAGCTTTTTAACTTATCCAACATGCCATACTTGGTCAAAGCCTTTTTAAACATCGAGAAGAACGACTGAGAAGTACAATTTTAAATCCTTTTAAAACGCCAATGTTACTTTAGATAATTAATTTAGTTTAGCAATAATGACATAATCATGGTGAAGTGTAATCATCAAAAGTTTGATAACATCGCCACGCTGTAAACGAAACGTAACCTTAACCATTTTTATTTAATATTCTTAATTAGAAGACAAGCAAATATTTTTGTTGGATTTTTATGGGAATAATTTATTTTTTATTAGTTAGGTAGGTACCAGCCAATTTCGTGTTGAGATTGAACAAGAGTCCTAGATTATATCCTTGAACAGAAGTTCAAGGAGTTTACCCAATACTGATATGAGGGAGATATGACGTACTTGTGGTCTTTGCGTGGTTTGTGAATTAGAATATTGTAAGCGGATTTCCAGGCAAGTGGGAAGTAGGAAAAAACCTATTTAAAAAAAGATCTGAATTAAATATTTTAAAATATTTCTAGTCTAGCAGTAAAAAATTATTTTTTTAATAGGTTTATTTTTTTGATATCATCTTTAGTTCGTGAGATATAGAAATTGTAAGTTTTTAAACTATATGATGATCATGTGATTAATCAATTGAAATTCGTTCAAAAAGAGAAACCGGCAGAATTTATTTTATCAACCACACTATCAAAAAACAGAAGCAGGAGTATATGAAGCAACAGCAAAATATTGGATAACAAATAAACTGTATAATAGCTATTTACGAAACCAGTTGCGAAATGCATTATTTTATGTAACGAGTGAATATTGGCGGGAAGAGCAGAGCGAAGTCCCGTAACATGAACGAGTTACATATAACGGCATTTCCCAACGTGTTACATACATATTTTTTCTAATTTTGACTGAAATTTTACTATACATATAGGCAACCAATATTATTTTTGTTAAATTAATTGGCGCATAGGGCGAGTTCTGTATTATATCATTTAAATTCCATCTTCGTGTCTTAGAAACGATTTAGTTCATGAAATATGGCTATTGTAAGTTTTTAAATTGATTTCGTATTTGTTGAGTTCTAAAATATTGTGCGTTTTATTTCTGCGATAGCTTTTTATTGGATTTATTCGGAATTTAAAAAACATTGATAATTTCATTTGTTTCGTAAAAAAAATAACCTGGTAATAATAGTGAGGCATCCATTTAGCGGAGATATGCATGGGCGTCCGTTGGGAAACATTTAGGGAAGCAATGTAATTGAGTTTATTACTTGAAAAGGTATTTAAAAAATAAAAAAAATCTGATGTGTCCAACACATGACTTTCCTGTCTAGTTATTACAGGCTTTTTCCGGTTATTTGGTACAACCTATTGCAGCACCTCTGTAAATGTTTAGAGTATAAACTAAATATATACATTTTTACTTTCCTATCTGTATACAGATATAAGGAAAGTATAGGAATCATGATTTTTTCGACCTCGAGTTTTCGACGGATTTTTACGTTTTGAGGTCCCCTGAATCCGTTTTGACTATTTTCGCGATGATGTCTGTGTGTGTGTCTGTGTGTGTGTCTGTATGTCGCATAACTCATGAACCGATACACAGAAAAACACCAAATTGTAAACTTAAGCTTTGTTCCAGCGTCAAATGAACTGATTAGATTTTGAGCAGAGTCGGAACATCTGGGGGGTACTTTATAGCTGGTCATTTTTATATTTTATGGAATATATCTGTTATTTACGTTTGGGGAAGAAAATTCTTCAAATAAAAGTTACTTTTTATATTATTATCTATAATTTTTGTTTTATACAAAATTTTTCTAAAATGGTCCGTATTCGAGAAATTTGACAAAATGTAAAAAAGTATTTTTTTATAAAAATTGTTTAAATAAAAGTTGTTTGTAATATAATTCTCTATAATTTTTATCCTATACATAATTTCTTTAAAATGGACCGTATTCGAGATATTTGAGAAAATGTGTAAATTTTAAACTTAAGTTTTATTTCTTCCTGACGTGAACTGATTAGATTTTGGACAAAGTCGGAACATCTGGGGGGGTACTTTATGGCAGGCCGTTTTTATATTTTATGGAATATATCTGTTATTTATGTTTGGAAAAAAAAATTGTTCAAATAAAAGTTACTTCTAATATTATTATCTATAATTTTTGTTTATTGTCAAAATTTCCTGAAATGGTCCGTATTCGAGAAATTGGACAAAATGTGCAAAATTCTGATTTTTATGAAAATTGTTGAACTAAAAGTTGTTTGCGATATCGATCTCTATAATTTTTGATTATACATGATTTTTTTAAAATGGACCGTAATGGAAAAATTGTAGGAAACGTGCTAAATTTAATTTTTTCAGTATTTTCGTTTTCAATGAATATCTATAGAAAAATGTTTCGAGGTAGATGTATGTGGAAAATGTATATATTTAGTTTATCCTCTAAACATTTGTAGATGTGCTGCAATAGGTTGTACAAAATAACCGGAAAAGGCCTATAATAACTAGATAGGAAAGTCATGTGTTCGACACATCAGATTTTTTACATAAAATGTTAGCGGTATTTCTCTATACTCCCCACCACACATTCTTGAAGTCCATACACATGCGTGTCAGGATGGAAGAGCGGGAGAAGGCAGACCAGCGCGCAGTGGGTAGTACGCTAATAGACAGTGGCAATACCACAGCAACATTGTAATTGAGAATACTTTATCGTGAAATAAACCATTGAAAAAGCAGTTTAGACATTTTTATTAGGGATGATGCATCCCTTATGTTTATATACATTTAACTCGAAACATTTTTCTATATATACCTATTCATTGAAAACAAAAATACTGAAAAATTTTAATTTTACACTTTTCCCCCAATTTTTCTAATACGGTCCATTTAAAAAAATCATGTAAAAACAAAAATTATAGAGATCAATATCGCAAACAACTTTTAGTTTAACAATTTTCTTAAAGATCAGAATTTTGCACATTTTGTCAAATTTCTCGAATACGCACCATTTCAGGAAAATTTGGTATAAAGCAAGAATTAGATAAAATAATATTAGAAATAACTATTATTTGAAGTATTTTCTTCTGCAAACATAAATAACAGATATATTTCATAAAATATAAAAACGACCACTTAATAAAGTACCCCCAGATGTTCCGACTCTGTCCAAAATCTAACCATTTCACCTCAGGCCGGAATAAAACTTAATTTTAAAATTTAATGTTCTTTCTATATCCGTTTTTGAGTTTTCTTCAAAATTCGAAATTTACTTTTTCTTAAATATCTCGAATAAGGTTCATTTTAGAGAAATTATGTATAAAATAAAAACTATAGAGAATTATATTACAAACAGCTTTTATTTGAACAATTTTTATAAAAAGTTAGATTTTTTACATTTTGTGAAATTTCTCGAATACGGAACATTTTAGAAAAATTTTGTATAGAACAAAAATTATAGATAATAATCTTATAAGTAACTTTTATTTAAAAAAAATATTCTTCAAAGGTAAATAACAGATATATTCCATAAAATATAAAAATTATCCCCTATAAAGTACCCCGCAGATGTTCCAACTCTGCCCAAAAACTAATCAGTTTACCGCAGGCCGGAAAAGTTTAAAATTGGGTGTTTTTCTTTGACATCATCGCAAAAATAGCCAAAACGGATTCAGGGGACCCCAAAACGTAAAATCAGTCGAAAACTCGAGGTCGAAAAAATCATGATTCCTATACTTTCCTTATCTGTATACAGATAGAAAAGTAAAAAGAATTAACAAAATGAAAAACTAGGGGGACTCCTTCCGGACGCCCATGAAGATATGTCAACTATTTTGTTTTTACTTTCTGTTATAAATGCAAAAAATCAATCTGATTAATGAACCATATTGAAGGCGCAGACGTCCATATTTTGCATTTAATGTTTATTCTCTCTTTCTTTAATGCGAATTTGTACTTCGATTTTGTGAGAATTGTGGGTCCCTAAAGGTGATCGCTAAGGTTCGGCAGACGAGTGGTTTTTTATTTGGTATTCTTATATTTTACAATGCCACTGCCAAACCTTTGATAACGTAGAAGCAGTATATTTTACTCTCAGCTCTAGGACTACTGTATTTGAGTATTTTAAAAGTTACAAGTAAATTAAAAACTGAAAAATGTCCGGACTGACATAATATAATACCTAACCCTCGTGGAAATAGCGAACCGTTAGTATCAAACCCTTGACGCATTCTCCTTCTGTTTTAAAAGTAAAAACGGTGGATAACAAGAGACGAGACATCGTTATAATGTAACATGGATATCTGTAGTTGCAAATCAACATACATGGTCATGATTACAATGGTATAATGATTCAAACAGATTGATTCTTTGTCCGCCGCAAACAAGAAACGTCGGAAGGCCAAGACATTAATCGTTTAATCAATTTAAATAAATCAGCCGAATCCAGCATTTTACATACAAGATTCCTTAAAAACGCACCAAACAAAAGCCGGATTTATGTCATATTATGCATACGAAACAATGACAATTGAGTCAGTCTCACAAACTTGATCTTGCAAAAATCTGCTTGGTGATTTTTCTACCGTCTCATGCCTGTAAACAGGTTAAAAATACCTTTACATCTTCCATCTACACAGGGCCGCTCTAAATGCTAAAAAGTTTGCATTATCAGCAACATTTATAAGTGGTATTTTTAAAATAATGTATACAATATTTTTAATGTGTACGATAATGATTTATTTCGCCAAAATTCATGGTTCAAAACGAAAACACAAAATCAAAACAAAACAGTTGAAGATAACACTAAAATCGACCAGAAAGAAATCAGTCATCAGGAGTGGCAACAAGAAAAATTCTGCATCTAAATAATTTAACTGTTTTTATCTTTGGCTATCCATTAATCTATAAACACAATAATTTTCAGTATATCTAAGACTAGCTGTAATATAATTAACAAATGAAAAGTAGAGGACCTAAATTTGAGCCCTGATGTACTCTTGAGTTTATATCAAACAAATGTCACACGCTTCCCTTGAATCTGACAATTAAAGTAATCTTTCATTGAATGCCAATGAATTCCAAATTGTCAAAAGATTCATAAATTCGGTTTGCAAATAAAAGTGTTTATGGATTTTTTTGGAGTTTCCGACATGAGCATAAATTTTTTCGAATGATATGTTTAAATTAAAGACACCTAATATGGTGGCGAATTAAATAAAAATCATGATATAGTAATTAAAAAAAAAATATCTAATTTTTTCATCAAACAATATTTATTTTTGCACACTGAGTCAAGCAAGAAAGAGAAATAATATAGTAACTTTGTTTTGCAGATCATCCTCTGCTGAAGACGTCGAACTTCTAAAACAAACATAAAACATTAATATTCATATAAATTTCAAATTTTGCGACCAAAGTCAACTTCTTGTTGAAGAGGCATAGTAAAGAAATACACAGGATGGTTTGAAATCAAATTGACAGTGCTTTAGAACATTATTGTAAAATTTAATAAAAAAGTAGTCTGGAGAGTGGAGACTTTTGAATTATAGAAAGTCACACTGCCATTGCTGCCATTACTTGAGTTTAAACGAAAACTATACGGTTATCATATGGATTATCACATTGCACATCTTTGCCTTAGTCTCGGACTGCTTCAGTGACGTCGAATAGCATCAGACTGTATCTTTTATTTTCTTTATTATAAGTGATCTTGTGACAAATTTACACAGGAAAATTAAAATTAGCAATATCAAATGAATTATCAAATTAAACATATTGTAATGCGAGCCATTTCATTATTCAGTTATGCTCTAATTCTCCAAGTTCCTCTCTGTCTTATTTGGCCTTTGATGCTCAACTTGTCCGATTATCATACATAATTAAACCCCTTAAGATCAAACATGTGACGACTATGGTGAAGGCGCTTTCGAGTACATTCCAGATTGAACGTGATAATGTTACTAGTGTTGGTAGAATATTCTAGAACATTCACCAAAATTTTAAATGTGTACATAAATATTGGTGGAGGAACACGAAGCAGTCAGTCGAATACAAAAAGTTGTGAAGATAAATAGTGAATAATTTAAAGACATTCGAAATATATGTAAATTAGAATAGTATTGTAAATAAGTGTTCAAATAAATTATTAAGATTCAAATAAACTGTTGTTTAAAATGAACTATCGTAACAATATTTGTGTTAGTCTGTTAACAAATAATTAATGAACTAAAAAAAAGTTATAAAATATTTGAAGCAAAGAGAAACTTAATATAAAACAGCCGTTGAATATGTTCATGTTTAGTAATGGTGAAGATGCTAATAAAATATTTAGTATAAAAGATATCGTGGATATAAGCATTGACATTCAGTCTATTAGAATAACTAAACTAGCTTCCATAATGTAAATCTTGTCAGGCATATGGTAATACAAAAAAATATTGTTCAAAGGAATCAAGGAGCGTTAGATGTACAGGTAAACACTTAACAGTGGAGTGTGATAAACCAAAAAATGCTTTTCCAAAGTGTGTCCATTGTGGCCACACGGCTAATTACCGCCGATGCATTATAAGTCAAAGAATTTCAAAGAGTAGAAAACAAGCAAATAAAGAAGCCAAACTTGGTTCCGCAACCCCATCGGGATAACAGGCAATGTATTATTAATAAAAAAAACATCAAATATTAATACAAAAGAAACAGAAAAAACATATTGTCAAGAAATTGAAGGAAACAAGAATAGCCAGCTCAACAAAATACAAAACATATTGATGTAATGCTCTAAAGAATCCTAGAAAAACTGGAAAAGATGGATGAGCTTATTTCAAATTTGGAACATCGTGTCCAAAAAGCGATTCAAAAGCGAAACAAAAGTTTTAGAATTAGAAAAAATTGATGTCTGTCCGATTGCTGTTATAATTAAGGAATTCATTTTACACTATCAAGAAATGAATACCAAACAGTAGAAATACACTTAATATTAAAACAAAAACTTCTGAGATTGGGATCACAGCTCTTTATACCCCACCAAGACATGCTATAAAGAAGAATTAATACATTAAGTTTCTGGATAGCCAATGATAGAGATTCATACTGGGAGGAGACTTTGATGCAAAACATACTTACTAGGGATCTAGACTGATAACATCCAAACAGAAAGAACTGTCAGCATCATACCATCAACACAAATGTCAAACAATGTCAACTGAAAAGCCTAGCTACTGGCCCACAGATTTCAACGAAATTTCCTGATCTCATAGATTTTTTATAATAAAGAATATCGCCTCAAGTTATATGCATATAGTAGAAAAATGGGGCATGAACTCAGATCATTCTCCCATACTTCTCATATTGAGTGATATTGTAATCGAAAAATTGAATTTACCTAAACTAGTCAATAAGGGCAGAGACTGGAAACGCTTCAAAATCAACCTAAAAGAACTAATTTATCTCTCGATTCCCTTAAAAACTAAGAAACAATTAGACCAAGAAGTTGAACTTGTCAAAAATATTCGTGGGAAACGAGTGCAAGGTAATAATTACCCTAAAGAGATCAGAAATCTTATATAAGAAAAAAATGACAATTGGAAGGAAAGTGTAACAGTCTACAGCATCAGATTATAAAAATTAGTCGATTGACGATTACTTAAGTGAATTAACTAACGATAAAAGTACGGATTACTCACTCTAAAACACTACCAAACGATTAAAAAGGCCTATTATACATAATACACCAATCAGAAACAAAGATGATAGCTGTGCCCGAAACAATTTACAAAAGCAAACAGATTTGCGGAACATTTAGAGAGTACCTTCCAACTCAATAAGGTGAAGTTCTCCAAGACGATGAAACTAACACAAAAAGACACAGTGGTTAAAACTATCTATCTCCAACAGAAGTTTATACGGAAATACTAACAAATATAAATTCGGGATTCGGGATTTAACCCTAATATTGAGGAAATTTTTAAAATGCTTTCACGGAAAGCTATTGTCAAAATGACCAATTTCATAAATGCATCCTTTAGACTAAAGTACGAATCAAAGATATGGAAGGTGGCAGAAGTTGTAATGATACCTAAGCCAGGTAAACTTCTCCATGAAGTTATATCGCAAAGAAACATCTCCTTGTTGCCTGTTCTCTCGAAACTCCATAAAAATTGCTTCTTAAGAGATTTTTTTTTATAAATTTATTTAACGTTGGCCTATTTCTAACTACGAGGTTTAAAGACCGAAGCTGGTAAGTACTCTACCACCAAGTACCCTACATTTAGCCGAATCCTTTGGTGTTCCAACCAAAGGTAGGGATCTTTAACAAGCCCAACATCCATGGATTCGGGACCGACGGCTTTACATCTCTCCCGAAAAGATACACCCCACGTTATACCTAGTACTCATTGATATAACGCTTGCCCTCTGTGGTATGCAACTAAGCAAGCAGTTTGTTCGAAAGCGCCGGGGCCTAGCTTGACTGCAAATATCGATACACAATAAGTGAACCTGCTAAGGCCCGGCCGGGCCGCATCGCTGCCCTTCTTAAGATATTGAAACGAATAATAGTAGAAACGAACCTAATACCCTCTCAGTTTGACTTCAGAGAGAAACACTCGACCATCGACCAAGATCATAGAATCACAGATATTATCGGGAAGTCACAAAAACAAGTTTGCTCCTCCATCTTTTTGGATGTGCTTCAGGTTTTCGACAAAGCATAGAATGAAGGACTGATTCAAAAAATGAACATGTTCCTTGCACGTCAGTACACATAATAAAACAGGAAGAAGTCTATTCTGACCTAAGAGAACTCAAGGCAGGAGTACCTCATGGTAGTGTACTGGTCCAATACTACTCTAGTTACTGTATACAACAGATATTCCCAATCTTGAGCACAATACTATCGCTGATAATACTGCAATCCTGGCTGTTAGAATCACAAAGACTCCACAGAAAATTGCAAAATCTATAGACCAGATTAACACCTGGACGAAAATATGACGAATTAAATTGAATGAAGGCAAATCTGTCCATATCAACTTCGGCAATAATAAAAATCAATATATTTCCATTAGAATAAACGACACTCAGATTTCTTATGCCAATACAGCAAAATATCTGTGTATGACACTTGATGCTAGACTTCGTTGGAAAGTGTATATTAAAAAAAAACGTGAAGACCTTGTTACAAATTAATACAGAAGAATGTATTGGTTACTAGGAAACACTACAAATTATCCACAAACAACAAACTGCTCTGGGGATATGCCAGTAAAAGTAACAGCCAAGTTATTTAAAGTTTCCAGAATAAAATATTAAGGAACATCGTCGATGCACATTGGTACTGCCACAATACTGATCTTCACAGAGACCTTAAGGTGGAGACTGTTGAAAATACAATAGACAATTTTTCCAATAATCCTCAACAACGCCAATCAAATAAGAAATCTCAAGAGACCCAAGCCTTTTGAGTTGGTTCAGTGATGTTAGGTAAAATCAGAAAATAGTGAGATTTAGTATTATCGTTCACGGTAATTTAACTAAATAATTAGGCTCTAAGGTACACTAGTAAATAGAACCTTAGTTTATGAAGTCTTTTTAGATAAGTTAGGTCAGAATAAAATTGTTAATTCATCTTGTTGATTAGATTGTAATAATCGTAAATGCTTTACTTAGGGCATTTATTAAAACAAAAACTAGGAAAGCTTCGATGACGCCAAATAGCATCTAGACTAATTCGTATATTTTATTTTGACAATCAACTGCCAAAATATAACTCCTTTTTTAGGACTGTTTTTAGAAGCAAGTACTTCAATTAGTAGTTTTTTTTATATAGTTCTCTTGAAAATAAAAATAATGGGCCATTAATTCTTTAATTGGATCTTTACTCCAAGTCTGTTGGGTGTTCTAACCAACCTAGAGTTAGTTGTTCATTACAACTAGTCTTCAGATGACATATATTGAGGTAATCTACTAAATTTTTACTAACATTAGGAACACAAATATTGGTCCGTGTTTCGTACCAGATCTCGTACGAATAATAACTTTTTTACAAACAATTTATTATTTTTTGCATTTCCATTATTGCACAACGTTTGTCAATATTTTTGTAGCAGAAGTCCATTTTTTTATCCATGAGCGCAATGTTTCAGTACAAATATTAAGATTAGGTCTATTGACTTATATTTAACCTTCAGGTAGGAAATTCGGCATCGTAAATAATTGTTTCACCGCCAACCATTTTTGCTATAAATGGCTCCTGGACAGGGATTCTTATGTGCGTACTCAACACGTAACTAATCAAATGGAGAGAGACATTACATACAAATCGCATTCTGTGGAACGAAGATAGTCTTCTCAACACGTGCCGCGTTGAAAGATGAGAATCCCAATGACATTTCTTTTTGTTATTTGCACTGTTGCCAGATTAATAGTTTTTAGACAATATTGGCCTTTTGCTTTTTTAAATGCAACACCATATATACTGTATACACTTTAACGGTATGTCATGCTTAGATTTTATTATCTAAAAAAAGATTATGTTGCTTTTAAAAAACCAAATGGACTAATATTATCTGGTCAATCTGGTGAAATGACGAAACAGGAATATGCAGTATAATAATTGAGTATTGTAATGTGAGCCATTGCCGACCAATCTGGACATGCTCTGATCCTTTGGATACCTCTGCCTTGTTTGGGCCTTTTTACAATCCCACTTGTCCTCAAACCAGGAATATTCGACCCAACTATATGGACGCCTATGCTTACAACAGGTAGCCGGTATCAATAATTCAAAGAACACTACGAATCGAAAAACCGTACCGATGGCTGTACAGGAAGGAACGGTGGTCCCTGATAGATGTAAAACCATAAGAGTAACACGGTTGCAAGGAACTGTAGAGAAAGGAACGCCCGTCATGGTGGAACCTACGAAGCGCAATGAAGGTGTTTGTCAAGAAAGTCTGTTTGAAAAGGGGTTGACAACATCTGCAAAGAACTTACAGTACGAAGAACAACCATTATCAACGATGAGTAAGTCCCTGTCAAACTTAGGGAAGAACAAGAAAACGATCCCGTTTTAAAACAGATGCGACAATGGAAAGGAGAAACAAGAAGTATTGAAACTCTCTACAGTAGTTAAGCAGAAAAGAGTTAGTCATTCCAAAGTACTTAGTCAGTTACACGACAGTCCATCAGGAAGTCCTCTTGGTATTAATAAAACCTTTCAGAGTTCGTGAAAGGTTTTATTGGATGAACAGTTCTGTTGATGTACAGGACTGGTGTAAGAAATGTACTACCTGTGGAATGGACCTCATCAGAAAAGGAAGATGCCAAAAGGAAAACCAAAAAAATTAGCTGTCGTCATTTGAGGATGGCTATGACCAAGAAGAAGGAGTAAACCAACTTAAAAATACATCTGACCTTGTCTTTGAAGAATTTATAGGTGCATATGGAGACACCGGAGAGGCAAGATTTGGTGTTACAACCAAGCAAAAAAATCTGTTCAGGCTCCCAAAGCATTACTCGCTGGTCCGTAGCACTTCCGCCAACATCAACGACGCACGAGGACTGCTATCTGTTTTCCAGAATACCGACTCCTATAAAAGCCTTGAAACTTAAAGATAGATCACGTAACCTTTTCTATTTGGTAACAAAGAACACCTTCCGCAATTGATCCACTTATTATTATGTATGGGAAGCATTGCTTAGCTTGAGGGACACGTACTGGAGTTCAATGTACAGAAACTAAAAGATTGACTGCATTTAGCTAGATTGTCGGAGCATTAGAAACATGGTGGAAGTGATCTCACCATAGAGGGGCCGGTATGAATCATTTATTCGGAAACGTACTAGAACTCTTTATAGAAATTGCCGTACACGCCTGTCTAATAAATGGTTGAAACGAGGATAATCTAGCGCACACATCAATTTATATATAAATAGACTGTGTTGCACAGGAAGTCAGTCAGCTGAACTCGAGTCATAGCTGTGAGACTATCGATAAAGTAAATGTGATATAAATTAGTATAAGTAAATTGTTAAATAAATAAGATATGCTAAATAAATTAGTGCTTAAGTAAAAATAAATTTATTAGTACGTAGTGTAAAATAAATAATAAATAAACTGTGTTAAATAAATGAACTATTTTTTTAAATTAAACAATCGTTACAGTATATTTTAATTTCGTAATATACATAGTTCCATTTAAACATAGCATTCCCAGGCCGGACTTGTGCATAAGTCAATACTTACATTCAAAGATCACCTAGCAACAAGACATATTCAGAAAAGATTTATATTCTAATAGTTGAATAACAACTGCCCTCTCGCTTCAACACAGTAGAAGCAGAATATATTTTCTGTAGACAATAAGAAAGTCACCTACACCAACCCGCTTAGTAACAATAGAACACTATCACAATTATCTTTCAAGTCGTAGCACCCTTCTTTGTCTTACCTAATAGAACTAAAAATATTTCGTGGTAAAAAATCCTCTTCCAATAGTCCCAGTGACCACATCGTGTAGCTAAACAGTCCATTACATAATGAGGTAAGATAAGAGTGGGTAACATCTCATGTAGCACAAGATGCAGCAAGTGAGCAGGTAGAATCTTTAATCAGCTATGAACATTTTTTTATAAAATTTGCATTATATCTAGTTAAAATAGCCAAAGTATGGATAAAAGAACACAACCTGTTTCTGACCATGGCCAAAACAGAGATCATAATACTAAAGAGCCCTTGGAAGGGGAGAAATGAAATCATCCTAAAATTGGGTAGAAATGAACTCAAACCAAAGAATACATTAAGTACCTAGAAATCCATTTGATAACTGGGGACATTTTGGCGAACGTAAAGGTGTGGTCTGTGGTATAACTTCAACCACGAACGAGAACAAATCGATACTTCTTAATGTAACCAAAGGGCAATCTGTACGGTACCTACTGGCCTGGCTCAAAGGTATAAAGCGACAATAATACAATGTAGTAATAACTTTTCTTATTGCGTCTTGTGTGTTGTTTTTTTAAGTACATATGTATATGTGTAGTCACTCCTATCAGTACTAATAGGTTGCATAAAAGAAGATTAAATATTAAAGGTTAATACAGTTTATCCATGGATATTTATTATTTCTAGATTTTGTTATATTTGATGTCTTATTTGAGTTGTATTATTTGAAAGGATTATATTGACATTTGTATAAACAAGTTTGAAGTTTGACAATTATATTGGTAATATTTAGTAAATTTATCTAGTCTAATTCAATATGCCTACCAAGCAAGCAAATCGACAGATCATGCCCTGCACAATCTAGTAGGCAAAATCGGTAATTCCCCAAATCACGGGGAGATTGCGCTGGGCGCCTTCCTAGATATAGAAGGCGCGTTCAACAACGCCATTCCTCAGTCTTTGTTCGCTTCTATTGAAAGCAGAGGAATCGACAAACTAGTAATTGGATCAAAAGCATGTTGGCAAACCGGAACATCACTTCATCACTGCAGGGAGAGACGGTCACTTTCAGGCCTGCCAGAGGATGTCCACAAGGCGGCGTACTTTCACCCCTACTGTGGACCATTCTGGTGGATAACCTGCTAGAAGATGTCTCCCGGCAGGGGGTGGATTTCGAATGTTATGCGGACGATCTGGTTATCATAATTAGGGGAAAGTTCGAAGAGGTAATTGTTATGAATTAAAAAAGGTTTTATTTAACATTCAAAATTAATGACAATCTAATAATGTCAAAACTAAAATTAAAAACGTCCAAATTATCTTGTATGGAACTAAAACCCTAGGTTTTAGTTCTACGTCTTCGTTTCATGCTTTGTTAGGTTATGAGGTTACAATATTCCTCCACGGTCACTCCATTTGCTCAATGAGACGTTGTGGACGTCTGATCGTGCGCTTGCTGTACCTTAAACTCGATGTCGGTGTGGTGGTGACATTAGTTTCTTGTGCCCACCATGATTGTCTCTGGGGCGGAGTTCTACTCTCCGTGTTCAATGCTAATTTTGGGTCTATCGATGTTATTGGTGATTTATCTTGACATGGTGGTGTTCCAGGAGGTGGTAAGGGGTTACTGTTGGATATTATTTCTGTACTTGATTTTGACAGCCTGCTCTCCGGTATTTTGGTTGATTTTTCTCTTTCAGTCACCCCGCTAGAGTTATACAAAGGGATTTTATTACTGGACGATTCAATGTCTTCCATATCCCGAGGGCGAATGTGATCTGCATGTCTACGCTTCTCTATACCTTCTGGTGTCTGTACAATATAAGAATATCGGTGCGTTCGTTCAGATATAATTGCTGGTTTCCATTTTGAATCAGTTTTGGTTCGCACATAAACTGGGTCACCGGGTTGATAGGTAGGAGTTTGATGGTCACTATTTATATTAGCTTGTAGATGTTTGAATTCTAACATTTGTCTCGTATTTGGTCGTGCATTAGCTAGCACACAAGTTAACTGGCGTCCAAACATCATGTGGGCAGGTGATTTGCCAGTAGTACTGTGAGGTGTATTGCGATATGTGAAGAGAAATTTATTAAGCCTTTCTATAAAATGCTTTTTATCTTCGCTGGCAGCCATTCTGGTCTTGAAAGTACGTACAAGTCGTTCCGCCAACCCGTTAGTCCGTGGATGATATGGTGATGACGTGACATGTAGGATTCCTCTATTTTTGCAGTACTCTTGGAAATCTTGTGATGTAAACTGTGGCCCGTTATCAGAAACTATTATTTTTGGTAATCCAAATGTTGTAAATATGTCTTCGAGTTTTTCACATAACTTTTGTGTGGTGATTTTCATCATAGGCTTTATCTCGATCCATTTGGAGAGTGCATCAGATAAAACAAACCAGTATTTCTCTTCAAATGGGCCCGCAAAATCGACATGTATCCTTTCCCAAACTTTGTCAGGTATAGACCACGAGTAGACGGGTAGTTCGGGACCATTTTGTCTATTTGCTTGACAATTTTGACACCGTTTGACATAAGTATCTATGTCGTCCTCCACTGATGGCCACCACACATAAAATCTCGCCAGTGCCCTCATTGCGGATATGCCGGGATGTCCCCTGTGGAGGTATTTCAGTGTTGCCTTACGTAGTGTTTCGGGAATTACAATCCTTCCTTGCCACATGATTTTCTTTTCTACCGACAGCTCGTTGCGTTTTCTAAAGTATGGTTTGAGTTCACTTTTTTGGTATTGTGAGCCATTCCAGTCAGTACTTATACATTGTTTTACTTCTTTCAGAATTGAGTCATTGTTTGAATGTTCTCTAATGAGGCTTTCTGTTAGTGTTAGATCATCAAACTTGTTCGACTGCAATAGGTTAGTAATTTTTTTTATAGTGGTTTCTTCTTTCGACATTTTCTCTTCTGGATTTGGTAATCTAGAGAGAAAGTCGGCCAGGTTATTATTTTCGCCCTTTTTAAAAACAATGTTATAGTCGTAACACCCGATTAATAACGCCCATCTTACAAGGCGATTGTTCACCAATTTCGGTAAGTTGCGGTTAACTCCCAGTAGGTGGGTTAAGGGTTTATGGTCAGTTACTAAGGTGAAATGTATACCTCGAAGGTATTGATCAAATTTTTTTTACGCCAAAAAATATTGCCAGTGCTTCGCGGTCAATAACAGAGTACTGGCTTTCTGCTTGTTTTAATTTTCTCGAAGCAAAAGCTATAGGCTGTTCTTGATTTCGAATGACGTGGTATAAAACGGCACCTACGCCTTTCTCAGAGGCGTCACAAGCCAAAAAAAGTGGTTGCTTCTCATCAAAAGCTATTAGTGGTTTGGTGTTTGCTATAAGTCCTTTTGTTTTCTCGAATACACTGTTCTCGTGTTCTGTCCATTTCCACCTTTGCCGCTGACCCGTAAGAGTATGTAGATCCGCACAGATACTATGAAGATGTGGGATGAAACGTTCATAGAAATTTAACAGTCCGAGGTATGATCTAAGTTCTTTAGTATTTTCAGGAGCCGGGGCCTTCAAAATTGCTTCAATTTTAGATTTGGTTGGGCGTACTCCATTCTTGTCGATGACATGCCCTAAATATTCGATTTCTGGTTGTAGGAATGAGCATTTTTTAAGGTTTACTTTTAGTCCAGCTTCTGTAAGTTTCGTGAACACAGTAGACAATGTCTGTAGATGTGTGGAATCGTCTTTTCCGGTCACTGCAATATCGTCGAAATAAACCGCTACGTTTGATACACCGTCCAACAGTTTATCCAGGAAATGTTGAAATACTGCTGGGGCCGTTGTGATACCAAAAGGCATCCTATTGTATTCAAAATACCCTTTGTGTGTGGATATTGTCGTATATTTCTTCGACTCTGGCGCTACTTCAAACTGTAAATAAGCATCTTTTAAGTCTATTTTTGAATATTTGTCGCCGTATGCTAGTTGCCGTCGAAGTTGGTCGAAAAGTGGTACTGGGTGGGTATAGTTGATCAGGACAGGATTTATTGTAATACGATAATCACCGCAAATCCTTATTTGTCCGTTTGGTTTAACGACGTTCACTGTGGGTGTTGCCCATTCTACTGGTGTGACATTGGGATCGACTTTTGTAACAATTCCTTCTTTGACTAGGCGTTTCAGTTCAACCTCTACATTTTTCTGTATACTAAACTTGATAGGTCTAGCTGGTAAATGTTTTGGTTTCGTTTCTGGTTGGATATGAATATTAACTTGATAGTCTTTTACTCGTCCTAGTTCAGGTTCGAATAGTTCAGCGTGTGAGTCTAGTACGTGTTTAAGGGTAAATGTCGTATGGCTTCTTATCGAATAGACAGGTGAAGGGAACTCCATACCAAATACCTCGCTCCAGTGTAGACCAAAAAGCATGGGGTCAGCTGTTTTCATTACAACCACCGGAAGGGTTTTGTGGCTTCCTTGTACCTCCACTGATACGTGTGTTAATCCTTTGGGCTTTAATTTGAAATTACAGTATGCTCGTAGTTTTGGCCCCTCAGATAGTTGAGGTGCACCAATGCGTCTCCAGAAATCTGTGTTAATAATGGAATAAATTGAACCAGGATCCCAATCCATGGTGCAACCGATACCGTTGATATGTATATCTATTTTCTTGCATCGTAACGCTTTATTGTTAATTTTGTACACATTGTTAACGTTGTCACTGTTGTCTTCTGAACAGTCTGATTCAGTATTTGACGATTCGCTTAAATTGCTGTTTCCGTTTGATTGGTTCTCAATTCTCTGTAATCTATTTTGATTTCTGGATTTTATCTGATATGTGAAACGCGCCCTGCCCGATTTAACGCAACAGCTTCCATAGTGTTCTCTTATGCCACATTCTTCGCACGTATGGTTCTTAGCTGTACAATCATTGTAATCGTGTCTTTCACGCTTTCCACATCGTCGACATTGTTTTTCTGTTATTTCACGTGTTGTTATATTCTTAGTTCTATTTGTATTGATATTTTCTCTTTTTGTTCTTTTTTGTATTCGTTTTAAGTTAATTTCTTCCCTGTCTCCTTCAGCTAATTCCCGAGATTGCGCTGTAGCGAAAATTTGGGCAAATGTTACCTCTTTGAACGTGCCGTCTTGTGCTTCCTCGCGTAAATCTGGCCATTTTTGTTTCAAATCAATCTGTAGCTGCTCGTGATTTAATCCCGTAGCAAATCGATCTCGTAATTGTCGTTCCAATAAATCACCTTCATAGCCACAGTCTTTGCTTAATTCTTTTAACTTGTTAGCGTAGTGCTCCATTGTCTGGTCCATTTCACGTGTGCAATTCCAAAAATCTGTCAAGGCTTTAAATCGGGTTTTTTTTTATTCGGTACAGGTTTAATAACTTGGCTTTGATGTCGTCGTATGTTCTGGTTTCAAATGTGGGGGTAAATGCTACTTTTAACTGGTGGAAAATCTCTGGTGTCAAACAAGTAATAAGTAAGTCTTTCTGTATGGTTTTACAATCATCGCCCCATATTTTGCACTTGGCTTCAAAATAGTCGATAAAATTGTCCGCTGTTGTTGTCGAGGGGTTAAATGTTTCACATTTAAAGTTTTTTATGATGTTCTGTGATGTTACGTTACTTGTAGTGCTACTACAAGGGGCCATTCCGTTGTTGAATGGTGCCGCTTCCTGTTGTTGTATCAGTAGTTGTAAAAGTTGCGTAAGCTGTTGTTGCTGTGTCTGATGTTGTTTAAGAAATTCTGTAAACTGTTCAGGGTTCATTTTTGCCCTCGTCGCCAATTAATGTTATGAATTAAAAAAGGTTTTATTTAACATTCAAAATTAATGACAATCTAATAATGTCAAAACTAAAATTAAAAACGTCCAAATTATCTTGTATGGAACTAAAACCCTAGGTTTTAGTTCTACGTCTTCGTTTCATGCTTTGCTAGGTTATGAGGTTACAATAGTAATCTCCAACATCCTTCAACAAGCCCTTAATACGATCAATAGATGGCGCAAAACTGTTATCGTCCCTTTTACCAAGAAAAGAAAGCTCGATAAGCTTCGACCACCTACCTTGGCTGGGGAAACCATTAACAGAGCCAGACTATCCCTGGACCCTTAGAAGGATATGCGGCAAAGCATGGGGATCAGTCCTCAACTGATCTACTGGATTTACCAAACAATGGTAAAACCCATGATTACGTACGGCTCTGTCATCTGGTACGACAAGGGACACCACCAGACGGCCAGAGCAAAGCTGGCTGAAATGCAGCGACTTGCGTGCCTCGTCATTACTGGAGCAATGTCAACCACACCTACGGGAGCCATGGAGACCATGCTGAATCTAACCCCTCTCCAGATTCTCCTGGAAAGGGAGGCCAGGATGGTCTCCTACAGGCTCCTGAAGGTGGGTAGTCAATGCTACGAAGAACTGCGATGGGACAAGATGGGGCTGATGAGTGAAATTAATAACCACCACATTCTTGGCATGGTCTCGGACTCGCTATTTCTCCTACAGCACATAGAAAAGCCATACAGCGTCCTCATTCCAGAGAGAGACGCATGGAGCAGAGGGGAAAAACCCTCTCCTAAGCAGACTATGCGTTGTACACGGACGGCTCCAGAACTAAAAAAGGAGTAGGAGTGGGAGTTTTCGGCCAGAGGCTTAGAATTGATATATCAATAAACCAAAGCTCTCTGGCCACGATCTTCCAAGCATAAATGATTGCTGTAGAATTGGGAGCGAGAGTGTCAATTTTCTCCCCGCAAACAAGACTATAAAGATCTTTTCAGATAGCCAGGCAGCCCTTAAGGCCCTGAGCTCCCATCGAGTTGACTCAAAGCTGGTTTGGAACTGTATAAATACCCTAGAATGTCTCGGTGCCTGGAACAACGTTACTTTGATCTGGGATCTGGGACACAGTAATGTGGAGGGCAACATAAAAGCCGACGCGCTTGTTAAAAAAGGAACCGAATCAGTGTTCATAAGACCAGAACCATTTCTGGGCATTGCAAAGAGCACTGGCAAAGAAATGAGTTTTAGACCTACTTGTGTTTTGACATCAACTTTTTGTTGCAACTACTGTTTTTATGCATTTCTTAAAAAATACTCGCATACTTGTTTTTTCACACCGACCCTGTGATAATCTCTAAGCTTAGTCTTAAATAGATGAGTAATATGGGTGAGTTCTTGATATTTGACAACTTTCATAATTTTTAGACCCACTTTATTAGTTATGAGCTCATTCGTTTTTACCTCTCTATTTTAGACCATACATGATGATGAGGATCTGATCTCCTCGAAACCGGTCGTATTAAATTACTCTTGTGAGATCTTAAGGACCACCCTTGTTTTATTTACCTCTTTTTTGTACAGTATAGGTGTAATAGGTATATGGTAGATGAGCGATGAACGACCACTAGAATTTAATCGGTCTACAGTCAGTCGTACTGTGACTGTGTTCAGATAAAGCAACTGGAGAGAAATTTAATTTAACACATTTTAAAATTATTAAATAAACATCGATACGATGAAAATGTCTACAAAGAAATCTTTAAAGAAATATGAAACGTATGTGAAGAACTTGAAATATACCTAACAGTTTTGCGGTAAGCTAGTAGGCAAACTGAGGGCAAACATAAAAAATAATAACTCTGAAGAATATTTTAAAATATCTATTTATATTCCATTATTAAATAATATTATCGAAGACATTAATGATAGATTCAGCAAAGATATTTTAAATGTGTTTGATTATAACACCATTTTTCCCCTTAGTTTGATTGGCAAGACATCACAGGATTTTAAACGAATGATTCTTTGATAAAATTATCTACCCCCCCCCCCCCCCCGAACAATCTTTCCAGATCCCCTGGGCTAACTCATTCGAAGGCGTTTATAACCAACCCTTCTATGAACGCCTCTGCTCAGATCCGAGAATGGAGTAGGAGAGATCTACGCATTTTCACGGGACTGATGACAGGACACCACCGTCTGGGCAACCACATGAGAAGGAGTGTCGATTCTGCAGCGTGTAGGACGAGTCTGCAAAGAACCAGGTTCCAGATCTTCGGATTTACCCGACTGGAGCCTACCGACTTTGAACAAGTCTCGCCCAATTCAACCATGGCCTTTATCAAAAGGTGTGGCTTGTACGGTGAACTATTAGTTCATATGGGTCGCAGTGGAAGGCGATGAGATCATCCCACTCATTTTCAACCTAGCCTAGTTCAGTATTCAGTAAAGTTCTTGCACTTTTCACGCTTGCTTACATTCATTTTAACTTTTTGAAGGTAAACATCAATCCAAAATAAATGGCTACTATTTTTGATGTGGTTCGTTCACAAAATCATAGGATTTTCTAATCTAGGGATAATAAATATCCATAAATAAAATGTATTAGCCTGGATTTAAAATTTAATCTTCTTTTATACAACCCACTATTAGTGAATTAAAGGATGTACTTTTCATCAGTGTTTTATTATCATGAATTAGTTGTTTAAGATAAAACATACAGTCCACTAGTACCGGCTCTTTAGCCGATGATTTTACAGGGACAAAACCCCAACGTAAACAGAGTATAAAATAGAAAGGTGGCCCCATTGGATTAAAAATCCACCTGCTTTAGAGGTTTTTACTGTATTTCGGTTTTGCTGACTCACCCTGTATATTTATTAACTTTGGATTTCTTAATTTTTCAAGCTAATTTATTGAACCTACAATTGATTGCATAAAAATGATGGGAATAACCAGAAACAAATAAAAAATCTAGATATGTAAATAATTTAATAAAAGATCTATTTTGATAAACGCCTAACACAAATTAAAAATTTTAAAATACAAAAACAGAAACAAAACTTGTCCAATTTTATTACAGAGTCTAATTAAGTAATTAAACTTTATTGGTAAAAAATAATAATTAAGTACAAACTATGAACAGGTGATGTTAGTTAACTTTTAAATATTTACAAACCACCTAAGATCTTCGAATCCACTTGTACAGAAAAATAATTCGTGATTATTAATAATTATAAAACTTAGTAGAAGTTCTTATATTTTCTTTTAACAGGAGCAATTTTTCGTTCTCTGACCATTGGCATCCTTCGTCAGAGAAAATTGATCTGAAGATCTTTTGGAGTCACTCTCCAATAAAGAATCATTTGATAAAACCTAAAAAATGCAAATTTTAATTAAATAAAATACAATCTTATAACACTGGAAAATGATTCTAACAATAGTATATTATGCAACGATCATGTAATGATGGTTATTAATAACGAGCATCAACCGGGATACGAAACGAGCCGAAGGCATACGCTATTTTTTCTACACCCGATAAATAATCAAGAACTAACTATAAATACTATATTTATATTTGTATTGAACACAATAACAGTAATTACTCGTATTTCTATAAAAAAAATTACAAAATTCTAATTATTTTAGGGCAAAATGTTTTGTACTGCATTTTCTTTCTCGGATATGTGTGGAGGAGTCGATGATAAGTCTTCTACACACATAATAATAATAATAATAAATGGCCTTTATTTGTACATACCAAAAATACAAAAAATATGTAGAAATGTACATTTGCCTGGGCGAGATTTAGCCTAAGGCTATTCTTACATCTAACCCTATAAATTCTATACATAGTTAAATAATAAACACATTTTTTACAATAAGCAAATTCTAGTAAAACATTTGAAAAGAAAAACAATTACCTAAGTGTGTTTATTCTCCAAAATTTTTGGACCCCCTCGTAAATATTAAAACGAAATATTTATCATGGCAGCTTTTTTGTACATTTAATCTTTATTTATTTCACCGTTGATACGCATCTAAAATTGTTTACAAAAACAATTTCCCATAATTTTAGTACCAATGTTTAAAAAGTGGTTCATATCGATTTTGCGTGTTTAAGTGATTGTTGAGTTTTCTTTGCAACTATGCCTGGCAATAGAATTTCAGTGTTCAATAGAGCAAGAATAGTGGCTTTGCATAATGAGGGTCTGCCGAATCAGCGAATCGCAGATAGACTAGGGATTCCACGCGCTTCAATTATCCGAATAGTGCGTTTGTACTAGGAAACTAACAGCATTGATTGGAGACGTGGGACTGAGCGTCCTAGGGTAACTAATCCAAGAAAAAATCGGTATGTAGCAGGTTATGTACGTCGGAATCGAACCGTAACAGTCTCAGCTGTCCGAACTCATTTTAGAAGAACGTATGGTCGATTCATCCAGTACCACAATACGGCGGAGACTTGCTGGAGCCAATTTACGATCTAGGAGACCATTAAGAGTACCCAGGTTACTTCCCAGACATATAGCTGCTCGTCTACAGTGGGCACAGGAACACCGAGACTGGCTTTTAGCTCAGTGGTGAAATGTTCTTTTTTCGGACGAAACCAGATATGGTTTAATTAGTGATGGTCGGCGACACAGAGTTTGGAGAGGGCCAGGGCGACCGGAAAGACTATCTTTTGCAGGAGAAGTCATTCCATACCAAGGAGGAATAGTAATGTTTTGGGGAGGCATAATGCATGGTCTTTGTATGCAGCTTATTCCCATTCCAGGCAGCTGATAGATATGTTCGAAACATTATTGAACCCATTATTTATTCTCTCCGAAATGAAAATGGAGCCAATTTTATTTTCATGGATGACAATGCTAGGCCCCATCGCAAAAGAAGGGTACAAAATGCACTAAAAATTCAGAATATTCAAAGATTACCGTGGCCAGCAAATTCACCAGATATGAATTCCATTGAGCACATTTAGGATTTCGTTGGAAGAGCAATTTCAAACAAAATTAATCCTCCTGTCATCCTTTAGGAACTCAGTCGCGGCCCAAGAAGAATGGAACAACATCCCAATGGATTACATTAACACCCTTGCTGTTTCCATGCACAGGCGAGTTAATACCTTACTACAGAACAAGGGAGGACACACCGAATATTAATGAATTTTTGATTTCGCTCTAAAGTGGTTTTCTTCTGGATTTTAAATTCTAGTAATCATTTTATTATGCACTATTTTTCGTTTGTATTTTTTTCTTGTTCAGTTAAAATTTAATTCAGTCAATTTGTATTGGATACATAATCAAATTAAAAGTACTATGTAACACACTTCTTGACTTTTAATAATATTGTCTCATTTTGACAAACATAAGGGGGGTCCAAGAATTTTGGCGATGTGTGTATTTCGCTGATATAGTCCAGGATCTGTAAGTAAGGTCGACCTTCACCCATCTGTTTAACGGATAAAAGTTTTTTTTATTAGATGAAATATGTTTTTAAATATACCGCAAATGGGTTGCCTAAGAAAATACGGTCACGGCCATTTTTTGCTTTCATTTCTGTGTACAGATAAGGAAAGTATAGAAATCATGATAAAAGTTGCTTACGATGTCATTCTCTATTATTTTATCCCCATTTTTTTTCTTTCCTGGGCTCGTCTGACTATGTGTCTCCGAATAACACTGAAGCCTATTGGCTTATTGTGTTTTACCCCATGTTGGTTCATAGCACCCACTCTATCACCTTTGTAACTTGTACAAGTTTGTACAGATCCTTGGGTGAGTGGGTTCTATACGTTGTTGGATCAACCTGGGGTTGTCCAAAAAGAGCCTGTCTTTTGCGATCTAGAGCTTCGAATTCGCACAGTATGTGTTTGGCCGTTTCTGGTTTCTTGTGACATAGTCGGCACATGAGTTCCCCATTGTACATGCCAATTTTGTTCAAGTGTCCCTTTACTGGGGCGTGCCCAGTCATGAACCCTGTTATCACTTTCAACTGGTTCCTATTCATTAAGAGTAGTTCTCCAGTTCTTTTGTGACATGGTTTGCCTATGAAGGCTTTTCCATGTGCCTGTTTTGGGGTGCTTCCCCAATAGTTGATATGTTGTTCCCGAATCCAGTCATTTATAAAACCCCGGACTGTACTTTTTGATCTGGTTCCGGTGTTTCTTCTGACCCTCTTTTTGCAAGTTCGTCAGCCTTTTCGTTGCCTTCGATCCCTTTGTGACCTGGCACCCAAAATAGTTTTACTCTATTTCGGTCTACCAGTGTTCTTAGTTCTTCGATGCATTCCCATACCAGCCTCGACGTAACTTTCTGACTCGATATGGCCTTAAGTGCCGCTTGGCTGTCTGACATTATTTGAATATGCTGATTTTTGACAGCTCTTTCATTGTTCGTTTTTGCACATTGCAAAATTGCGTATACCTCGGCCTGAAATACCGAGGAATGTATTCCTATAGCATAGCTACGGTTAGTATCAGGGTTTTTGGAGAATACTCCTGCCCCAGTGCCTTCCGCAGTCTTAGACTCGTCTGTATACCAGGTTTGTTCCTGTCGTTGAGCATTGGGCTCCCTCATGGTGATCTCCGCTCTTTCCTGTATTAAAACCTCAAAGGGAGTATTGAAGTTACCTTAATAGTGTTAAATAAAGTTATCAAGTATATAGTTTTAGAAAATAGTTATTGTTTATTATGTGAACTATAAGTGTTTTGAGTTTTGTCAGAATCGACATACATAAGTCTATTATATATTTTACTTCGAATAAATATCTACAAAACGACTGTGCCTTCCTTATTCCAGCTGAGAACTTCAACAGGTTATGAGCCCAGTAACATGTGCAGTCGTTAATTAGATTTACAACCACAAAAGAGGTCATCAAATAAAATGGATTTAGCTAAGTACGTTAAACCATTATCTGGGGAAGCAGATTGGCCAGTATGGAAAAGAAAAATTAGAGACCTACTGGACTATCATGAAGGAGCCCTGGAAGTCATTGATGGCATACTAAAGAATCCCAATAAGGCTTTAGGAGCAGGAGCTACGGCAGAGCAGATCAAACAACATAAAGAAAATACTGATCTTTACCGTAAGGCAAATAGTTATGCTAAGACAATGATGACGACAGCGATGACAGACGTGGTATACCAAAAAGTAATGGACAAAGAAACAGCTCATGATGTATGGCAAGCATTAAAACTCCAATTTGAAGCCACATCACAAGATCAGTTATTTCAAATATGTACAGAGTTTTTTGCTTTTTGTTGGAATCCAGGTGATGATGTTTCTACTCATATAGCAAAACTAAGAAGTTTATGGAATGAGTTAAATAATGGTCTTAAAGTTAAAAACATTGCTCAACTTCCAGATTTAATGTTAATGTGTAAGGTTCTCCATATTTTGCCAACTAATTTCGAAAACTTCAAATCTGGTTGGTTATTATTGACCAAAGATGCTGATAAAACCTTTGAAGAATTAACAATGCAGCTTTGTATGCATGAAAGGAATTTCATGAAGGTTATAAACTCAGAAAAATCTGTACAAGAAGCATTAGTAGCAAGATCAGAAAAAGAATATCAAACTAAGAAAAATAAAAAGCAAAGTTCTAAGAAGAATGATAACTGTAACTATTGTAAAGAAAAAGGTCACTGGGTAAAGCATTGCAAGAAATGGATAGGTGATGGAAGACCGGCAAAAAATAAAGGGCCAAGCAGCTTTCAGAACAGTATAGCTACAACTAGTATGGTAGCTTTAATGTCCATGAGCAATGAGCTGAATGTAGTTGAGAAAGACTCCATAAATTGGTGGATAGATAACGGTGCAACTAGGCATGTAACAAATTGTTATGATTATTTTAGAACTTATGAACAATTTGAATCACCCAATATCATGAGAACAGCTGGGAAAGAATGCCTAAATGCAGAAGGAAAAGGTACCATAAGAGTTTTAGCAAAAGTAAATAATATTAATCAAGAAATACTGCTAAAAGATGTCTGGTACGTTCCTAATATGACCAAAAATCTAATATCCATTTTATCAGCCCAAGATAACAACACAAACAGTGAGTTTAAGTCTACAGCGACAAAGTGTTCCTTAACAGTTGACAATAAAGAAATATTATGTGGATATAGAGATTTAAATGGTGCACTCTACAAAGCAGATTTAAAGCCAATTAGATCAGAAGTAAATGCAATAGTATCAGATAGTTCACTGTTGCAACTCTTTCATGAGAGGTGGGGGCATCAAGATAAACGCCACATAAGAAATTTACTTGAAAAAGAGCTGGGGTTCAATGTTAAGCTAAACAGTGAACTTTGTGAGCCGTGTATATATGGAAAAATGCACCGCCTCCCGTTTGGTACTAGAACAAAAGCCACCAAACCAGGTCAGTTAATAACCGCAGATGTTTGTGGACCATTTGCAGAGTCTTTTCAGAAAAAGAAATATTTAGTTCTATTTAAAGATACCTTCACAAAATTTCGCTTTGGTTACTTTGTAAGGGAAAAATCAGACGTGAAGTATTGCTTGGAGAATCTAGTCAAACATGCAGAAGCATATGGTCACCTTATACAAGAAATATTAACCGATAACGGAGGAGAGTTTGATAATACAGACTTTAGAGACATTCTTTCTACGCACGGAATAATTCAGAGGTTAACAGCACCCTATACTCCTGAGCAGAATGGCCATAGTGAAAGAGAAAACCGTACTGTTATAGAAATGGCTAGAACTTTTAAGTACTCAAATTCAGCGGTAGTATTTCCTGAAGCGATTTGGGCAGAACTGGTTAGTTCAGCTATCTACATCCTCAACAGAACTGCTAAGTCATCAGTAGACGACAAAACTCCATATGAACTTTGGTTGGGTAGGAAACCAAGAATAAAGCATTTGCGAATAATAGGCTCTACCTGTTATGCACACGTTCCAAACCAAAGAAGAAGAAAAATGGATACGAAAGCTATTAAGGGATATTTCGTGGGTTATGACGGAGACGAAAGGTACAGAATTTGGGTGAAAGAAAGTCACAAAGTAATTCTGTCTAGAAATGTGCAGTTTCAAGAGAAGTTAGGAGACTGTATTGAGCCCATTAAACTAACCCTAAGAGATTATCAGCCTGAAAGTAAGAGCGAAGAAAATAATGTCAAAGATAGTGAAGTAGAAGAGGACACGGAAGAAAATTCTGAAGAAAGAAATTTAGATTTTGAAACTGAAGATAGCGAATACGAAGAAGAGCTAGAAAACAATGAAGAAACTTATAACCTTAGAGATCGATCAAAAATATTAAAACCAGTAAGATATGAAGATTACTTAATGATAGCAGAAGATTTAATTAACACTGTCAAAACTCCAGAAACGTATACAGAAGCAGTGGGTAGTCAGCAAAGCAACAAGTGGCAAGAGGCTATGCAGAGCGAGCTGGCGTCATTGATTGAAAACCAAACATGGGAGTTGGCTTCCCTACCCGAAGGAGCTAAGGCTTTGCCATGTAAGTGAGTTTTCAAAGTCAAAATAAACCCTGATGGTAGTATTGAAAAATACAAGGCCAGATTAGTCATCAAAGGCTACGAACAAAGGCCTGGTGTTGACTATAGTCAAACATTTAGCCCTGTAGCTAAATTAAGTACAATAAGATCTATTATAAGTATTGCGGCAAGCGAAAATATGAATCTTATTCAGTTTGATGTTTCGACTGCCTTTTTATATGGAGAACTGGATGAAGTAATCTACATGAAACAGCCAGAAGGTTTCATAAATGATACAAACAAAGTGTGTAAACTGAAAAGAAGTTTGTATGGATTAAAGCAAGCTCCAAGATGCTGGAACAGACGATTCGGTAGCTTCTTACAAAATTTAGGATTTAGAGTCAGTGAAGCGGATCCATGCTTGTATCAAAGAGTCAGAAATAACAAGAAGCTTATATTAGCTCTTTATGTTGATGACGGCTTAGTGATATCAAGTGAAATTCAAGAACTAGAAGATTTTTTGGAAGAATTAAGAACAGAATTCAAAATTACTACAAAGTCTGCAGTCTATTTTCTAGGATTAGAAATTGAAAAGGAAGAAGGAGGCATAAAAATTAATCAGAAGGCTTATGCAAAGAAGATCCTTGAGCGTTTCAATTTTTCAGCTTGCAGACCAGTATCCACACCTATGATCAAGACAGGAAATTTAAAATCAGGGAAAGATCACGAAAAGAGAGAATATCCCTACAGACAAGCTATAGGAGCCTTAATGTACCTAATGCTTGGAACAAGACCAGATATAGCCTACAGTGTGGGATTCTTATCAAGGTCTTTAGAAAATCCTACAAGTGAAGATATTTTAAGTGTCAAAAGAGTTTTTAGATACATTGCAGGGATCCTCGATTTAGGAATAGTATATCAATCAAATCTTAACAAAGGAATTTTAAATTGTTATAGTGATTCAGATTTTGCAGGATGTACTAGCACTGGACGATCTACTTCTGGAGTTGTTGTTTCATATGCAGGTGGAGCAATATCATGGATTAGCAGAAGACAGCCAGTAGTAGCTACTTCGACTACAGAAGCGGAAATCATCGCAGCAACTGAAGCAACCAAAGAAATAATTTGGTTGACAAATCTATTTTCGTCTATTGCCAAATTAAGACAAGTTCCCATACTTCAAGTGGACAATTCAGCAGCAGTCAAATTGGCACAGAATCCTGAATTCCACAACAGAACAAAGCACATAAATGTCAAGCACTTTTTTGTCAGAGAAAAAGTCATGGAAGGCAAATTGGGAATTCGGCAAATAGCAACGCAAGAGCAAGTCGCGGACATTATGACGAAACCCTTACAGAAACTACGATTAGAGGAATTGAGAAAACTTATGGGACTACATTGAATGTTTTTATAACTTTATCTAACAAGGGAAAGTATTGAAGTTACCTTAATAGTGTTAAATAAAGTTATCAAGTATATAGTTTTAGAAAATAGTTATTGTTTATTATGTGAACTATAAGTTTTGAGTTTTGTCAGAATCGACATACATAAGTCTATTATATATTTTACTTCGAATAAATATCTACAAAACGACTGTGCCTTCCTTATTCCAGCTGAGAACTTCAACAGGGAGTATTAAAAGAGTACCTCTTGGTTAAGTGGTCTGATCTCATGTCTAGCACGTCTCCTGTCACTAACCTTGAGATACTCATGTGACCTGGCCTAATGTCAAGATTTCCCAGTGTATTCCCTAATCTGTAAGCACCTAATCTTGCCTCCCCGTGTATCACATAGTGAAGAGGTGTGAGTCCTATTAGTGCTTCCATTGCAGCAGTGGGGGTTGTTTTCATTGCCCCCGTTATTCCGAGGCAGGCAAGTCTTTGTATCTTGCTAAGCCTCGTTATTGCTTTCCTTTGCTGTGTCTTTGGCCACCACACCAAAGCTGCGTATGTTATTATGGGTCTCACCACCATGTTATAAATCCAATATACCATGTCTGGTTTTAACCCCCATTTTTTTCTCCAAAGGATCGCCTTGCCATCATTAATGAGGTTTCCGCTCTCCTTTTGGTTCTTTCTAGATGCTGGTTCCAGGTAAGTTTCGAGTTAATCATAACCCCGAGATATTTTACCTCCCCCTTAAGCTGTATGCTTGCACCTCTTAGGTTTAGAGGCCCTAGTCCCTCCAATTTCCTCCTGCAGGTGAATGCAATTATGTCAGATTTGTTTGGGCTAATGTTTAGTCCTTCCGCCTCTGTCCATTTTGTTACTATATTTAGAGCCTTTTATCCCCATACATGATTTCCCTAAAATGGACCTAATTGGAGATATTTGAGGAAAAGTGCAAATTTCGAATTTTGAAGGCAACTCAAAAACGGATAAGGAGAAAAACACCAAATTTTAAACTTAAGCTTAAATCTATTCTGTGGCGAGCTGATTAAAGTTTGGGCATAGTCGAAGCATCTGGGGAATACTTTACAGGGTGTCGTTTTTTTTTATTATAAGAAAATAAATAGTCTTAGGCAACCCTTTCGCGGTATATTTATAAACATATTTTATTTAATAAAAATAAACTTTCATCCATTAAACAGATTAGTGAAGGTCGGCCTTACTTCGGATCTTAGACTAATATAAAACATTTTGATAATATAATTATCGAAATTCAGCTATCTACGAACACGGTTCGTAGACACCACAGTGGCCTCATCACGGTTGCTAAGGACGCAGTGACATCCCGGAATGAAAAAGTGAGTTGATAGAAAATATTTTATTTTTAAAAATCTAATATTTCATTGTTATTTAGTGGTGTTTATATTTTTATTTTTGAACTTTGTTCTGGTGTTTGAATTTTTATAATATCGGTAGTGTGATTTTTTGAAAGACAAGCTACAAAAGAACAAGGAAAAATTATATAATGATTTCCATCAAATTTCAAATTAATTACTTATTTGAATTACAAAGAGAAATATCATTATGTGAATGGTTTATTTTAAACATTTTGGATTATGGTACGGCCTAAGAGCTGAATTCGGATCATACTTTGTTTATATCCCGAAATATTTTGAAATGTTGGCAAGCCGGTAGCTAGCCGTAGTGTTGCTGTTGCCTGCCAAAAGTTCCAAATAATTTTTAATTTTTACAGATAAAAATCGTTAGAAGTAATAAAGGGACCGAGCCTAAACTGAAATTAAAGGCTTATGGTAAGATTTTCGAGTATTATTCTGAAAATATCATTCACTATTATTAAATTAATTGCAGATCTGTCCACTCTACATTTAAAAGCAGGCGACATGGTTTCTTACAAGCATTAAACAACAAAAACAAGCAAAGTCAAACGGCTTTACTAAAAGAACCTACATTGTTGAAAAAAAGGGTTTTCTACAGGAACTTTTTAGTAAAAATAATAATTTTATAGAAGAAAACAAGGGCCCATTGGACTTCAGAAGAAACATAAAATGTATATTTATATCAGAAATAAAAAATATATTTTGTCAGTTTCTATGATGTATGAACAGTATAATATACTTAAAAAAAAAACAATAAAACAACAACAACAACAACAACAACCCAGTTTTATTACAATAATCTACAAATATAGGTACCAAATTAGAGAAAAATAGGCTACACATAGATTTGATTCGTAAGTTACCAAATTTTATACCTTTTTTATAATAATAACCGTATAATTAAGAATGTCTGCTTATCATCGACGGATTTAGCTACCTACAATTTATACAGAATATCATGAAAACCGTTGAACGAGTCAATTAAAGAGTCGACAAACCAGAAGCCAAAGTACTGGAGCTCGTACTGGAACTATACCCAAGAAGTAAATTTTATGACTTTTAAAGATCTAAGAATCGCCATATGGAATGGTACTTAGAATAAATTCTTAACATCCAGCATATATCTGTCATGAATACCTAATCTGACCCTGTATCGTGATCGAAGCAACGCTGACGTGTGGAAACAGCCGGACCGCGTCGCGAATGTACAAGAATACGACGGAATGTCTGCCGCTGATGTACTGGAAACAACTGGAATGGCGGAGAGTGCCGCTTAGTCATAAAAAGGAATGTTCGAGAGCCTCTCGTATCTTCCAGTAGCGGAGTTGGACTAATATAAATAGCCGACGTATCAGCGCCGAGTTTAGTTTAATGTAGAACATTGTATTGAAAAGTTAAAGTGTAAGAAATAAGTTAGAATTGTTAGTGTCTAAATATTACATAAATTAAATAGTACGTCTAAAATAAATTGTAAATAGTGTGTTTTTAAATAAAAAAACTACAAATAAATTAGACTTTCGTCACATATCATTCATCCAGACGATCAAACCAAAGGTAGAAGTGCAGTTATAATTAAGGAATTAAATATTTTGAAGAATGCTACTTACAACGGGTATATTCAACTTACACTGGTAGATGCAGTTTACTGTCCACTCAGGCACAATCTTAAGGAAGAAGCCTATCTTACCCTTCTGCAACATTTTGGATAAAGGTTTATTGTCGAGAAGACCTTAACGATAAACATGTTGACTGGGGATTCAGATTTACTACGAACAAAGGTAGTGATTTAAGAAAAGCTGTCCATCAAAAGAATTGCAAATATGATTCTACAAGTAAATTTACGGATCTCTGTTATATTTCTGTATTTTTAGAAAAGTTTTTTTCTATTTTGACCTTGAGTGAAAAAGTTATTAAAAGAGCAACCCGATTTACTCTTACCAACAAAACTACTGATTGAGCAAGATTTAGACTTAAACTTCAAAACAAGATTAATCTGAGTATATGTTTGAAAACAACTGAACAACTTGATGAGGAAGCTGAAAATTTTACAAAAATTGTTCAAACAGCTGCTTACAATAACACCAGACAAATTTCCCATTTGATAAAGGGCATAAACTACCCAGTTGATATAAGATAACTTGTTAGAGAAAAAGAAGAATAAGAAGAAGATGGCAAAAATTTAGAGATCCATTTGATAAAGCTATTTTAAACAATAAAAATACAAAACTGAGAAAAACTCAAAGACTCAACAAACTCATACAGAACCTCTCATCAGATGAAAAGACAGATTACTCTGTGGAAAGCTACTAGAAAGAATAAAAAACCTATTAGCTTCATCCCATACCACAAAAGAGATAACAGAGTATGATTCAGGGACAATAAACAGGAAGCAGATTTATTTGCTGAACATTTGTCAGACATTTTTACACCCAATCAGGTGCAGGAAGAAAATAGTTTGTCTATAACAGAGAATAAATCCGAAAATATCACCCTTGTTGCACCTGAAAGAAGTAGCAGAAGAGAAGAAAACTAAACTTAATCCGAAGAAAGCACTATGCTTCGAAAATAACTGGTGAAATCTTGAAGCAATTGCTTAGAAAAGGTATTGTCATGGTGACATATTTGTTTAATGCAGCTTACAGATTTGATAAGGTACCAAATTTTAAACAGGTTTTCTTTTCATAATAATAAAAAATATATTTAGCGTATTTGTTAAATTGACTCTTGGGACATGAAAGTTTAACATTTCCCCACATGAAATACAATTTATCTTGTTATATCTTGAACAAAAATATCACTCAGTACATTGCTCTTCTTTTTAAAAAACTACATGTATTAAAGCGTTTTAGATTAATCTTAAAAGCAAAATGAATTAAAAAACCCCAGGGTATTATTATTAATTCATTTAATATAATATTTATTGGCTTATTTTCATAAAAAAAGAACACCAATAGTAGAGTAAAAATGCAGTATTTAAAATTAATTTTTCACAATTTACCTTTTCCACAAGTGATCTAGCTGCCTCATCTATGTTTATATTATCCTTAGCTGATGTTTCAAACCACGCATGGTAGCCATTTTCTTGACAGTATTCATCCATTTTGCTCGGTGTATTTACAATTCCTTCTTTTTGTTGGTCACACTAAAATTAATAAAAGTTTAGTTAGTTTCTGATAAAAATAGTTCAATGTTAATATGTATTGCATCTCACGCAACGTAATGGCTCCCTGATGAAGACTCTCTGACAGAATACTGACTTAATTTCTAGAGTACCTGCGGATTGTTTTTTGCAAAGACGAGCACCAGGCAGTAGCGTATCTTAAAAACAACGGACGCCAGTTTGAATAATTATTAATACACTAGAGTTTTCGGCCTTTTTTTAAAATTGTGCTAAACTATTTGTAGTAATTTTTACATTCTTAAGAGATCTTTAATTAAAAAATATTTCTTATAAATTTTTTTAAGGAACAGCATCAGCGCTTTACATGTATGATCTCCAAAGTGCTTTGAAGAAAATTATGAGAGCTGATTGCGATGCTGAAACCTAAGAATAGAGAACAGACAAAACAGAAGACAGGATAGATGTATCTGATGTCTGGAGATAAAGTAATGCAAAAGAACCGCGGAAATTCAAGAGCATAAAAGGATATTACCACCATGGGCGTCGTTACACAATTCTATAGGGAGGGGCAAAAT
The DNA here is from genome assembly GCA_927349885.1 of Psylliodes chrysocephalus. Taxonomy (NCBI): domain Eukaryota; kingdom Metazoa; phylum Arthropoda; class Insecta; order Coleoptera; family Chrysomelidae; genus Psylliodes; species Psylliodes chrysocephalus. Next base: position 4,557,332 of record OV651826.1, read on the forward strand.
TTTGAAAAAATTTAGAATGTTTATTTGTTGGAAAACAAAGTAAATGAAAAATAAAAGAGCAATATAAATTAACAAAAGTTTCTAATAAATAAAATAACCCAACAAAAAAGACAAAAACTAAAATAAAAAAAAACAAGAAACTTAAAAAACATATTTTTAAAAAACAAACCGAAGGTGTGAAATAAAAGAAAAATATGAACAAGAAGACAGAGCCATACATAATATTAAAAAACAAAATATTTATAGAAACACAAGAACAAAAAAACGAAAATTTTTAATATCTTCTTCCTCTACCTAAAATAATCGATACCAGAAAACATGATTTATTTTTAGTTTTTTGCGATTATTTTTCGATGTATGCTCATTGTGCAAAGCGCAGTCAGCCTATTTTCATTCATTATTCGCTCTGTGCGTGACAGCAGCGCCAACTAATTCATGAACTAACGGACGATATTTGCGTATACTGACAGTACAATTTTTAATCGAATTCCTAATTAAAAAATATATATGTTGATTTTAATAAAAGTACTATATGGATTTGTAAAACAAGTGAAAAAATTAATTATTATTATATATTTTTATTACTTTAGTTAAAAAAAAATATATGATATGTTGCCTAAGCCTAATAAGTTGTCATTGAAGAATAGGTTAAATAATGTGAAAATAAAAACAATAACGTAGTATCAAAACGTATTAATAAAAATAATTGGTAAATTTGCGATTGTAATTTATATTTTCTTAATTTTTAGTTCTAAAGAACCCATAGAAATTAATGATTTTAAATTGGTTTCCTATCAATAAGTCACAAGATTGAATTTCAGCCCCATACAATAATCAAAGGCAGAAATCTTATCCTTGCTGAACATTTAAGGGTTAAGGGATGTTGAACAACATTGTAAAATAATAATTTATTGTTTATTTAAAACCTTTTAATTATCTGTTGTCTACTATTTCCAGTATTACTGTTATTATTACAAAACTAAAGATTTTTTCTTCCTATTGTACAGCTATCCATTTATTTCTTTGATTTAATTTCCATTTTGCTACTGAAAATTTATGTAATTTACACTGTTTTTTCTGCTAGTATTTCTACAATTTACAACACAGCAACTGCTATTGCTTTTTGTTTTGTTTTTATCTGTTAGAGAAAATAATGTGAAAATAGTTTGGTGAAAGGTTTTTATTAACGAATAACTATTTAAACAAACAATTCTAAAATTAAAATAGCAACTCAGGTTAGGAGCGCACATTCGCTGGATAATTTACCGGAAGTACTTACATTGACATTGTCTTTGACAAACGACAATACAGGTAGTCATCTTTATAAAACCAAAGTAACTAATTCAGATAGGGTTGCCAACTATAGTAGATACGGGTATTTTAACATTACCTACTTTTTAAAAAAAAAGTAAAATGTATAGGTACGTGTAAGATATGGATATGGAATAAATATATTTAAGCTATAATATTCGTCAACTCTATTAGCCTGAATATTATTTTTATGAGATTCCTGTCCGTAATTTGTGGTATTTAGATTTCTACACCTGTCATGTTTACCTGTTTCTTCTATTTCCTTAAAGAATTCAATAAATTTAAAGGCTACCTAACATATTATGCCTGCACGGCGACAATCAACAATATGAGCCAGTGCCAGTTGTGTAATAATTGTGTTGGTTACGTAATTTTATTGTATACAGCGTTGTCAAACTGTGGCACATAGTACCTACCTAACGAAATATCAGTAACTCATATATTAAGGCTGTATGTGACGATACTCAATTAAGTACTAAATTTAGAACTAAATTAATGTATTTTTTAAGTACAAAAAAATTCACGATGCTAACAGCAAATTAGTATTAAAGTTAGTACTAAAAAAATTAATTAAATAATTGGAACTTGTTCTATTTTCTACTAAATTTAGTATTAAAGATGCGTTGAAATGTTGCGCAGAAGTTTTTCTCAGAAAAAGTTGACACAACGGTCTTTTCTGCACCATTTTGTTTTTGGTTAGCGACAACTTTGTATTACCGCCTTGGACAAATTTCGCTTGTGTTTGATTTTGTAGATTTTATTGTGTTTTTTCGTGGTTTTTAGTAGCATTGCTGCATTGGTTGTTGTCAAGTCAACTAGTGTCAAAATCATAATAAAAACATCTTTTAATTCACTTGTCTCATTTACACAGAATGTTTCATTTCTGTACTAATTTCACGTAATAATACGTCAATGCGCGTGCGCCTATACTTAATTTAGTACTAAAAATTGGTATCGTTGCAAAAAGAAAAAAATAATTTTAGTTCTAAATTTAGTACTAAATTAATAACTTAATTAAGGGCTAAATTTTAGTACTTAATTTAGTATTGTGACATGCAGCCATTACACGTTGTAAAGTCGTAAAAGCCAGGGGGGGCAACTGCCCCCCTGCCCCCAAACGACGCCCATGATTACCACTGAACCACACAGTTTCTTGCACTGACATTTATTAATAACCGCCGTATGCACCATTGTCCAGTTAAATCCTCTGTTAGTTAACAGTAGTATAAAAAATAACAGTGTGTTAACAGAATTTGCTATGCACCATCTGTTTACCGTCTTCAGTTAGAAATCAGACTGATACGTAAATATTACTGTATTTTTAAGTTGGCTGCCATTCGTACCTAACTTTAGGTATGTTGCGATTTATGTTTATTAGGTTAGGGATTTTTTAATTTTTTTATATTGTCATTCGTTTCTAAGTATTTTTAAGTAAGTTTCTAGTTTAAAAAATGGAGAAAGGAAAAAGAAGTGCCAATGTAACTGAGAGGGAAAAGGAGTTTTTAATTTCATTGGTACAAAAAAACTTGCACATTATCGAAAATAAAAAAACTAATGCAGTTTATAATAAACAAAAAAATGAATGCTGGGAGAAATTGGCGTGGGATTTCAACGCCAATCAAACCAGTGGTTTACGAACCGGCCTGCAATTGAGGAGTACATATTATTATGAGCAAATGAAAAAAAATGCAAAGCAACACAAAGCCCAGGACAAGGTATCTTTAAAATTATTAGTAAATTATGTTCATAGATAGAAATTTACTTTTCCTTTATCAACCCCTATGTAATAATATTACTATAATAGTTAAGAGAACTTTAAATGTTTTAGGTCGAACTACACAAAACAGAAGGTGGAAAATTTACTGAAAACACTACCTACCTTGATAGTAAAATTTTAGGGTTATTGGAGGAAAATTATTTTTCCATAGAGAATAGGTTTGATAGTAACTCGACCGTTATAGAACCTGGACCCACCAACTATAATAAAGAAGAGGAAAATATTATTTTTATTGTAGATGAAGGTACTGGAGAAGACTCTTGTTCAATAGATACGTTCCCAGTTTCTATTAGGGCTGATTCGCCTCTGCAAAATGTGGACGAAAATAATATGAATAGTATTAATAACGATGCTCATGAAACTGTGGAACCTCCAAAAAAAAAAACAAAAGTTGGTTTCAAATATTATTAAAGCACCTGGTATAAACCAGATTCGGAGATCTCCTGCTACAAATCAGACTCTGAGATCGCCTGCTACAAATCAGACTCGGAGATCTCATGCTACAGTTTTATTAAACAAAAAGTGTGAAGTATTAAAGAAAAAAATGGACATTTTAAACCTAGTTAAGGAAAGTGAGATAGAAACAATGAAAGGGAAAAAGTTGGATAATGAAATTAAAGAAATTGTCAAAGAAAGAAACATTATCGAATTAAAAATTAAACAAGCAGAGTATGAGAAACTCTTATTAAATCAGTAATTTAACCTTAGTTTTAGATTTTAAATATTTTATCTGTCTTTCTGTGTTATTTTTATTAGTTTTTTATTTTGTTTTTATAGTTTTGATCTCACAAAAAGTGATATTTTTTGTATTGTGTTCCTTTAGTTTATAAGTTTGTTTTGTATTTTCACTGCGATATTTTTTATTAGAATAAATGTTTTTTTTTTATATATTTATAATATATTATTATATATTTAAAATATGTACAGAGAATGCTGGTTTGTTATTGTTTGATTATTTTAATTGTGTTCAAATAAAAATATTTTTGTTCAGTTTAAATTAAAACTTGAGTAAAGAAAATAAATGTTTTTTAATAAGAAAATAAGACAGGTACATTTTAATTGAATTTTTTTTATTTATTGGAAAATAGTGTTTATTAAGGAGTCTCTAGTAGCTGTATTTTCATCTCGTCGTAGAGGAGGGTCATAATGCACTATCCCTATATTAGCAATGTCTGCATCTACTTCTGGCAAATCGTCTATTATATCATTTTCTTGCCTACAAAGATTATGTAAAACTGCAGTTGCTACTTCACATGCACGTTCCACTTTTATTCTCATCCCTAATGACAAGCATGGAAATATTCGTTTCCATACTCCAAATAAACGTTCAATAGTATTTCTTGATCGAATTTGTGCAGTATTATAGCTTTGCTGAGGTTGAGTTTGAGGATCTATTAGTGGTGTTAATAAATATACCCTACAAGGATATCCACCATCTCCAATGAGAATATATGGGTAGAACTCATTATTTTCAAACCTGACTCTTATCAGAGAGTCATTAAAAATGGTTGTGTCATGGACTGAGCCATGCCAACGAGCCACTATATCAATAATTTGTAGATTTGCATTACCAACAACTTGGGTATTAATGCTAAACCAGCCCTTTCGATTACGGTACACCTCTGCATTATTTCCTCCTGGAGATAAAATTTTTACATGGGTACAGTCTAGTGCCCCTATAACACCAGGTAACCTAGGCACACGGTAAAATGATGAAACTTCCTGACTTTTTTCTTCATCTGTTTCTGGCATTTTAATAAAACGGGGACGAAGTGCTGCTATGCTTCTTGTCACTTCATAAATAATTCTTGAGACTGTAGATTGTGAAACAAAAAACAGATCACTTATGTTGATTTCAAATGTCCCAGTGACATAAAATCTGAGGGCTATTAAAATTTTATTTATTTTTGATACTGGTTGGTTTCTATTATTGGTGGGTTCTTCAATATCTTCCAATAAATCTGCCAGTACCCGAACTGTTTATTTAAACGAAATCTCATTTTAAAGTCTTTTTCATCAAGCTCTTCAATTAAATTATTTCTTGGCCTCACCATTCGAACTCGTGGAATTTCAACATCACTCTCCGATGATGATGATGATGATATTAAATCAAAATTTAACCTCTCCATACCTATTATTTAATAAAACCTTATCTAACCCTTCAAAACAAACAAGAAAAAATAAAACAGTCTGGTAAGTAAAATTAACAGGCCAAATTTGGTTTATTACATTAACAACGCATTTAACAGATTAGTAGTCATATTTTGTAATGGTGAATACAAAATTGTCAATTTAACAGTCGGTTATGTAGTTAACTCTCTGATAACTATTAACAGAAGAATGGTGCATATGGCCGTAAGAAGGACATTTGAGGTGGATATAAACCAAAATAAAGTCTAGCTACGCCTATTAGGATTAGTATTTGAACATAAAAAACAATGGACACTCAAAACGTTTAATTTTAAGGAGTAAGTAAAATGTTATAGATCTAGTACAATAATTGTCGCCCTTATCACGAAGTGACCTAACCAACAAAAATTAAAAAAATGGTTTTTTGTGCAAATTAACTAGTCTTGACCTACTTTATCATCTCACGAAGTGGCACATTTACAACCTTAATAGTGCATGCAATACAGCATATTACTTCTGTGTCATATCTGCAATAACGCATATTTTCCTCACGAACTGTTCTAAGTGACTTTGGGTATCTTAGTAAAGTAAACTAATATGTGATCCACAGGATAAGCTGCAACCTAACTGAACAGATGTTAGGTTTATTTTGTTTAGAATCTTATATACATCGACAACTTCAAGAACGTACTTACATTCTGACTTATCCTTGCCCAAGATGTACCGGGTGTTCCATTAAGAGAGGTAGCCGGCTATATTTCAGAAACTAATAATTGTACAGCTTTGAGGAAAAAATATTTTTAATAAAAACGGCCAAGACAAATTGCTGGAAATTATTTTCAAGTTTGTAGGGTGGCCGCTAGGGGACGTAATTGTGACGTCAAAACATAAAAACGTAATTTTTTCAAAAAAATACCAAGTAAAGCATATTGATAAATATTACTATTTTAATCTTCAATGTTTTCTGAACAAAAAAACGTTAGGTGTAATTTTTTTTAGTTGTGAAATAGAGTGGTGGGGGAAGGTTGAACTTTAATTTGGAAAAATGCTCATAACTCCGGTTTGGCTTTACCGAATTTAGTAACTTGGTTTCGTTTAGAAGAGCTTTTTCAGCCTCATTTTTAACTTTATAAACTGTGACTGCTTACGTTATATGAACGCCGCTAGAGGGCGTTAAGTTAAAAACTGATAAATTTTACGAAATTTTTCGAAAAATTTAAATACAATGATATATACTTTTTTACATAGTTAGATAGAGAAAAAAAAGCCCAATACTTTGGCGAAAACCGCATTTAGATATATCTTTTCAAACCGCAGATTTTAGCAAAAATATAAATAAAACGTAGAAACGTAACACATTTAATGACCCAGCATTTTCTACTAGGTCCATTTTCTAAGGTGTAAATCAAATTTATAAATTTCTGCAAAACCTAATGCCCAACCATGATTTTTACATATTTTAAATAATCGGACGATATTAGATAAGAATGCATAATTACTTATAAGTATAATAATCTATTGAGCGTGTATATTTGCATATCAAGTAAGCTTGGAGAAACACAAACAAAATACCTAATACTCAATGCCGTCCCAAATGTTCAAACTGCCTTCCATCATTTTAAACACATAGTTCCAAACTTTCCCTGGTTGACAAAATAGCTCTTTCCACTTTCTCTCTAGATATGCTACAAATAGCGTCTGTGATTCGTTGAATCATATTTTTCCTTGTCGTAGGCCTCGTACAACAAACACTGAAATAGGCTACCTCTTCCAATCCACCTATCAGGAAATGCGCGATCAAGAAATCTACGGACGTTTACTGCGAAATGTACTGGACAGTCATCATGTTGGAAAAACATTGTTTTTCTGATTTCTAACGGCATATTTTTTAAACGAAGTGGTAAGTGATTGTCCAAAAATTTTAAATATATTTGCCCTCTTAGCGGCTCATCCCAAATAAAAGGACCTATGATTTCAGTGCCTAAAATGCCGCTCCACCTTCCTTGGTGCTGCACCTCCTGCATCCAACGGGGATTACTGGCTAACCAATAATGCATATTGATTCCACCATCACTATAAAAGGTTGCTTCGTCCGTCCACAAAATTCGGGTTAAAAGGTTTCTGTCTTCCGCTATCATATTTATCAACAAATGACAGTAGTCTAACCTCCTGTCGTAGTCTGCGACGGTCAAAGCTTGGTGCAGCACAATATGATATGGATGTAACTTAAGACAAAGATTACTTAGCACTATTAGGATATCATAATAATATATCTAATAATTACCTGTGTTCTTTCAATATTCGAAATACTGTAGTCTGAGGGATACCTAAAGGTACGTCCTCACCGAATCAACACTGTCGATGACTCTGTCTATCGACGTTGTCGACTTTGTGTGTACGCGACAATCGACGATGTCGATCGACAAAATAAATCGATCGACAAGTCGATTTGTTTTCCATCGCCTGTGGGTAAACATGAAAGAGCAGTCGATCGACTTTAGTGTGTGGACGTATTTTCAACTGTTAGTACTGAGTACTAAGTACTCAGTAACGTCTTGCCTTGTTGACATTGTAGTTGTTTTCGTAGGAGAAATGGAATAGGAACAAAATAAAATCATAGCCGTTATTGAGGCATACAAACTGAGAACAAATCTATGGGATTCTAAAAATAACTATAAGAGCAGAAACTTGAGGCACGATGCCCTTATAGTAATTGCTAATGAATTTTACGTCGAATTTTGACTGATCGACAAACATTTCTGTCAACTCTGGTGTGGACAAGTGCAGTTTTGTAGGCTTGTTGATCAACAATGTCGATAGACAGAGTCGATCGGCAGTGCTGATTCGGTGAGGACGCACCTTAAATCTCTCGAAATTACTCGAACGCTTAGCTGGGGATTGAACCCTACGTACGCTAAAACATTGATGACATTTTCCTCAGTTCTTATTGTACCCTGTCTGCGGTTTAAGGGGCGAAGGACACTTCCCGTGGTTCGAAAGCGATTTGCTAAACAAGTAAACATTCTGCTGCCGTACCGGCGTCTTTGAGGATATCTCAACGCGTACAGCCTTGCAGCTATAGTCGCATTTTGCAGGCACTCAAAATAAATAGCGATAATATCAACCGCATCTTCAAGCAACAAAGGCATTTTAAAAACAAACACAATACAGTAACACAGCGAATACGACAAAATAATGTTCTGACGTGAAAATTGTTGATTTTTTGACATTGCAAGATTTTTTTTTGTTTTCAAAGCTTACTTGATATGCAAATATACCTACACGCTCAATGGATTATTATACTTATAAGTAAGTATGCATTCATATCTAATATCGTTCGATTATTTAAAATATGTAAAAATCATGATTGGGCATTAGGTTTTGAAGAAATTTATAAATTTGATTTATACTTTAAAAAATGGACCTAGTAGAAAATGCTGCGTCATTAAATGTGTTACGTTTCTACGTTTTATTTATATTTTTGCTAAAATCTGCGGTTTGAAAAGATATATCCAAATGCGGTTTTCTCCAAAGTATTGGGCTTTTTTTTTATCTAACTATGTAAAATGGTATATATCGTTGTATTTAAATTTTTCGAAAAATTTCGTCAAATTTGTCAGTTTTTAATTTAACGCCCTCTAGCGGCGTTCATAAAACGTAAGCAGCCACAGTTTATAAAGCTAAAAATGAGACTGAAAAAGCTCTTCTAAACGAAACCAAGTTCACTAAATTCGATAAAGCCAAACCGGAGTTATGAGCATTTTCCAAATTAAAGTTTAACCTTCTCCCACTACTCTATTTCACAACTGACAAAAATTACACCTTAAGCTTTTTTGTTCAGAAAACATTGAAGATTAAAATAATAATATTTATCAATATACTTTACTTGGTATTTTTTTGAGAAAATTACATTTTTATGTTTTGACGTCACAATTACGCCCCCTAGCGGCCACCCTACAAACTTAAAAATAATTTCCAGCAATTTCTCTTGGCCGTTTTTATTAAAAATATGTTTTCCCCAAAGCTGTACTATTATTAGTTTCTGAAATATAGCCGGTTACCTCTCTTAATGGAACACCCGGTACAATATGTTTTTGGAGAATCTTGAAAAAACAAATTTTACTAACAAACCGAGTTATAGTACGTACCGAAAAATATTTAAATAGCAAAATTTATCTTTCTACAATCCAAAAAAGAATCAATGTTCCCTCTATACAGGACAGGGTGTTTCAAAAAGGTATGTCATAAATTATACCACGTATTCTTGGGTCAAAAATATGTCGATTAAACCGTACTTACCTATATACAAAAGTGCACCAAAAAATAGGTATAAGATAAAAATTTAATTGAATTTTTTTAACGTTGCTCTTAAACAGTTTGACATTTTTTCATGAAATTTTATATGACGTGTTGAAATACCATGACTAACAAAATCGAAGTGGAGGCAAAATATTTTTTTTCTTTCTCTATTCAACTTTTTTTTAATATAAAATTTTATTAAATATTAAACGCTACTGAAATGCAACATATATTTGGAAACTTTTTTGTCTCTTAGTATTTGTTTGTAAAATGTTTGGTTTAGACGATACAGCCACTTAAAATGACATATTCAATGTAAATTATACGTATGCAAAAATATCAAAATTCGATTTTCATTGTTAAAACTATGTAGTAAGTGTATACAGGAGGAGAATGTAATTTTGAACACCTGTTAAATTAAATGTTTTTATTTTGATGACATTAGTTTGTAATTTAAAAATAAACTTGATTTTGATATTTTTCATACGTATAATTTCCATTGAATATTTTTAAGTTGTCATTTCAAATGGCTGTATCGTCTAAACTAAACTTTTTACAAACAAATACTAGGAGACAAAAAAGTTTTCAAATGGATGTTGGATTCCAGTGACGTTTCATTTGTAATTAAATTTTATACTACAAAAAAGTTGAGTGGAGAAATGAGCGATGACCCCTTCCAAAAACCTATAAAAATCAAGAAAAAAATATTGCCTCTTCCTCGGTATTATTAGTCATGGTATTCTAACACGTCATATAAAATTTCATGAAAAAATGCCAAACGGTTTAAGAGCAACGTTAAAAAAATTTATTTAAATTTTCAACTTATACACCCTGTAACTATTTTTGGGTGCACTTTTGTATATAGGTAAGTACGGTTTAATCGACCTATTTTTGACCCAAGAATATGTGGTATAATTTATGACCAATCTTTTTGAAACACCCTGTATAACTTACGTTCAAGGAGATCTCACTGTAAAAGAAAATTTAAAAGACAAGTACACACGCCATGTTGCAGAGAAGCAAAAAGTACGAGAGTTAAAAGCTGTTGACAAAAAAAGAACAATAGAAAACAAATCATTTCTCTGTGGAGTTTTCGATTTACAACAAGTTATATACTTGCCAAGAAGCAAAGAGAATGATATTTACTACAAAAAAAGATTAGCAACACTTAACTTTACTTTTTACAATATTGGTATCAAAGAATGTCTTTGCTTTCCATTGAATGAAACTTTGAGTAACAGAAATTCTTCTGAAATCTCTACATGTATTAATAAATATTTAGAATATTTTACGAATAAAGACCAAATTAGTACCCTTTCTTTCTACTCGGACGGCTGCTATGACCAGAATAAAAATCTTTTGATAATTGTGATAAAATATCACTAAGGTTTTTCGAAATAAAACATAGGCAGAGTGAGGAGGGACTCTGTTCATAATACAATAAATACTGCTATAATAGGTGTTGGGAATCTTTTTGAACCCTCGCAATGGTACCCAATTTTTCGATTAACCAGAAGAAAACAACCTTAGGTCGTCATTCCAACGAAGTACTCAGATTTCTTGGATTTTAAAAAACTGTTAAAATCTATAAGAAATTTATTAATTAGAGAAAGTGCGTCAGGAGAAAATTTAAAGTTTACTTAAATGATAGAATTTATGGTCCGAAAAAAATTGACTTCTAATTTCTTTTTCAAACTAAGTCATTACCATAAACAGTATGACAGTATTGAAATAAAAAGAATTACAGAAAATATTTGTGATATTAAATTAGAATCTACCAACACAGAACCAGTAAAACTAACAAGTAAGAAGTATTCTGACCTAAGTCAAAGTCAAATGCCCGTGGTTCGATTACCTGAATTGCAGAAATATTATCAGGAATTACCTCATGAAGAATGATAGTTTTAAACGCAATTCCAACTCTTTTAAATCATTAGTTTCCAGTTATGTTTATTTTTCTTTAAATCCCGAGGAAGTTTGACTAATCTGGAATTATCAAACAATAAAACAAGGCCTTAGAATTCCATGATAAAATTTTGAAAGCGCAAACTCTAAATCCCTCTATATTATGTCGATCTGAGAATTAAGTATTTTCGTTTTATTGCTTTCCTGTAAAATTTACTATTTGCTACTTATGCCACTTCGTGAGAAGGGCGACAATTGTAACAGCAATCGCGGTGGCGATTGCTTCACGTGTTCAAGCTCTGCGAAATATAATGTTAAAAAATAAAATTATTTTCCTACTTTATTAGCTAGTAAAACGCATGGTATATTAGTTCCATCGGGTAATTGTACTTTGCTATCCAGATCTGCCTTCCAGTTAATTACAGAATCAAAAGTTGGTTTACGAGTTACATCAAATACAATAAAAGCGCCAACAGCTTCTTTGTAGTATACTCTTGTCATGTTTCCATAACGTTCTTGGCCTAAAACACAAAACATCAAAATTGAAAAAAACTTAAACTTAAATATTCATAAATTACAACTTCAAATGAGGTGTAGAGGTGTTTAACGTATTATTATTATAAGTAAAAAATCAAAATATATGTAGCTCTAAGAACAAACCTAATAAAAAAAGGAAATACATTTTTTAGACTTGGATGTTTTACTGTTCAGTTCCTAAGGCATTTTACCACTAGAAACAATTTATTCTTTAATATTTTAAGTTCATTTTTTTTATGAAAAATTATTTAGTTTCATTATAAAAACTCCTTAAATAACATTTTAGGAAACTAATTTTATGCAAGGAACGATCTTTATTGGAAGTGCCTCAAACGTTTCTTGAAAAAAGTAAAACGTGTCCATATTATTTTAGTTCAATATAATATACCATTTTTTAGGTCTAGTTTGTTAAATTATCTGTAAGTATAGCGAATATACAGTATGTCGCTAATGTATGGAATAAATTCATTATTTCTAAAATAATCGACTTTTGAAAAAAATCCAAAAACAGGTCAATTTTAATTTTTAATTGAATCGTCATCACATGATGTAGATGTAACGAACATTACGTCACCAGTATTACCGTGGTGACGTAATCGGCATTTTTTTTAAATGCAACCATGTGTCTCAAAACACCTCATTGGAAAGGTCTTCTAATCGTCTTTACAACGATGTAATTATTTGAATATTTATTTCTACAGGGTCGACCAAAACTGTTTATTTACTAAAATACATAAAACTGTTTAGTAAAAAACAATTAAATTATATTAAATGTTCAAACTGATGACCTTCAGCAATAATGCAATGAGACAGCCGAGCAGTAAATTCGTCTCTAACGTTTACGAGAACTTCAGGCGTTATTTGTGCAATCTCCGTTCTGATGCGATCCTTCAACTCTTCTATATCATTTGGGCGACTTTGATAACCTTTGCTCTTCAAGTATCCCCATAAAAAAAAGTCTAAGGGTGTCAAATCTGGCGACCTTGGTGGCCATTCGATCGTTCCTCTTCTTCCTATCCACCTATCTGGAAAAGCAGCATTTAAGTAGGTTCGTACATCAAAGGCGTAATGTGGGGGTGCCCCATCCTGTTGAAACCACAAATCACATCTATTTGGAAATACTTGATTTAATTGTGGTAATAGATAATCCTGAAGAAATTGAAGATATCGAGGACCGGTCAAGTTTCCTTCAAAAAAATATGGCCCTATTATTTGATTATTTATAATGCCGGCCCAAACATTCACCTTTTCATGATATTGTGTCGTATACTCCTGCATCCAATGGGGATTTTCACTTGCCCAGTATCGATATGTCTGGCGGTTTACATGGCCGTTGAGCATAAAAGTTGCTTCATCCGAAAAAAGTATATTTTTTATGAAATTACGATCTTTGTTAGATCGTTCCATAATTGTTTCACAGAATTCAATTCTCCTATCAAAGTCATCTTCTAACAGCTCTTGGACCAAATGTACCTTATACGCATGCCACTTCTCCTTTTTCAGTACTCTAGCAACAGTAGAATGGTGTAAATTATTATCCAGCGCAACTTGTCTCGTGCTGGTGTGGGGTCTTTCTTGAAACTCTAGTAAAACGTTAACTTTTTTGTCTTCGGAAATTGACTTTCTACCACTTTTGGGGAGATCTTTAACATGGCCCGTTTCTCGAAACTTTTTCTCGATTTTACTAATTGTTGATTGAGAAATGGGTTCACGATTGGGGTATTTAGCATTAAATAAATTGCCAACTTCTCTCTGTGTCCTTACTCTATCTCCATAGCCAATCATCATTAATATTTCGATTCGTTCAGTTTCTGTAAGCTTCATTACTAAATTATGCTAATTTAAAGATTTTAACTATTGAACACTTGACTGATACACATCAATTAGTGTTAAATTAGAATTTAGTACTATTATCAGTAACATATCCAAAATACAGAAATATTTTTTGGGTACACTACGATGTTTTATTTCCAGTGGCGGTCCTTACAATAACTTAGTTCAGTGAATCAGAATTTATGATTAAGATTTTAGTAAATAAACAGTTTTGGTCGACCCTGTAGAAATAAATATTCAAATAATTACATCGTTGTAAAGACGATTAGAAGACCTTTCCAATGAGGTGTTTTGAGACACATGGTTGCATTTAAAAAAATTGCCGATTACGTCACCACGGTAATATTGGTGACGTAATGTTCGTTACATCTACATCATGTGATGACGATTCAAAAATTAAAATTGACCTGTTTTTGGATTTTTTTCAAAAGTCGATTATTTTAGAAATAATGAATTTATTCCATATATTAGCGACATACTGTATATGCGTTTAAAGAAAATCATCAAAACCGACAGGTCCTCTCCTCTTTTCTAGCCAAATTTAGAAGTCTTTTTTACCATTGAAGAGATTTCGTAGTGTTTTGGTTCTATTAAAATCGTTGGAAGATATATTGTAACCTACCTCACCCAGGTACATTTTTAATTTATTAATTCCATTTTATTAAAAAAAATTGCATTCTTAATAAATTTAAAATCCTTCATTTATCGATAAATCTTAGATTATTAAATTACATGTACAAGGACAATAACCAGAAAAGTTAAAAGTTATCCCATGAGAATTCGACCCAAAAACCTCCATAAAACATTTTTTTTTTCACGAAGTAATAAATACTAAAAATGCGCTTATCTTAAGAATATTAACGCCGATTTCGACATGATATCGATACAAAATTCACGTAATAAATCTACCACCCCTTTTTATCCAACCAAAATTCGTTCCCACCGGAGTTACGACATATTGACGTCACAAAAGTCATTAAAACTTTTATAAATACCCAGTCTCGAGAAACTCGAGATTGATTATTATTTTAAATCCAGTCTAATTCAGTTGCTTTTCTTATTTAGTTGTATTTTAAGTTCAGTATTCAGTTTCTTTTCTAAATCGACGCCTTTCCTAGTCTAACTCCTATCGACGTTCATACGTCACGACGTTTTACTTTCCGACGACCTATCTTCCGAATACTTTCATGTCCCCATGCTAAATGTCCCGTCGCCTACTTCCTTACCTTTTTACGTCCCGGCGTTCTCCGTCCCGACGAACTATCTCCCGAACGCCCTCACGTTCCGGCAATCAACGTCCCACCGTCCTTTTTCATGACGCTTGCCGCCGTAAACCTACCCAAATATTTCCTTTATAATACCCGTGAACATCTTCGTCGCGCAGCACCACTTAAGTATTTCCTACGTTATATCCGCCCCGGCGCAGTACCGTAATAAATACCTTCCTCTCCAACACGAAGCTTGGCGTTTTGAAGCAAGGCGACGCTCAACGCTGCAACGTACCCAACACCGACGCCGTGACAACGCTAGATAAAATTAGTACATAACGTCTAGTTTAGACGAACCTAATGTATGTATTTTCAATGGTGAGTCGAAAAGGTTAATGTAACTTTCTTTGAGATATCACCGGGGTTTTGTTTTGAATAAGGGCTGACATTTGGTTCAAAATATTATCAATGTAACCCAATAAACCACGTGGCCTTCGGACATTCACCCCGAAAGACAGTTAAGTTAACATATGTTTTTCGATGGGTGAATTTGAGTCATTTCAATAGAAATTATGACATTAATATTTTAGAAATATATAGGGACGTATCATCTTGGGTAAATTATGCACACGGTGGTGTAGCGGTCTATCGCGCTTATATTCATTTATAGGCAAGTTTATGAGTCTGAGACTGCTGGGTTTCGAATCCCAGACCAGACCATGTGGATTTTTAATTAAATTGCATGGTTCGGCTTAGGATTTGATGTGTGGCGTATTAATAGAAATTCAATTTCTGTTGATATGACATGCAGATTAAAAAAATTCGCCATACATTACCGTCTCGATGATGGTGGGTGAGGTTTTCCGGGTTTTCCTCACCTGGAAGTCAAATGGCACCATCAATCATCTTTAAGTCGCCCCGGAGCGCCACATCAAATAATAATAATAGCCGTCCCTTTCCCCGGACAAGCTCAGCTTTTGGGGTTAAAATTCACTCGTAAGGGGGTGAATTAGGGAGAGTATTATTATTATTATTATTATTATTAATCTAAAAACCTAGATGGTAAAATTTAATAGTAAGTTAACCAATTGGTGAATTGACACTGTTCGTTAGCTCAAGCGGGGCACCTATACTAGCCACCCATTCTACTAGGTTTAAACCATAAAGTATATGTAAACATCAACACAGTAAGTTAACTAACTGGCGAATTGGTGCTGTTCGGTTTAACTCCGTTGGTCATCACCTATATACTCGTCGAAATAGATACCTAAGAAAATACAATCATGTGTATATCTAGGATAAAATAAGACTAAATGAAACATATATTGATAGCAAATGAACGTTCCGCGTTTGAACAAGATTCAAGTGAGATCTCGATAAAAAATACCTATTGTAATATACTTTGCAAATTATTACTTTACATTTTAAATATAAATTTGTATGGTTTTATTTACCAATTTACACCAAACTTTGCATCGAATCCTGGTTTATTTTAATTAACATTATCACAACGTGGGTATATAATTTATTAATTAATTAACTAGATGATCACTACTACTAGAGGAAAAAGCCTAAATACAGTAAGTAAAAAAGTTAAAGTAAAACGAAATTGAGAGGTAAATAATAAAATTTCAGCTTTACACAAAAATATAAGGGGTATGGGGTGGGCGGTTACAATATGTTTATTGTTTAGTCATAAAGATAGTGGTAGAAAAATATATTTTAATAGTTTACTGAATAACTTAGAAAGAGACAGAAAAAGATTGTAATCGCCTATAAACTATTTACTATTTTTTTAATTTTACATTTTTAAACTAGATTTTAGTCCTAATACACTGCTCTACCTATAATTTTTTAGGATTAAAATATCTATTTTCTTTTTATTTACCTGCAATATCCCATAATTGAAGCCTTATAAGAGTGTTTTCATCCCAGTTGATTACTTTTAACGCAAAATCCACACCAATCGTAGCTCTGTAGTGCTGGGTGAAAAATCTATGAACATAGCGCTTGATTATCGAAGTTTTACCTGTACCCAGGTCTCCTATTACCAAGATTTTGTATAAATGGTCTTTTGGTTTGCTTGTAGATTGAGTTGCATTTGACTGAAATAAATAATGAAATTAAAAATCAAAAGCAGCGGTGGCTTAAATAATTATAAAATAAGATTGTATTATGTTAACTACCAATAATATTTTTTAATTTCTCCTTTTTGTATTTTAATAGAAATATACATTTATATTATATAAGGTGTATAATATTTTATATATCTCAAGTGCCTTTCAAAAGTAGCCCCCTCGAAGTCAAAAGTAATCCAACAATTAAAAAGTAGAAATTGGAATAGTCAATATTCTTTTTGTGGTTTTATATTAGAAAAAGCCAAAAAAAATTGTAGACCTTATAAATGTTTTACTAAATAATTGTAGCAAGTTAATTTGGCAATTTTAGAAAGCCTACATAGCGTCATAATATAAATAACAAGGTGTATCATTGCACTTCAGAAGATTCGCAAATAGGTACATTATTCCCTAATGGCCGCACAAGATTTGAATAATTTGTGAAAACAATGTCGAATGTATTTTAATTAGATTATTAAATAAAAATTTAAAAATTATAGCAATGATTGTTGCAAAAAAGAGGATGCGAAACCTATATTTTTCTTTATTCCGATTGGTTGCCACTGCACGTCTACGGGAATACTACACCTTGCACCTTGTTATTTACATCATCTATTTATTAATAAAATTATTGATTATATTGGGAATTCTAACTAAATTATACTGACTCTACTGGTATAGAAACATCCATGGATCAAATAAGTAAAAATCGACCATAATCCTATTTAAAATTGAACAATTTTTTAACTGATCATTTAAATTAAATTTCTTGTACATGTTTTAAAAATAACATTAGACTGTTCCGTTAACTTGCCTACACTACAAAGAAAAAATTAAAATGTTTTCATAATTTCTATTAAAATGTACATAGGCCAGTCCTGGCATGACACGCGCCAATACTCAAATATCCATTGTTTGCACATATATTCAGGGTTCGAAAATATCATGATATTTATATCTATATATCATATATCTATATCTATATCTATATATATATATATATATATATATATATATATATATATATATATATATATCACATGATTTATATCTGATATATATCCGATATATATCATTTTTAAAATTTAAAAAACAGTACTGTTTCTTGCACAAACTATATTTTAAATTTTAACACAAACATACCTAACAAAAACCTATATTCTAAACAACAAAACCGTTTATTCTAACTGAAGTTAAGAAGAAAAAACAAAAATAATTAATAAAATAAACCGATTTTAACATTATTTTATTAACATTAATATTTTAACACAAACACATATTGGGGTCTATTCTGTAACAATTCCTTTATATTTAACGTCCTTTAAAAATATTGGCGGCCTAAAAGTATATTTGTATTCGCTAATTTACTTATGTCATTATTTAAACAGATTTCTTTAAGATAGACCTCTAATGTATTTTAAAAATCCGTTTAAATAATGACAGAAGTAAAGAAGAAAATATTTTTAAAGGCCGTTAAATATAAAGGAATTGTTACAGAATAGACCCCAGTAATTGCTAGTTATTATACTTTTATACAGGGGCGTATTGAGACATTTTCAGATGTTCAGAATGGTAGAAAACATTTTTAATTTAATAAATAAAATTATCGAATATATCGGATATATATCAAGGTATAAATATCATGATAAATATCGTGATATATATCATGATATATATCATGATATATATCACTTGATATATATCCTCCGAACCCTGCATATATTCATAAAAAAGATTACGCCACATTTGGTTTGGTTACTTATCGTTTACAAGATAGTTTTATGCTACTCTAATATTCAGATATTTTAAAACTAACCTCAGAAGAAATGTATCTTAAATATTGAAGACTTAAAATTCCCCACTTCGCTTTGCTCATAAGATTGTTTGAAGTCAAAGAGAGAAAGAGGTGAAATTTATATAACTACTGGATAAATCAGAACTATGGGATCAAACCTCATATTATTCAGTCCAATAATAGAGAACATTTGAGTACAAGAAATGTCTCCCTAAGGCGTAGCGGTCCTATGATGCTTTAAGTCAATTATGTGTTTTTCAGGAATGGGGCAAAACAGCTGAATAAAAAATACCCGAAAGACAATATTCTTGGTTGACGGTCATACACATATTTTAGAAGCAATCAAACCTATTTTCTCGATTTTCGTGCAATAATGTCATATTCTCGCACGCAAAATTGTTGAAGAATGAAGCTTATTCTTAAACGCTTTTTGGTGACATTTCTGTTGACATTCACTAATAACTGCCAGTAGGAAGGGCTTGAAAATCTAAGAGAATCTTTCATCTTGGACGCTATTTTTATTTGAAATAGTAGTCCCAAGCCTGCCAATTTATAGAAAATGTATCAACGACTTTTTTTAAATAAAATTTTTATTTAAAATTTAAAATATTTCAATTTAATCCATTATTTATGATTTCACGTATTGTAGATAGACTGCATCGTATGTCGCAACCCTTTAGACATACCAAACCTTATCACCATGTTTCATTTGTTTCGAATTCCTGATAAATTCTACCTGACAGTTGGTTAGTAACTAAGTGTTACCAACTGACATATTTTACGAAAAAAATCTCCAACAACGACCATAAAAAATTAAAAAACAAACGGTAAATAAAGCTCAAAATCGAGAAAACACACGTTGCAGAAGGCCATTCTCGCACTCATTCGTTCGTCCACTCGAATTTCGAGTTCGTACTGGAATATGTGGCCTTCTGCCTTGTATTTTAATATACTATTACATATTAGTTCAACTAATCAACCTTCTATTCACCCCGGGTTTTTTTTAGAAAAAATTGTCAAAATAGTGTCGTGCAACCAGTCCGACCCTGATCTTTATTTACCCTCACCGCTGCCGTTACCGATGACTTTGGAATTGTACCAAAAAAAGGAAAAACAGGAGGAACTTATGTTGTAAAACATAAAATTGACACTGTTGTGGCCAGGCCGATTCTTCAATCAGCTGGAAGGGCAAGAGATAGGAAGGATTGTTCGGGAAATGGAGGAAGACAGGGCGATATAGAACCTTCCACCAGCCCATGGGTCTCTACGTTAGTCCTGGTCGAGAAAAAGAATAAAACTACGGGGTTATGTGTGGAGTACCGTCAGTTGAACAATGTTACCAAAAAAGACAGTTATCCTCTGCCTCAAAACGACGATACCTTGGACACATTGACAGAAAGTAAACTATTTTCTACTTTAGACTTCAAGTCTGGATATTTGCAGGTGGAAATGGACTTAGCAGATAAAGAAAAGACAGCTCTTACCACCGGATATGGATTGTGACAATTCAATGTCATGCCATTTGGACTATGTAATGCTCCCGCGACATTGACTTATGAAAAATGTTTTTTGACATCATGATCTTGGGGAAGACATTTGATGAACATTTTAAGAACTTCAAGCTGCCCATCTGATGCTAAGCTCTAAGAAATGCATTGGTCATATATACAGCATGGATAGCGTGGCTGTAGATAACGGGAAAGTCGCCCCAACCAACTAATAATCATCTCTGTATGTACTACCAAAGATTCATGAAGAAATTCACAGATATTGCTGAGCCATTAACACGACTCACAGAAGAAGCGAGAGAATTCTGCTGAGACGAAGACTGCCAAACTGCCTTTGAAACTTTAAAGTATTTAACCACAGCGCCAATGCTAGGCTATCCACTACCAGATAGAGAATTTATTCTGGATACTGATGCCAATAATGTAGGAATTGGAGGAGTGCTTTCACAGATTCAGAGAAGGAAAGAAAGAATACTGGATTATTTTAGTAAAATAAACCTAAGCGAAATTACTCCGTCACGATAAGAGAACTCCTGGTAGTTGTGAAGTGCTTGGAACATTTCCACCAATACATATATCCAAGCAAATTCTCAATCCGTACCGATGCAGTTCAAACACTCGGAGGGTCAAATCGCCAGATGGATTGAACAAATTTAAGATCGAATACAGAGCCGGAATAAGTCACAGAAATGCCGATTCTTTTTCTAGAAGAACGTGCCCAGCAGAGTGCTCTCACTGCAACAGAACATAATTCAAAGAAAGTGGACTACTAAGAATAACTGTAGTCAACGATGAGTGGGACCATGCCAAACTTAGGGAAGAACAAGAGAAAGATCCCGTTTTAAAGAATATCGTCAACCTACTTGGCAAGAAGTATCTAAACTCTCTCCACTACTTAAGATATATTTGGCTCAGTTGGACTCTTTTATTCTGGAAGAAGGCTTATTAAAGCTTGTGCTCTAAAATGATGCTGGTGCTGAAATCAGAACACAGTTGGTCATTCCAAAGATTAGAATAGCCGAAGTACTACTTCAGTTACACAACAGTCCATTAGGATGTTAAGAAAACTTTCAGAGTTCGTGAAAGATTTTACTGTATGAACAGTTTCAATGATATAAAATGTACTACATGTGCTATGAGTAATGGACCTCAACGAAAAGGAAGGTTCCCATAAAACAATACAACTTCGGAAGCCCATTTAAGAGGATTGCCTTAGATATTGCTGAACCATTCCCAATGACCGAGGATGGTAATAAATACATGATGGTGGTGATGGATTATTTCACGAAGTGGGTGGAAGTCTACGCCATTCCAAATCAAGAGGCCGCAACTGTTGCAAACGATTTGGAATGCCCTTGAAGATCCACAGTGACCAAGACAGAAATTTTGAAAGCCAGCTTTACCGAGGAATATGTGACAGACTAGGCATGAAGAAAATCAGAACTACGGCATTGCACTCACAGTCGGATCGAATGGTAGAGCGAATGAATACGACCATTGGCAAAAAAATGTTTCAAACCATCAGCGAGCTTGACCGCAATGGCATATAGATCCGCTATTATGTATCAACAGCCCAAACACTAGTTTGGGCGTGAGATGAGACTATCGTGCGACCTCGAGTTTGGATGCAGACCTGGAGAAGACATAGCTGGTGAAGATTATTTGATCCAGCTACGATCCAGATATTCAAGCCACAGAAATATGTTTCAAGTCTGGCTCCATAAAACAAAAAGGCAAAAGGGTTATTCTGCAAAGCTCCAGGAGGTCTTGGGAAAGTCATTGAGAAAAAAATTAATGATGTCATTTACAAATTCAAGATCCCGAACAGTAAACCGAAGGTAGTGTACCAAAACTGGCTGGCGCCATTTGAGGGTAACCATGACGAGAGAGAAAAACTAAACCAGCTCCAAGAAACACCTGACCTTGTCTTTGAAGAATTTATGAGTACATAAAGAGGTACCGGAAAAGCAAGAGATGGTGTTACAACCGAGAAACAAGATCTGCTCACGGTTTCGAAAGACTACTTGCTGATCCATAACACTTCTGCCAGCATCAACGATGATCGATGTCTGGAATCTGTGTTCCGGAAGAAGTTTGGTCGATTGCCATAACCTTAAGGTCAGTTACCAGCCTTGTAACTTCAAGATGGATCACGTTACCTTTTCTATCTGGTAACAAAAAACATCTTCCGGGATCAATCCACTTTTCATGATGTATGGGAAGCATTACTTAGTCTAAGGGAGCACGTACTAGAGTCCAATGTACATAAACTAGCCAAAGATAAAGAGCAACCAGCTGAATTGGAGGATCATTAGAAACATGGTCGAAATATCTTCCAAGATTCCGACATTCAAATACTGATCTACAACAATTTGCCTGATGTTCAGATTACAGCGAAAACGTCTCTTGTAACTTTCATACAAATATTAATATTTAAACACTTTTTTTATTGAGATGAGGGACATAGCATCGACAATTTGACGAAAAAGTGGCATTACACAAGTAATTAGGTTAGGATAAATAAAGTGTGGTAAATTAGAGAAATAGTATTAAAATATATTGAACGGCATACCAGATTATGATTGGATCACCTAAAGTGCTTTGGTAAGTTCTGATAAATTGTATATATCTTAAGTGCTTTTCAAAAGTAGCCCCCTCATATACTAGGCCACAAGCCGTCACTGGTTCAATTTTATTTGTGTTAAAAAAAAAGACAATTAATAAATCCAAGATCTTTTCACACTATTAAAATATATTATTAATATATTGTACAACTCGAGTACTATTTTAAATGTCAGTCAAGTATTACACTCATCTGAATTTAGTGGTGTCGTAAAATATTTTGGTATAATAAACCATAATCTGATTACAAAAACTATTGAACGAAAATTCGCATTGCAAATGTTTGAAATACAGTAATGGGTTTCATTCAAAATAAATCAATTTTATTAAAATACCTCCACTTGTAATTAACTTACACGTTTTTCAAATGTGGATGATGAGATATCATAGAGTTGAATCAGAACTAATTTCAAATTGTACTTAATTTTTCTTTGTTCTCCGTTCCCATACGAATAACTTTTGAAAACACATTGAGCATACTGATTAGATTTTTGGTTTTTCATGTGAAATTACGCTCGATTCATATTTACTACTGCACACGTGTACTCGGTTTTTAATATGGAAAATTAATCAGAACGCATCATTGCAAGTAACTACTATTTAAAATTAATTAATTAGTTTGTTTGTTTGTTTATAAACAGAAAAAAAAGAAAAAGTTTGAAAAAATATTGTTTCCGCAATTGTCTTCATCAAGTATAGTAGACCTTCTGTGGAGAATGGTGGTTTTTGTGATTTTTATACATTTCTTAAAATATGAAGTTATACTTATATCGCCTATAAAATCGTATCTGTAAAAATGCTCTTCATATCGCAAAATTATTCATTTTATATTGGCCGATCATTGATTTTGCTTTTTAAATAGACTCTACCTATTTCTAGTGGCAATGTGGAGACATTAGATCAATGGTATGTGGTGCATTAAATTGGTAATAAAATTAACTTTCAAATGAAGTGTCACACTTACAATATGTAACAGTTTTTATCAAGCTATACGGCGCTAAAATTAAAAGTAACTCAATAAATAGTATTATTGCCAAATTCTCTCTCCAACTACCTTTTCAATGATGTGTCTCCACGACACTTACCCTATTTTAGTTACCCCACTGCTCGAGGGTTGAAGTGACGATGTTGCAATATTAGTCCAAGAGCTAGTAACACAAATTTCATTAAGTGTTTGATGCACTTTGAAATTTTGTAATTTGAAATCATTTGGATGGAAAAGCAGATATACCCACCCCGGGACACCAGGTACTGCGCATAATAGAAAGGTGTCGTAAAATATGACCCAAAAAAAGTGTTTGATTCAGAGGCCAATAAACAACAATTGAAAGTTTAGGTAATTCTAAAAATACTAGTAATTTAGGCAGATACTTTTGAGAGGGTTTATAATTAATAAATCAACCCCAAAGTTGATTTTTTTTAAATATGATTTGAAGTGTTTGATTCACGCTGAAATTTTAATAGAGTCTTAATTAAATATAAAAAAAATTAATTCCAAAAAGGCAGACACTTTTTCCGGGGTTTAATTGCCGACCAACATAAAAATAAGTCCTATTTACTATAGTAATAAATTGTTATATATTATTATAAGGTATTCCAAACTTCTATCAATATGTGCTCGGTGGCGCAGAGCGTACAGTGGTCAAAATTTGGATAGAGTGGATAGCAAGTTGGTGGTTCGAGCCCCCGAAACTTTTAGTTTTTTTTTTGTTTTTTTTTGTTTTTTTTTGTTTTTTTTTGTTTTTTTTTGTTTTTTTTTTGTTTTTTTTTTGTTTTTTTTTTGTTTTTTTTTGTTTTTTTTTTGTTTTTTTTTGTTTTTTTTGTTTTTTTTTCTTAAAAAAAAGGAAAAACTAAACATTTTAAATTACCAAGACTGTGTTTTATTATTTAAACAATAATATTTGTACAAATAATAATATAATTTATTTGGCCAAAATTTTAACTTTTTGAGATATGCTTGTCCGAAAATTATAAGGGGGTGCTGTACTCACCTTAATGAAATTTGTTTACTGAAGTTTACATTTTAATTCTTCCACTAGCTCTCCGACTATAAAAAAACAAATTTCCCCTCCAAACTAAAATCGACCTGCCCGAACGTTTTTTACCGTCCACGTCAAGTTATCATTGGGCCACCTTGTATATCGAACCTTGCTCTATCGATTTAGGTTTCAAATAAAACCAGATATTAATTCCTACCTGATTATACTGGATATCATTACATGTCAGTAAGTTAGAAAATGAGTCAGTAAATTTTATTGTAAACAAAATATTGAACTGAAATAATTTAAACCTGTGCTCATTCAAACTAGGTAGAATAGAAACTGAAATGTTATTGATATTATTATAAGATTATTTATCAAAAAATTAGGGAAGTCCAAAATTCTTGTGTTAATGAATTGACACCCTTTCAAGGATGTATCACATACCCCCTAATTTAATTTTAAAATGTGTAAATGGTAGTTGTCACTCTAGGGTAGATGAAGAAAAAAAAATTTAATTCTGTTCAAATAGTGTCATTTTAGAACTAAAAATAAAAATAATAATCTCCCTATACTTGTTTGAGTGCCGCTTTGTGGAGACTTATAATGATCGATAAAGTGCCCCTAAAAGTCTGTCATAATCACTTTTCGATCGAATATCTCTATGAATTAGACTGGAACACCCCGTTTATATACTATACTACTTGTCTGATAAAATAGTTAAGTAATTTTCTTAAATTTGTTTATTTAGTATTTTAGTATATTAATTTGTTTAATAAACTAGAATGACGACATATAATGCTTTGTATTCTATATTATACTCTTCACAGTTTAACAGACCCCCTTAACGCCCATTTTCAATCAGATTGTTTTCAGAATAAATAGGCTTCATCCCCTTATAAAGCTTGATTTGTCCTGAAGATCTCATTTTGATATCGCTTCTCGTTTTTGAATTACGATTTTTTTTTAATTTCAACCTTCCTCAACCCCCTATTTTTTTCAGATTTTTTCAAAATCAATCAGCTTTGTCCTTTTATAGAGCTTGATTTTTAATAAAAATGTCATGTTGATATCGCTTTTCGTTGTTGATTTTGAGAGAGAATATATGTTTATTGTCCAAGTTAAAATACTTATTGACAAACACAATATTGTACAAATTACAAATAAATAAATAAATAGTCATACAAACACAATATTGTATAAATAGTATACAAATTACAAATACATAAATAGTCATTAAAATATAAACAAACATTATTATAAATTAACATTAATACATACATCTAAAATAGTTTTGGGAATAGGCAACTTCAAGTTACCCGTTTGGCGAGTTACACGGGATGTATTCGATTTATATTTCGACTTGTTCTTATGGATCATGCAACAAGTTTCTAAGATAAATAAAGATGTTAATGTTAATATTTCTTGTTTTAAGAACAGAGGTCTGCATGAAACTAATCTGTGTGCTCCACATAAGAACCTTATTGCCCGTTTCTGCATTAAAAAGACTCTGTCAAATAACTGAACAGCATAACGTAGATGGGAGTCAACTAACGCATAATATGCAGTTTTTGCTGCACAAACTCCCAATTCATGAGAGGTGGTTCTAATGGCATAACAACCCGATGCGAGTTTTTTTAAAAGTGAATCCACATGAGATTTGAATTTCAAATCCATGTCGATATTTAAACCCAAAAATTTTGTACAGTTTGTGGCTTCTACAGTATCCATATCTATTAAAATATCAGGAACATTACATTTAAAGCTTAGTATTTTTGTTTTTTTAAAATTTAATGACAGAAAATTTGCAGTGCACCATGTTTTAAAGGATTTTAGGTCATTACTAATATTTGAATAAAGAATATTGACGTCTTTATTGTGCCACAAGATAGTAGTATCGTCAGCAAATAGAGTAAAGCTTCCTGAGATATTTAACTTACCTAAATCATTGATATAAATTAAAAACAGGGTGGGCCCAAGAACAGAACCTTGAGGGACACCCCATTTTATGTCACTTGTATTCGAGTCTGAAACAGTTCGGACTAACTGTTTGCGACCTAAAAGGTAGGATTTCATCCAACTCAAGGCCACATCTCTTATGCCATAAATTTCAAGCTTTTGCAGCAGTACTCCATGGTTGACACAGTCAAAAGCTTTAGTCAGATCACAAAATACTGCAGCTACGGCCTCGTTGAAATTTAAACTTGTATAAGCTAATTGCAAACAAGAAGAAACAGCGTCCGATACGTTTTTGTTGTGTTGAAAACCGAATTGATTTATGTCCAAAATATTATTTTGGTCTAGATATCTAACTAGTCGAGTTTTTACAAGTTTCTCAATAATTTTTCCGAGTGTCGGAATTAGAGATATGGGCCTAAAATTAGATGGCTCAGTCAAGTCTCCTCCCTTATATAATGGAACCACAACACTTGTTTTAAGAAAAGGAGGAAAAGTACCTTCAATAAAACTTTTATTTATTAAAATGGATAAAACGTCTAATGCAGAGGTAGGTAAGTTTTGAAATATTTTTACTGACATTCCATCATGTCCTGATGCAGTTTTGTTGTGTATGTCATTACAAACTTTTAATATTTCTAAGGAATTTGTTTCTCTTAAGAAAAATGAATATTTAATTGGCGACGATTTTACAAATTCTAATGGGTCAGTTGTTCTATTTAGATTTTTTGTTAGATGTTCAGCGATATTGCAATAAAATGTATTGAAATCGTTAGGATTTATATTTGCATTGCATGATTTATGGTTACTTTTGCCTCTCAATTCATTAATAATAGACCAAGTTTCCCTTGCCTTATTTTTTGAGCCCTCGATTCTTGTATGATAGTATATATCTTTAGCTTTTCTAATAAGTGTTCGATATAAAGATCTGTAGCGATAATAATAGTTTAAAAATAAATTATTTTGCGTAAATTTTTTTATATAGTTGAGAGATCTCATATTTTTTTATGAACATCTTAAACCAGCTGTAATCCACGGCTTCTTTGGCTTAATTTTTATTTTTTGAATAGGGAAAGACGCATTAAAAAATTTGCTTAAATTTAAATAAAAATCGTTAAAAGGAGATATACCAGTAAAGCAACTGTACCAATTAAAATTTTTACATACTAAATGAAATTTTCCACAATTAGATTTACTAAACAATCGACCATGACGAGAATTAGTCTTAGGAAGCTTATGCTCAAGAGATATCGAAGCTAAAACGGCTTCATGATCAGACAGACCGCTGGGATTCACTGTACACGATATATTAGCAGGTTCGTAAGACGTACAGAAATAGTCAAGTAACGTTTCGGTACATTCCGTTATCCTTGTTGCTTCCTTAACATGCATACTTAAGTTAAAGGAAATTAACAAATTTTTTAATCTAATAGTAATATTATCATCATCCTTGAGATAATCTATATTTAAGTCACCTGTTGAATAAAAATGGGGAATTAGAGAGGGTTGAAATTAAAAAAAAATCATAAATAAAAAACGAAAAGGATATCAACATGAAATTTTTTATATAGAATGCCAAGCATTTATATATCTTCATTCTAGTTTTAATTTTATCTTCAGAATAAAACATTCAGTCGATTTAGATACTTGTATATTACTTAAAACTTCTAAAAGAAGTATTAAGACGATGATAATCTCAGCGTACATTGTATATTATTACATACAGGGTGTTTCTAAATTCATGCGACAAAATTCAGGAGGTGATTACTCGTATGAAATTAAAATGGGTCTTTCCTATAATAAAATTTCCTCAGCCCACCCCGTTCCGAGATATCACCCTTAAAAAGTGGTGACTAAAATTGAGTTTTTATTTGTTTCTTCTAAAATTTCAGTACAGCTAGAAGCTTGAAATTCTGTAATTTTCGTGCACTCGCAAAGGACTAACCACGGGCATTTTTTCAATATTTTCAAATAAAGTAAGGGTTGCTAATTTCACCCCCCTATAATGTAACAGGAATATTGAAAAAATACCCGTGGTTAGTCCTTTGCGAGTGCACGAAAAATACAGAATTTCAAGTTTCTAGCTTTACTGAAATTTTAGAAAAAAAAAATAAAAACTTAATTTTAGTCACCACCTTTTAAGGGTGATATCTCGGAAAGGAGTGGGCTGAGGCAATTTTGTTATAGGAAAGACCTATCTTAATTTTATACGAGCAATCACCTCCTGAATTTTGTCGCATGAATTTAGAAACACCCTGTATACCGTAAAAACTTCAGTATTAAAAAATAATAGATTTTACCAGTTACCCTGGCTTTAAAAAGGTAAAAGAATTAACAAATGACCACTTTATTGGTCAAACATTTAAAAAAAAATCAATTACCGTAACCAAAAGGCAAAATACGATAAAATATAGCATTTAAAAATGTAAAAGATGAAATAAAAATGATACAAAACAGAAATTATTAAAAAATTAAATACCTATTCGAAGTTAAATTCTAATTTCTAAATACATAAAAGTAATTTACCGTGGTAGGTAACGGATTTTGCTCCACTATTAATTCCCCGTAAGCAGGCATACTTTGAAAATCTTCCAAAGATTTTGTGCGTTCTGGCAGCAACACTGTCCTGATAACGTTACAGGTAATAGAATTCCTTTTCGAAGGTGTTTCCAAATTTTCCGCACTTTTCCAAGATTCCTGAAGATTCGTATCAGACGCAGACTTGGTCAATATAAGGTTATCATCCCCTTCTGGGGTTTGTCTTTCGTCTGACGAGGTACTGGGAAGGGGTATACTTGCGATTTCTTTAATTTCTCGCTTATGCGAAGTTAACTTGTTTTTTAATTTGAATTTTTTCACTAGGAATGATTTTCTTTGTTTCGGTTTAGGAGATTTTGGAGGAACCACTAGTTTCTTACCGCGTTTAACTTTATCGTCTTTAGTTTTATCTTTTTCGTCGTTCTGTTCGTTATCGGTTTCACTTTTCATTTTAAATTGATCGGTTTATTAGCTTGAGACATACCTAGCAATAAGAAATGTCGGACGACGACTGAAAATGTAGGGTTTCATGGCATTAATTACTTGCTAATATGGGAGGGGAAGGCAACAATTCCGTAGGTTAGGTGGGATATTTTACTACTAATCATATATACTATTACACATAGAAAGCTTCAATATCAATTTACTGGTGGTTAATTAGACACAAGTAATATATACAGGATAATACATTTCTACGATTTAGTCAGTTATATTCAACTTTAAAATCCCGTTAATTTATATTTTATGACAATCAATGCTGTTATAGTCATCAACGTGCAGCTAGTGATCTATCTCTGTTCTATAAATATATCGTCTAACATTAGATATCCATCCAATTAGCTATATCAGCTGTGTGACTAGTCGATCTTATCCCAGTATATGTATCAATCAGTACTGGCGCTCTGAGGCGGCACGTTTGATTTTTAAAAGTCGAGATTTTATTTGACACTTGACGTCTTCAGGATATGAAAAGTTTTCTTTACACGGACTTGGTTATACCTGGTTAGTTGAATTTTTGTTCTGCTGCTTTTCAAATTCGTGTGTATAAGCGAGATGCGAGATACCTTTATAGAGACAACGAATGAAATACTTAACTACTTTGAAGAAGAAAATCGATTAGATCAGGGCAGTCTTCGCAAATGTAAAGAGGACAGAACTGTTTTAAATTTTTTTTTTATGTATGTGATTGAGGGTCAAAAATGTTTGAATTTCGAAACTGAAATAGTTTAGTGAAAAGTTTAATTACTTTTAGTTTAAAATATAACGTTAGTTTGTCAAGGGAAATATATATAACACGCAAGGTTAGAGTAACAAAGTAGAGGTTTTAATTAATTACTCTAATCTAAAACTTTTCTAGTATATTGTAGAAATTTATTCTATACGTTATTTAGGTACTGCAAAATCTATAGGAAAGTATGTAGTTTTAAATATAAAAATTTATAACGGAGACATATTTAGTGTAGTTTTTTTTTACAAATATATGACAGACGAAAATCGTTACTTTTTATTATGAATTAATTTGAATTTTTTAAATAATGGGAACTATATTGTGACGATAGTCTAATTTATTTATAGTTTATTTATTTAAAACACACTGCGGCCTCTTGATTTGGAATAGCGTAGACTTCCACTCACTTCGTGAAATAATCCATAACCACCATTATGAATTTATTACCATTCTCGGTCGTGGGAATGATCCAGCAATATCTAAGGCAATCCTCTCAAATGGGCTACCAACGTTGTATTGCTTCATGGGAGCCTTCCTTTTTCGCTGAGGTCCACTACTCATAACACAGCTGGTACATTTCTTACACCAGTCCATTACATCATCGGAACTATTCTCTAATAAAACCTTTCACGAACTCTCTGAAGGGTTTTCCTAACACCGAGATATCCCTCTGATGGACTATCGTGTAACTGACGAAGTACTTCGGATACTCTACTCCTTGGAATGACCAACTGTCTTCTGTTCTCGAAACCATCATCATTTTCAAATACTCGCTTTAATAAGCCATCTTCCAGGATAAAGGAGTCCCACTGAGCCAAATACGACTTAAGTACTAGAGAGAGATTAGATACTTCTTGCCAAGTAGGTCGACGATTTTCCACTTTTCTATTGTCGCATCTTCTTTAAAACGGTATCGTTTTCTTGTTCTTCCCTAAGTTTGACAGGGGCCCACTCATCGCTGACAACCGACGTTCTTCGTACTGTAACTTCTGTTGCAGATGTGTTGATAAAAGAGTTTATCTGTCGATTTCGAGTGCCCTTTGAGATCCACAGTAACCGAGGCAAAAATTATAAAAAAACTATAAATAAATTAAGCTATCGTTACAATATGTATATGGTTTTCGTAGTTTTTACACTTGTAATAAAAATATCAAAGTTTTGTATATTGTCTATTTACTACACATAGCAAATTCATAGACACAATACATATCACTATTTGACATTCTTATTAAACTCACTAATATAAAATTGACTTTAAACTAAGTGACTACACACAGAATAATTGTTTGGAAGCAGCCATAAGGTATAATTTATTTATTGGTTACTATAAAAAATTAATATTAGATACATGTAGAGTTAAGTAACAAGACATTTAAAAACAAAAACAAAACTTTATATCCAGTGAACTTAATTTAGTACAGTCCTCAACTTTCTTAGGTTAAAATTAAAGATATCTATTTGGATCTAGCTAAGAAACTTATTGATAACAGCCATCATCTTGTTAAAAGGAGAATATACTGCTTGGATCTAAACTAAATAATTTTTTGTTACTTGGGATTCTTAGATTAATCTTTGCCACATTAAAATTTATATAATCAATCAAATCACAATCTTTGTACTTAAGATTATTTAAAATAGAGTACAAAATATATCACATCCTATTGCTTTCTTCTTTGTAAAAGAGATTTAATTTTAAAGCTAGCGAGCATAGTTTTATATAAGGGTACGAGTATTTTTTATGACATAAAGGTAAAACTATTTTTTGTACTTTTTCAATATGATCAATATGTGTGGCTTTCAAGGGCATCCATATTTGTGAAACATACTCAAGATGGGGTCTTACTAAGGCATTATATAATCTGATTTTGGTGGTATTCCTAAATTTTTTTTTGTATTTCTGATTTAAAAACCCAAAGCTTTTATTACTTTTTTAGTATTGTGTAAGAAATGGTTATTGAAATTCAAATTAGACTAAAAGACAACTCCCAAATGCATTACTTCATATTCAAGATTTAATGTGACATCACAGGTCTTGTGTTTAATGTAAAAATTAACAGGCTACGGATCTTACAACTTAAAATATGCATATGTTTGCAAGTGTTAAAGAGACGGTTAAAAAATGTTCATTTTTATTTACAACTATAATAAGAACCTATTAAAAAGATTAAGAGCAAAAGAACATATTTCAACAAATTTCTATAGGTAAACAATATATTTTTTGTCAGTATCGCTAGAATACTTGTACTGGGGCAGTACTAGCAGACCATAGCGAATCGCTGGACGGTTGCAATGGGTAGTGGAAACTGTGGAGAGAAATTATGCATTTTGGATACGTGCGTTGGCGACTTGGCGGGCACAGCTCGGTCAGCCCTCGGACAATCTGGCGATCACTTTGTAGTTTGTTTCGCTATGTTGATCTAGTGTAGGGTTGCCATTCGTCCCGGTACACCGGGACATGTCACCGGTTTGGACCTTCTGTCTCGGTTGTCCCTGTTGGTCTTCTAAATGAAAATGAAAATATTGGGAACATTGGGGTTTTATTAGGTTTGATTTAACACGCGGTAAAACCATCCTGGTGCTGTCCAGTCAAGCTGGACCCATGATTGCATTGCATGTAGCATGTAGCATATGGCCGGATAGTCACAAGCTTGTTTTCGTTGCACAGTGGACTAAAGAATGCAATCGCCTTCAAGTAGAAACGGTCGAAAGCATGATTTTATCTTAGAATATAAAGCAGTGTGGACAGTTAATCGGAATGGTTATCCAAGATGGCTACTTGACATTAGTATTTACCAGTGGTGTATCATATTTATATTGTTTGAAAGTGTAATATTTTTATTAGATTAAAAATTCAGTAAAACAAAGTCTTTTTAAAAGTGGATGATTATATTTCAGTATTTTTACAATTTAACAACATTATTTTTATTGATTTATTCAATTTTTTACCTGGTCAATTAATTTGTTTAATGATATTGGATTAATAGAAATAAAATGTAGTGTAATTGCAAAAGATTTTGATAAATATCTTAGATACAGTCTTGCCCAAGGTTTTCCTAAATAGTCGTTCAACAATTTCTTTATTATTTCCAAAATTTTCCGAAACGACATTTATTTTTCTTCTGCCTCCATAACCAATTTTTTTTCTTGAGTTCCAGCATTATTCTCTTTAAAGATTTGATGACTTTTAGTTGTCTCCATATGGTTTATTGTTATTTCCTTAATTTAATATTTTCGACTTCATTCTGTGCCACCAAGTTTTGAATTCGTCTTTTGAGCTTCTTTTTACGATGGCAATTACGAAGATTCTCTTCTGACTCTATGTGTATGTACAACTTTCTTGACAAACAGAAGGTCCAGGAAGAGCTAAAGAAGCTTTATCAACTTTAAAATGACTTATAAACAATCAATGAGTCATAAATCGTTAACCAAAATGGCCGACTTTGTAACGTACGTTTCCTCTTTGAAATATGGCACACACTCTTTCCTTACTACTTTATATTCTCAGGATTTAATGCAAATTCAATTTCAAAATAGTTTCATAAGTACGTTATAGATAAACCGGACCTGCTAAAGCAGATGAAGAAATCCGAAATATATAAAAACAATTAATTAGGACAGAGACACATTTCTCTAACACTTCGCTACGCCACGCTGTCTGACGAAACGGCAGGAAGATCTGGCACTATGTCTTATGTTTTTGTGTATATTTACATACTGTGTGCGTACTCTACTCATGCTATCCCCATGCCACCCTACGCGAGGCAATCCGACGTGTTGTGAATCTCGACTTGTTTGAATTTCTTCTAAAACTAATAAAATTGCTGCACATTCTATTTTTTCGTCCCACTCATCGGAAGAACTACTACTCTCCATGATTTCTGATTCATTATCGAAATAATGGACAGTAATTTAATGCCAAGAATGTGTGAAGATGTTGACAGAGGTGCCATATGTCCAACACTAAAACAAATCCCTTGTCCCCCAAAGATTTCTCCAAACTTTGGCGCCCCGGAACGCCACGGCAATTAATAATTAACTATATTATACTTATTACAGTTTAACAGATCCCCTTGACCCCCATTTTTAATCATATTTTTTCAGAATCAATAGGCTTAATCCCCTTAAAGAGTTTGATTTTTACTAAAAATTTCAAGTTGATATCGTTTTTTGTTTCTAAGTTGGGATTTTTTTAAATAGTTCAACCCCCCCCCCCCCCTTGGCCCCCACTTTTATTAAATTTTTTTTTTCATAATCAATAGTCTTCATTCCCTTATAGAGTTTGATTTTTACTAAAAATATCATATTTATAAATTTCAACCACCCTAAACACCTCATTTTTATTCCGTTTTTTTCAAAATCAATTAGCTTTGTCCCCTTATATGTAGGACGTTCGACACGGAAGGCTTGGAAATAGCCCTCCTGCAGGAACCTTGGCTTGTTTGTGGAAAAGTCGCGGGACTAAAACCGCAACAAGGTAAGCTATTGTACCGCAAAGGGAATCAAAAACCTCGCGCTTGTATAATCTACAGCAACAAGGTTAATTGTATACTAATACCGGTGCTTTGCACAGGTGATTTTGTTGCAGCTATGCTATAATTCCAAACGGAAGAGGGAGAGAAGAGCTACGTTATATGCTCCGCCTACTTCCAGGGAGAGGAGAGAATATGCCCACCAGCAATACTAGGCAGAATCATTGCCCATTGCGAGGAGCAGAAACTCAACCATATAATCGATAATCGATGCGATGCGAATGCACACCATACGATCTGGGGAAGCACCAACATCAATCCAAGAGGTGAGCCATTATTACAATTCATTCTAGGTGAAGGGTTAGAAATTGCCAATAAAGGCAACAAACCAACTTTTGTCACTGCCAACCGAAAAGAAGTTCTAGATATGACCATGTGTTCGAGAGGCACAAATGACCAAATCAGGGACTGGCATGTGTCCGATGAACCATCGTGTTTAGATCACAGACATATCCGATTCCATATACAATGTCCAACTCGTACAGAAGACAGGTTTAGAAATCCGAGAGAGACGAAATGGTAAGGGTACATAAAATCCCTCAAGGAGTCTCTCAAGAAGGAAACCACCAATGTACGAGAAACAAAAACACTCTAAAGGACAGTAGACTTGGTAAACTGATGCCTACCAAGAAAACTGTCCCGAAAAAGAGAGATGCCAAACGAGAAAAACAGTCTACTGGAATAAACACCTAGATAGCCTGAGAGGCGAGGTGCAAAAGCTATTCAACAGAGCCAAATCCACACAAGACTGGACTACTTATAAAAATAAGCTCACAGAGTATAACAAGAAAGTACGCAAGGCTAAAAGAAACTCATGGAGGAAGTTCTGCGAAGGGGTCTCAGAGATCACCACCAGCGCTAGAATCCATAGAGTTATAGCCAAAGACAGTACATCTAGTCAAGTGGGATTCCTCAAAAAAGAGGATGATACCTACACCACGACACTAGAGGAAAGTCTGGAGATACTAACTCAGGTGCTCTTTCCGGCCTCAACTATCCTAACAGGACTAGATTCAGGAGACCAAGAGAGCTACAGTCACAAGGGGATCAGACCAACTCCAATAGACTGGAAGCTGGCCTCCGAGCTCACAAGACCACACAGGATTAGTTGGGCTATCAACAAATTTAAGGCATACAAATCCCCGGGGCCGGATGGAATATATCCAATTCTGCTCCAGACGGGTAAAGATGTGTTGATGACACTTTTATGCAAAATCTTCAGAGCATGTATTGCCTGGAGATATATCCCAGCAATATGGCAAAAGGCGAAAGTAGTCTACCTTGCCAAAGTAGGTAGGGTCACAGACCAAACGCCAAAGTCATATCGCCCCATAAACCTATCCTCCTTCCTACTTAAAACTCTAGAAAGATTGATAGCTAGGTTATCAGGGACAAAATATAAAAATAAATCCGCTCCATCCCAACCAATATGCATACCAGCCAGAAAAGACAACTGACCTAGCGCTGGACGATCTAAACAGGCTGCTTTCAAAGCCAATAGATGACAAATAAATCGCAATAGCCACTTTCTTAGATATCGAAGGAGCTTTCAACAATGCCTCAACCAGGTCAATAACCAAGGCTCTAGAAGAGAAACGTCCCAGTTACAATATGCCAATGGATCACTGCCTGTCTAGAGAACATATTATTTTATCCACTCTAGGAAAGGCAACCATACAGGCAAAAGTTACATGGGGCTGCCCACAAGGAGGAAAATTATCTCCAATGTTGTGGTCGACTTACTCAAAATATTGTCCAAAGAAGGCTACCAGTGCCTAGGATACGCAGACGATCTAGCAATTATCGTCAGGGGGCGATTTGCAGACACAGTCTCGGAGCGATCTCAAACAGCTCTAAACATAGTGAACAATTGGTGCAAAAAGAAACAATTGTCCATTAACACACAAAAAACAACAGTTGTACCATTCACAAAAAAACGGGTACTTACAGGACTAAGAAAGACCACTAGTACTAAACAACACAGCTATCCCATTCGTCACAGAAGCCAAATGCCTCGGAGTCATATTTGACCAAAGGCTAATGTGGAATCATCTCAAAAACTCACATACAAAGCTACAATAGCTCTCGTAAGATGTAAAAGAATATGTGGGAAAAACTGAGGTCTAAACCCCAAAATGACCATATGGTTATACACAAGGGTAATAAGACCCATGATAACCTATGGCGCAGTGGCGTGGGTAACCAAAACTGCGCAGGCAAGTGCAATAGGCCAACTTACTAGAATTCAGCGACTTGCCTGTCTAAGTGCTACTAGGGCCATGTGCACTACGCCGACTGCAGCAATGGAGGTATTATTAAATCTCAAGCCACTGCAAATCTTCATACAAGGAGAAACTAGGTCAGTTATTCACAGGCTAATGCAGGGACAAAACCCAATAAGCCAACTACATAGTGCCGACCACACAATGCTCTATCAGCAAGTAAAAAGGGATAATATTCTAGCTATGCCTACTGATAGAGCCACAACCACATACAAATTTGAAAGAAATTTTCAAATTCAAATATCAGCCCGAGAATCCTGGAAACAGGGACCTCCCGTACAGGCTGAACTCGTCTGGTACACAGACGGTTTAAAAACCAAGGAAGAAGCCGGTGCTGGAATCTATGGACTCAAGTCGAAAAGAACGATTTCGCTGAGTTTAGGAAAATATACAACAGTGTTCCAGGCTGAGCTAATAGCCATACAACACTGTGCAGAGAAATATTAAATCAGCAAATATCAGGCCAAACTATTGCCATATGCTCTGATAGCCAAGCAGCTCTAAAGACAATTCTCTCACCAGAAATCAAATCACGACTGGTGAAAGACTGTCTAGAAGACCTGCCAGAGCTAAGTAGTCAAAATGAGGTGACCCTAGCCGTGGGTTCCAGGCTATGAGGGATATAAGGGCAACGAAAAGGTCGACGAATTAGCCCGAGAAGGCTCAGATAAGGCCATGACAGGCCCCGAACCCTTCTGTGGAGTTGCTAAGGCATTATGCAAGGCATCCATTAAACAATGGATGCAAAAAGAGTCTCAGGAATGGTGGAACAACTATCCAAGACTGAGACAGGCCAAACAGTTCATCAAGGAACCATCGGCCAATCAATCCAGCAGAAGAAGCAACTTTGTGCAGGTTCTGTGAAGAAGAAGAGAAAACATCATTCCACGTCCTGTGCCAATGTGAAGGCCTGGCTGGAATGAGGTTTCTAAGATTGGGCGAAGAAAAGCCAAATGCATGCAACTACATGCGGAAGCCACTGTCAGAGCTACTAAGTCTAATAAAAAAGACCAGGCTAGACGACATACTCTAAAACAAACGGAGTCCCATAATAGATCTGAAAAGGTCGCAGTGGACAAGGATAAATAACGTCCAACTCCTAATCTAATCTAAATCTAATCTAATCCCCTTATAGAGATTAATTCTTTCTGAACATTTCAATTTGATATCATTTTTCGTTTTCAACAAAAAACGTGACGTCGGACAGACGGATATTTTTTAAACTTTATAATTTGATGAGAAGGATTTTGATACAAAAATTTTAAATTTGTGTCAATATTAAAAAAAATTGGTTTCTCGAAATTAAACCAATAATAATCTTCACAAACTTACTGTGTGAAGACTATAATAAATCATATTTATCATATTTATTTTGAGTAACGTGTCAAGACTGAAAATTTGAAGATATATATTTTTTAATACCAGCTGAACAAGGAAATAATAATCTGGCAGGGATACCGCGGTTGCGACATCTACATTAAAATTTTTGAAAATATCAAAAAATTGTTAAAATTGACGTGTTTTTACAAAACTTTTAGGAAATATTCTTTGAATTACATATTTTATCTCAACATCATTACAATTGCCAGACTATTCTGGCGGTTGCTAGTGCCCGCTAGTGCTAGTATACAGGGTGGACCACTTAAAAATTTCACCCTCTCTTATCTTCGTTATTAATTGAGATATCGGAATGGTTTTTTTTTTTGTTTAAAAGTTTGGTTTGAGAACTTTAATATAACTGATTCAATTATTCTCTGACATCATGACGTACTTCCGGTTTTTCCAGAAATAACAGTAAATAGCAATTTATTTATTATTTTTTAAAGAAAATTCTAATTTATTAAACATTTTTGGATCATAATCTTTTATTAAAAATGTTCTGTCAGCTGTCAAAATTGCCACCATATTAGATAATATTATGACAATCTATTCATATGTTTAAATAAATAAAAAAATCCACATGATTTTGTCGGTTGCAAGTGCGTGCCAGACGACGATAAAGTTGTTATTTCAAACTATTGAAGAAAAGTAACTAATAATACTACAGAAAACAATTCTATAATGATTGTACCATTACTAGGTATATGGGGTGTTTATTAGGTATCATGTGATCAAACTTTAAGGTGTTATTACTTGCTCAGTTTTAAGGTAAAATGTTGATACAAACGTAGGTACTAAACGACTTTTTTTAATTAAACTTCATGCTGAAACCACTGGTAAAACTATAAAAATGAAATTAAATAACGATTTACTATTATTTCCGGAAAAACGAGAAGTAAGTTATGACGTCACATATTAATTTCATCCGTTATAAAAAAAAATTTATCCAAGCTCTCAAACAAAAAATAATAATTTAAATATCTCAAATAATAACTAAGACA
This sequence comes from Psylliodes chrysocephalus, assembly GCA_927349885.1. Lineage (NCBI taxonomy): Eukaryota > Metazoa > Arthropoda > Insecta > Coleoptera > Chrysomelidae > Psylliodes > Psylliodes chrysocephalus. Next base: position 4,597,267 of record OV651826.1, read on the forward strand.
AGAGTAGATTAGATTAGATTAGGAGTTGGACGTTATTTGTCCTTGTCCACCGCGACCTTTTCAGATCTATTGTGAGACTTCGTTTGTTTTAGAGTATGTCGTCTAGCCTGGTCTTTTTTATTAGACTTCGTAGCTTTGACAGTGGCTCCTGCATGTAGTTACATGCAATTGTCTTTTCTTCGCCCAATGTTGAAACCTCATTCCAGCCAGGCCTTCACATTGGCACAGGACGTGGACAAAGTTGCTTCTCCTGCTGGATTTATGACACTCATGTGCCTTTTGAGGCGACAGTGTCCAGTAAGAAGACCTACTGTTATCCTAACGATTTGACGCTTTTGATCCAGTAGGTCTTTCGTAAACTTGGCCGATGGTTCCTTGATGAACTGTTTGGCCTGTCTCAGTCTTGGATAGTTGTTCCACCATTCCTGAGACTCTTTTTACATCCATTGTTTAATGGATGCATTGCACAATGCCTTAGCAACTCCACAGAAGGGTTCGGGGCCTGTCATGGCCTTATCTGATATCCCTCATGGCCTGGAACCCAAGAATAACAAGAGTAACTAGACGTTTTAAGAAGTCTACCAATAATAAAAATGCTCAGATACGTCACTTGCGTAATTTGGATTAGTCTCAATGAGAACACTAAGGCTTACAAAGAGTATTTAAAGCTTATTAATTCCCATTATATTCTTAAATGAGTTATTAGTAACAAATTTAGAAATAGTATTATCCAATATGGCGGCCATTTTGACAGCAGACAGAACATTTTTAATAAAAGATTCTGATCCAGAAATGTCCAATAAATAATAATATTTTTAAAAAATAGTTATTCTTCGTTTAAAAATAAAAAATAAACTGCAATTTACTGTTATTTCCATAAAAACCGAAAGTAAGCTATGACTTAAATACTTAAATACGTAAGAAATAAGTTTCTGTTCGAAGTTTTCAAACAGAAAAAAAATATTTCGACATTTCAAGTAATGACTAGGATAAGAGCAGGTGGAATTTTTAAGAAGTTTACCAATAACAAAAATGTAAAGATACGCCACTGGTGTATCATTTTTAATAAAAGATTCTTATCCAAAAATGTTCAATAAATTAGAATTTTCAATAAAAATTTGTAGTTTTCTGTAAAGAATAAAAATAAAGTGCGATTTACTGTTATTTCCGGAAAAACCGGAAGTACGTCATGACGTCAGAGAATAATTGAATCCGTTATATTAAAGTTCTTACTCTAAATCTTTAAACAAAAAAAAAATCATTCCGGTGTCTCAATTAATAACAAAGACAAGAGGGGTAGATCTGGGGATGCTACCTGTACGGTTTTCGCTCGGACTGTATTTTAAAGGTTTGTCCGGTGTCCGGTCGTCTGATAAAAATGTCCGGAAATATCTGGATAACTTTATAATTTTATTTTAAATACGTCTGACCGCATGAATACTAAACTAAATTATGAGCACAGCATTGTTGTTGTCTATAAAGTTTTTAATACCTAATAGGTATTTAACGATTTCTAGTGTTTTCATTTTCTGTAAAAAAATTTGTTCAAGGGGCCCATTATGTTTTGTTCTTCGTTTGTTTTTATTTTTGTTATAATTTTTTGCTTTTTATTACCAAAATAGCTAGGTGTTAAAAAATTAGGAATGAAGCCTATTTTTTTGTTTAATTTAAATAGTTATACTTAAGTAAATTAATAATATGTCGTTATTTTTTAAAAATTTAAAATAAAATTTGGAAATGTAAAAATTTTAAAATTAATAAATATAGGTACCCATTTTTTATTTTTTAAACACATTCAAAAGCATATATGTAGGCAGATATATTGTGCCCTCTAGTGCAACAAACTACAACCTATAACTAAGCGCATCAGTGTTTTATTTTTCAAAATAAGTTTTAATAAAGTATAGGTATGTACATGTTATACGTATCCCCTAGTTTGGATCGATCATGTCAGGATTTTGGGAATCAAAAAGGTGGCAACCCTAGGTAGATCTTTTGAGTGGCCCATCCTGTATACTCGTCTGGCGGGCACTAGCAACGGCCATAATGGTCTGGCAGTTGTAATTATTTTGATAAAACAATTCAAAGAATATTTCCTGAAAGTTTTAGCCCTGTATAAACAAGTTAATTTCAAAAATTCTTTGACACTTTCATGTCGTAACCGCGGTATCCTTGTCATATCAGTATTTCCTTTTCAACTGGTATTAAATTATACATATACAAATTTTCAGCCTTGTGCCCAACACGATAGTCAAAATGACAGCTGGCTCTCAGTCTATATTGATGCATTTAAACTAGACATTTTTTTAAATAAAGGAAACTATTATTGCAAAATGTAACTGATAGCCTATTCATAATACTATCGACAATGAAAGTTTTTGAGTGTTGTATTTCACTAGAGCAATGGATAACTTTACATTAGAAGCCACAGAAGTTATGTCAATGTTCCTATTTTATTCAAGAATCGGTCAGTTTTGAAACCCTATAGTTTCATTTTAAACCTCGTTCATAGTTTCTGTATTTATTTTAATTTATAAGCATGAAGGTCACCGCACACTCCACCCAAAATGTATTCACGTATTATAATAACTAAGTAAGGACATATGATAAATAAAGGTATAAATGACAGGATTTAGAATATGTTTCGTCTAAAACTAAGATATGCCAAATATAAGTCAAATCGCTCTCTACAAAAGAAGAATATAACGAAGAGCAAAACCGGAAACAAGGCAAATTTTTTGGTACGAATAAAATTGTACATATTAAAAGTTAAGAGTATATTCCGCAAAATTCTATATTTTAAGGAGTTATAACTCGAAAATAAAATTGATTATCGATCTTGAATTTTTACCAGAAAACTTATATGGTGTTATATTTTTTATTGCCGTTTTCAAAATTTGTCTAAAATGTACGTAAAAGATACAGTCAATTAGCGCGTTTCCAAAATTAATATTGTTACCTATAACTTTGTTGTTAATAAATATTTTATAAATGAATTTAAAAATTTTATAAATCAAATCTATAAAAAAGTCTAGTGTAACGTTTATTTATTTTAAAAACAGTTAATTTATCATTTATTTACACTAAAATACTAATTAATTTATACTCGAGCTCTATTTATATTTTACACTTATATTCTGATTTATATAACAATTCGAATGTCTATCTTCAACTGTATCTCGGCTTAAACTGACTGACCTCCTCTGCAACACTGCCCATTTATATATAAATTGGTGTATGCTGCAGATTATTCTCGCTCCCACCATTTATTGGTGTCTCCGGAAAATTCTCGTATATGCATTTACCAAATTTGTCATCATTCTAGTGTATTTCATTAGTGATTCACTACGACTAGCCATAGGCGTAGCACTAGAGGGTTGACTTATTTCTTTAAATAATATTAATAATCGGACAAGTTGAGCCGTAAAAGTCCAAATAGGGCAGAGGGGAACTTAAAGGATTACAGCATGACCAGATTGGTCAAAAATGGTTCACATTAAATTGCCCCCTCGGTATGTGATAATTCCTCCTGGAAACTAAAAACTAAAACGGAATGGTTGTATCTGCAACTGGACCCTCTTTTACAATTCCCATTTGCATGGAAGTAACAAGGGACAGTCTTCGCTGGGAGAATGGCTGCAGACCAATATTTGTTCATCGGTATCTTAGAAGATTACTTCCATCATGTTTCTAATGATCCTACAATCTAGCTGGTTGCACTCAATCTTTGGCATGGCTAGTTTCTGTACATTGGACTTCAGTACGTACTCTCTCTGGCTAAGTAATGCTTCCCATACATCATGATAAGTGTATCGATCTCGGAAGGTATTCTTTGTTACCAAATAAAAAAAGTAACGCTATCCATCTTGAACTTTCAAGGCTTTTCCTGGGGCTGGTAACTGACCTTGAAGTTCTAACAATCTTCCGGAACATAGATGCCAGACCTCGAGCGTCGTTGAACCTGGCGGAAGTGCTATGGACCAGCGAGTAGTCTTTAGGAACCATGAGCAGTTCATGTTGTTCTAATCAGACCTTCCCAAGACCTCTGGAGCTTTGGAAAATAACTCTTCTGCCTTTTTGGGTCATGGAGCCAGACTTTGTCGTCTTTGGTGGCTTGGGTATCGTATCGTTTCTTCATTCTGTTGCTGGCGATTTGAAGATGCCAGCGAACCAACTTATGCATGTCGTCCATTTTTCTTTATAGCTGGATCACATAATCTTCACCGGCTATGTCTTCTCCAGGTCGGCATTCAAATTCAAGGTCCCACGGTAGTCTCATCTCACTCCCAAACAAGATTTTTGCTGGTGTTTGGCCTGATGATTCATTAACAGAGGATTTTTATGCCATTGCGAAAACCGAAAGATACTGATACCATTTTCGCTGATGGTTGCAAACTACTTTTGACAGCTATTTGTCAATGGTCGTATTATTTGGCGCTACCATTCCATTTGACTGTGAGTGTAATGCCCTAGTTCTGGGTTTCTTTTTTTCCATTTACCTTCTGTCTTAATATCTCTTCTACGCAGTTATGTATTGCTGATATTTCTGCCTGGGATACTGTCGCATGTTTACCTAGGCTCAGTGGGATTCTTGTCTTTGGCTTGGTACTATATATACCTACTTCTGAACTTTCATGGATTTTGGAGCCGTCTGTATACCAGGTGAATGCTGCATGAATAAGAGGTCCTCCCATCTACGCTTCCCTGTCTGGTATACTTACTTTATATTGCGTTTGAAAGCTATACTTTGGAGGCATTTCGTCTGAAGGCATTCCCATTATTTGGTCGTTCTCCAACTCTTTATATAGCTCGCTGCAGTCGCGTCCAAGCAAACTGCTTATGGGCGATGAACCTTTGTGCAGTCTGTATGTTACAGACCTGACTTCGCCTTGAATGAGAATAGATGTAGTGGTGTTAGGTTTAACATGACTTCTATAGCTGCTGTTGGAGTCGTTCTCATGGCTCCCGTAGTGCTCAGGCATGCTTGCCTTTGAATACCATGGAGCTGTCAAATGGCTTCAGCTTGCTGAGTGTTTGGCCACCATACCACCGACCCGTAGATTATCATCGGCCTTATGACTCTGGTATATAACCATAGGGACATTTTCGATTGTAGTCCCCAATTTTTTCCACACAACCTGCGACATAAGTTAAAGGATGTTGTGCTCTTTTGGGTGACTTTTTGTAATTGTTGATTTCATGTTAACTTGTAGTCAAAGATGACTCTCAAGTATTTAACCTCTTGAGCAAATGGAATCTTCACTCCTTTCAGAACTGGTGACTTTAGTCCTGTCGGTAATTTGCGTTTTGTGAAGTTGACTATTGTGATTTTATGAATGTTTACTATTAGTTCCATCTCTCTGCACCACTCGTCAACAATGTTTAGAGCAGTTTGTATGCGCTCCGATATTGTACCTACGAACTTATCTCTTACGACGATCGCCAGATCATCGGCATATCCTAGGCAGTCACATACTTTGATTACTATACGGTGCAAGAGAGAGGTCCGACACGCCCAACATAGGGCGCGGCCATTTTGATTCCTACGCCACAGTTTATAACTAAAGAATCAGATCGCTCACTCTGCGTCGGCACTTTTGATCTCAATGTTCCAGTTTATACACTGCGCAACTCGGATAATACAATATATGACAACCGCCTATAATAAAACAGCAGTTTTCTGCGTATCATGAATTTGTATCCATGGAGTGGATGTTATTTTGGAACTTTCAACTGGTCCGAGTGAGCTAACTGATTCTTTAGCAATAAACTGTGACTCCAAAAATAATATTCACTGACACTGACAGCAGCAAGCAAAATATCAGGTGCGTTTTAATCATCCGCTTCTGCTTTAGAATTGTCGGTTTTCTTGTTTTAATCTGACAGGTTAAAACGACTAAACTGACAATTCCGGAAGCAGAAGCGGATGATTAAAACGCACTTATTAAAAATATTGCGCCAAGATGTAGGCAACACGTAATAAGGCATCAAAATGGCGGAGTTTTCTATCTCCTTTTAAAAGGCATTCAGAAAACTGCGCAGTGCAACCATTCTCCGTATATTAAGAGAAAATCAAAGTATGTGTAGACAGTAGATATCTGCAGATATTATCCTTTTTATGAGTTTGTTCACTAAGACTGATCAGAGGAAGGGTGATAGTACTTCTCCCTAGAAACAGCACTTGCCTGCTTTAGCTGTCAGTGTAGATTCGCCTAGAGATGATGTTATTACCATTTCTTCTAGACTGGCTTTTATCCACTGACATTGGACTACTAACTTTTACCTTTTGCCACGCCTTTGATATATGTCGTCAGACTACTGACGTTGTATTGTTTCAAGAAAGCCTCTTTGTTGACTACAGTTGTTTTTCGTACTCCAAATTCTTTAGCAGAGGTGACCAATCCCTTTCCAATCAGAGTTCCCAGACCAATACCTTCATTGCTCTTCGAGGGTTCCACCATGTTTTCTACAGTTCCTTGAAGCCACGTTACTCTTATCGTTGCACTTCTTTCAGTTACCACCGTTCCTTTATGTCCAGCTACCGACACGGTTTTTGGATTCGTAGTGATCATTGGGCGTTTACGCGAACTGGGTACATTTCCCATTTCACCGCCATTCCAGCACCTGATAGTCTTCATCTGCTTGTTAATAAGGTTTTTATCCTGTTAAACAATTGGTCAAATTTATTTTCATGTTCTTCCTCTTTTATAGTACTTACTTCACTGTATCCACCAGAAGCCAGCGTAGCCGCTCCATATTCAAGAGCAGCGGACAAGACATTGACCAATGTTTTGTGACGGGCCAAACGAAGTGTTCTTTGCTTTTCATGGTCTCGGAGTCCATCAACAAATGCTTGAACAGCCACATATTCCACTATGTATTCTGGAGCTGCTGGGTAGGCAAATCGCACTATCTTTGCAATATCTAATTTGTATTCTTGAAGGCTCTCGTCAAGTGTTTCTGTTTGCGATTAATTAACTGTGATTGGTATAAATGTTCCATGTGTTCGTGTTTAGTATCTTTTTAAGTTTTAAAAATCATCTGTCTCTTGCATAGGTATAATCCGAAGGAAATCTAAAGCGTCTCTTCAAAGGGCATGGTGCAATTTACAGCCTTTTTGCTTTCAGACTATTTGTTCGCTCTGGCAGCTGTTGCGAACTGTTGGTAGTTGGTCCATGACATCTTGCCGTCGAAAGTTGAAGCTTTAACACGGGCAGAATTTACAACTCCTTCCAATTTCACTTTATTTCACCGTCGTTGGCCTGTTCTGTATATTTCAGTTCTTCTATCATCTTTTTTATTTTCTCCTCAACGGAAGCCATTTTCTCCTCAACCGAAAAAATTTAATTTCTTATTGAAGATATATCAAAGGTGACTTTAATTTCTAAAGACATATTTTCTTCTGAGGAAGAAACTTTATTATCTAATGGAGAAATATCAGAAGAAACTTTATTTTCTAAGGAAGAAATATATTTTTCTATAGAAGTAACATCAGAAAAATTTTAGGTCGCTCCAGATTATTCTCTTTCCCATCATTTATTAGACTGGTGCCTCCTCCAATTTCTCGAATATGCATTTACCAAATTGGTCATCGTTCTAGTGTATTTTATGAATGATGCACTAAGACTAGTCATAGGCGTAGCACCGGGTTGACTTATTTCTTTAAATATTTTTGACAATCGGACAAGTTGGGCCTTAAAAGCCCAAACAAGACAGAGAGGGGCTTAAAGGATTAGAACGTCACTAGTTTGGTCGGAAATGGCTCGCATTACACTAATAAACTCTTTTTTTTTATATGAAAAAATCTTAGTATGCCTTGACAATTAACTAAAATTAATGAAAATTTGTGTCAGGTTAGGTAACTTACCTACTTTTTAATGCTCTGAATAAAAAAATAATTTTTGAAATAGTGAGTTCAAAAATATGTATGAGATATGAGATGCTCCAGATTTAGTAGGATGACAACAATTTATTAGTAAAAGAATATTAGTTGTTTATTTCTAAAGATTTTGAAAATGTTGTTTATTCATTTTAAACAACCAAATCTTTAATACTCGCATCTTTTTATGATATATTTACGTTCAGATGTTGAAAGGTCATTAAATAATCCTGATAAAATACAATTTAAAAACAAATTGGTCGAGCACGTTATTTAAAAAATATAAAATTTTAAATTAATTCACACTCACTATGAATTATGGAGCAGAAAACATTAAAATATTGTCAAATGTCAATCAAGCAATTTTACTGTTTACTATTTTACATTTTACATCCGAATATCGGTCGCAATTGGCTTTTCCCGTTTTTTAAAAGTCGGGAACACATCAATGTTACCTATAATATAATATCAGTAAAAATTAATCTGGTGGGCGCAATTTAGTGCCAAATATGAAAAAAAATAGACAGATTGAATGTAAAAGGTCGATTTTTAGTTTTAATTTAACAATTTTCCAAAATGTTTTCAAAATACAATCGATTATTAGGGGTGAACGCGTCCTCGATAGTTTTAATAGAATATGCCATACATTTTTATATTCTCTGATTCCAGAAAGTACAATAAATACATTTTGAAAAGGTTGCATCCATTAATTTTTTTAAAGATATTTTATGCCAAATAAATAATATTCAGAAATTTTTAATTTCTTTCCCTTTCATCTATTTATTAATTGGTTATTATACTCTTGTATTTTTCAAAAATATTAACTATGGATAACACAGATTTCACTATATTTACATATTATTATTTAAAGGAAATCCAAAATATTTTTTTATTAATAACATACACCTCATCGATACCAGCGAAAAATGAAAATAGGACACAAAATGACAATTTTTAATAAAATAAAATATCCCAACCTTTTGAAGGAAACTTTAGTGGAAAGGTCTCATACCTACTACTACTACTACTACTCTTTAAATTTGAAAAATCTATCACATTCATTTATTTCCTTTGCAGTAAACTACCAATATCATTTATTTTGTTTGTTTTACAAATGGGGTAGGTGGGTAAAAACATTTAGACTAAAATGAGAAAGGCACATGATAATATATCCATTTCATTTAGAATTACCTACTAATATTATGAAACTGATAAACTTTTTATAATATAGACGGGATTAATAACAAAATGGATCTTCATAGATTTCTTAATTTTAAATTATCGACATTCTGTATGTTTTAAGTAAATTCCATTGAATTCGACAATATTTTTTATCGTTAATAAAAACTTACCATTTCAAACAATTAGTTCCTCTCCTATGATGAAAAACATTGAATAACTGTTCATAATATACACCATATGCACTCTAAATTTCTTAAAACTATCTATACTAAATAATAATTAAAATGGTCAATAAATCTTTCCAGAATCTGAGCATACACTATTCACTTCTTGCTGATAAGAACGAGACACTGCAAGATAACATTTTATTTTTGTTAATTTACAGAAACATTTCAAATTTTCTACTATGTGGTCTACCGGCGAACGGTTCACTAAAATTTCTGAATTCTAGAATATATTTTTCGCGGACCTGTACTAATAGATAAAAGCGAACTGTTTTTATCAGTGATAACGTCTGAGATAGCCCCATGGTGCGTATTTTTGTCTCTATCTTATAGAAAGTTCAATATACCTAACAAGGAACTTTTAAATCGTGCACTACTGTGTATTCTAATATAACTTTCACTGTCTCAAATTCAGCTTTTATGAAGCAGAATTACTATTATGATAAAGCTAAATAGGTACTCGTAATAACAGTAAAATTATTTCCTGTGTATTTTTTGCGTTTCCATACCGCGAAATATACAGTGTGATTTAAGAATAATTTTATTTAAATTACAGCACTATCGATTATTGAGTACCTATATTATTTTACTTGTTTGGAAACTCATATGCGACTATAGAGACTATATATGTGTATATACGTTTTCTTCTATTTCTCTGTATCAGTTTATTATATAGGGTGATTTTGTTATAGGCGCAGGGCCGGCGCTAGAAGCGGGCAAGCCGGGTCTCCGCCCCTGGAGGTAACCTTAGGCGGCGGCAGATGGGCTGTAAAATTAACTAGTTTATGAAGAAAATGATTAAACCGAGATTCATTTGAATCCTTAAAAAAAATAATTGGTGGAATTTTAATAACATTTGCTTTTAATGTTTTACGAACTTTTAAGTATTTGCTCAGTGCGAAGCATGGTAGAGGAAGCAAAAGCGATACTAGCGCTAGCTGCGGATAATTCGTGCATTTTAGGGCGATATTTTTTAATTTTGGCATATCAACTACACGTATACATTTTACATTTTTTCAAAAAAATAGGTAAAAACAGTTCAATAAGCAACCGGAGTTGTGTGTGAATTGTGTTGTGAATTGTAAAAATTCTAGCAAAAAAAAACTATGTAAATTATAAAAAATTTCAGTAGCAAAGTAAAAATAATTGGATAGCTGTACAATAAGAAACGTTACCTTAATTTTTGTAATAATAACAGTAATACTGGAAATAGTAGATATTAGAAACTTGAAAGGTTTTAAATAAACAATAAATTATTATATTACGATGTTCTTCAACATCCCTTTAATATTAAATGTTCAGCAAGAACTAGATTTCTGGCTTTGATGATTGTATGTGGCTGTGGCTGGAATGCAATTTTGTGACTTACTGATAGGAAACCACTTTTAATTATTCATCCTGTTTTCTTTCGAACAAAAATGAAAATATTAATAACAATCCTTCTGTTTATACATTTTAACTTCACGCTATTATTTAATATTTTTTTATTTTGACGGAATAGATTAATTCTTTAAAGACAACTTCTTAAACTTAGGCAACTACTCATACATTTTCTCGTAAATACTGTTGCCTGCCTATATTTTATTATTGATTTTTATTGATTATATTTAGTTTTTTTTTAATTTAACGCTTTCGCTGCCCAAGCTTTAATGCCTACTACACGCTCTGGCCCATCGGTATACGAACATTTAGAAGTTTGGACCTTCATTAACGTCATGGGCCATACACAATGAAAATCTAAAAATTTATTCTGGATAATAGCTATTACATATACATGCTGATTATAGATTATAAATACGGATAGAAGTTAACATAAAAAGAGAAAAGAATATAGACCTCTATAGGATGTCAAGTACTGATGTCAAAGAAGTATATTACCGGGCCGCTGGCTGACGGTATACCTATAAATTCATTTATCAATCAAGGTAGTCATGAATGGTTGACCTGAGACTATAAGTTCTCGAAAGCCTATCTAGAGAGTGGAATAAATGAGGAATTATTAAATCGAAAGAATTATGGTATCCAAATGGTGGTACAATTAATTAGCCAATGAAGCTGCAGCCATCATGTCAAAATCTTGTAGGGAAGGCTGGACCATTCAAGGCGGGGAGTCAAAAACAATCAAGAGGAGTTTAAAAGGAAGTCTGAAAGGATGAAAAAAGACGTAAACTGTCGTCGTAGTTCTATACATGCTGTCCCATTAGTGCATAATTGATAATTGATATTTCAATTTGTATTATAGACACATGTTTTGAATAAAAGTTATGTGGATTTAAAAAAAAAATATAAATTAAAAATATTATTGGATATACAGGGTGTTACGCTTTTGCCTGGAAAGTAAAAACATGTTTTTAAATATTCTCAATTTTTTGAAATATATCCTGTGTGTTATACCACCCATTTATAAATTAAATTCTTTACTTTTTTTATTTTGTTTGGCATTCTATTGCCAAACGAATTTTTTCTCAAGATTTTGACGGTTTTACCATGAAATTTTACAAATTTTTTTCACTTTTATTTAATTGGCTTTCGAAAATATGAACTTATTTAGGGTAAAATGCTAATGTAATTTTTGGTAACCCATGTTTCAGAATTAATTAATGGTTTTCTATTCCTCCGACGCGCGTAGTTACAAATGAACCATTATAAATAAAATTTAAAAATTAGTTTAGGCTCAAGATTGCCAAACAAAATAAAAACTAAAGAAACTAAATTATTAGTTAATTAAATTTGTGGTGTAACATACAGGGCAATTCATTTGAAAAACAAAATAAGAAAATCGCAATCTTGCGTTTTGACACACCCTATATACAACGTAGCAAATGAATGGAAAGTCTATTAAAATTGTTTGACGATGTGAGAATAAATAAATTTGTTATACAAGGGGTTTTATTTTAAAACAGTATAAATTTTTCCACCACTCATTTATAAACTTTCCTGTATACTTAGGAATAATTTTAAAATATGGTCGTACAACTCAAAACTTTGTATCTTCGTATCTTTAACAATAAAACAGCTATCGATCAATTACGCACTGATAAGTCATTGGGTAAAATGAAGTTAAAATGAGCCATATTTAAGAGATGTTTCAAAACCCTCTGTATAAAATAAACTAGTCTATTCATTAGTTTGGTATCTTATAAGCCTGTATTTTAAATAATGTTCAACTTATTGATAAGCTACTTAAATTCTGATAATTTTATTTGGGGTCTGTATCATTTTATATCACAAAAAATTAATTGCTTGTCAACCCTATAATACTTTTTAAAAATATTCTAGGGTTTATAGCAGAAGTAAAAGTTGGAAAGGCTTTTGCCAGTTCTCCCACTTTATACACATAAATTGACAGGTTTGCGACGGATCTCACCGAAGTGGACGCGATACATTGGCGTACAAAATTATTTTATAGATATTAATAACAATTTCGAGTAAATAGTTTAATAAATTGTGAATAGCTGTTGAAATTTTGTAAAATTATGATTTGAATATTATAAAACATGTTTAATAATTATTTATAGTCCATAAATACATGAGATTGTCCGGTTCCGCCGATAACAATTTAAAATTACTTATTCTATGAAACGACACTGGCAGGTAAACATTACTGCGAAATTCTCGAAGCCGTCCGACGTGGTTTGACGTTTACCCCCTCTCTACCTACCAAAAGCCTTTCCAACTTTTACTTTGGCTATAATACAGTATTTCCTAAGAATTCTAAAACTGAGATAAAATACAATGTTCTATTTAACAAATATATATTTTTACTTTCCAAGCAAAAGCGTAACACACTGTATATCCAAAAATATTTTTATATTATGTGTTTTTCAAATCCATATAACTTTTATTAAAGACTTGTTTGCGTGTCTACGCCACAAATTGAAATATCGAGCAATTAGGTACGTCCTGGCAGCGACACTATCACATCTCTTTTTCAGCCCAGCCATTGGCTCTAGCTTCAGCTTCAAATTGGAGACGATACGTTTCCCATGTTGTCTAACCGTCAAATATGGGTGGTTTCAGGATCTTGCTACTATGATTTTGTGGTTTGAATACGGCATGGGTGGGTTATAGATGAAGACGAGGTAATGTTTTCAGCTTGAATGTTGCTTACGGACGTTCGGTTACGAATTCTTCTTTTTAACTCAACTATTTCAGTTCTAATTTGTCTTTCCAAATCAATTCTAGCCTTTTCCTGTTGTCGCTCTAAAGTAGGTTTTAGATTCTCTTGTTGCTCTAAATTAGTTTTTAGATTCTCTTGATGCTGTAGTTTTAAAATTATCTAAAGTAGTTTTTAAGTTTTCTTGCTGCTGCTCTTGTTGTTGTGCTAGAAGATCTACTTGACCTACCTCTTGCCTGACATTTTCTTGAATTTATAGCAAGCCATTCATAATCTCCACCTCCGCTTTCCTATGCCTCTCCTCCCTCTCCTCTTTCTCCTCTTCTCGCCTTTCCCTCATCTCTTCTCCTTCCTTCCTACACCTTTATCTCTTTTCTTCTTCATCCTTCCTACGCCTTCATCTCTTCTCTTCTTCTGCCTTCCTACGCCTCTCCTTTTCCTCCTCTTCTACCTTCTTACGCCTTTTCTTTTCCTCTTCCATCCTCAAAAACCATGCTGGTGGGCCTGAAGTATCCGTATCTGTTTCGTGCGTAGTAAATCTAGTATTTACCATGAATATAATGCTAACTTTTATTTTAGATCCCACCGCTGTCAATAACTATACAATTGATAACATTAACGTATAACGTCAGGATCATCAACTTATTTAGCTTACTTGGCCCTTCTCGAACTGTCTAGATTTTTCTTGACAAGTAATGACATTTCCAGACATTTCTGGACTATTTTATCTTCTTTTACACGTACCTTTACTCATGATGACTGCAGCACGCTGCAGGGTGCTGCGTAACATTATTATAATTTATATATATATTACACCTTTATTCCAGATATAAAATTATATGTAGGTATATACTTTTATAAGAATAAGGCTTATGCTTTATTCAGATCCATTGACGTAATAATATTGTTAGGTTGGAATATAAAGTCAAAAAAGTAACAATAATTAGAATAACTAACTACATTTGATTAACCTCTAATCCACTATATCTTTATAAAATAATGAAATAAACTAAAAAGAATCAGTAATCCATCTGAATTATCTTAAATAGGAATATTTTTGAATTTAAACATGCAACTGGAGTGCAAATAGGAAGAAATAATGGCATTTATTCCAAAATTTAGATGCAAATAAGTGTAACGTGTTTACTCCTTCAGGCTGTACTCCAGACCCTAAAATACCAATTAAGTTCTAGATCTAATCAACTTCTAATTAAAATTATTCAGGGAGGAATCCGTCCTTATGTGCCTACTAGGCATTTAATTTGAACCAAAATTACATTTCTTCTATTTAAATGATTACTAAAAATTTTATATACCCACAGTCATATAACAAAAAGTTTAATAATTAGTGCCAGGAAAATATATAATTTGGCTTTTCCAAGAAAAACAATGTTACATTGCTACGGAGTTCTTTTACAGGGGCGGATAGACCGTTAGGCGTTGCCGCGGTTTTTCTTTTAGTTATTTTTTTTAATAATTTAAGTTAGGAACTTGGAACTTGGAAATTGGAATTGTAACTACTGATCGTAAATAAATAATGACATATTTGAGAGTTTTTGGATTTTAACAGTTTAAGGGGGGAAATGGGGGGTGAAAGTTATTATGGGTGTATCAATTTATTTTAAAAGGTAGAAACTTGAAAATTGGAATTGTAGTTACTGATCATAAATTTCAGAGTTATTGGATTTTCGCATTTTAGGGACGAGGGGAATGGGGGGTGAGAGTTTGTATGAGAATAGGATTTTTTAAGGGTAGGAACTTAAAAATTGGAGTTATAATTAATTACGTTTTTCAAAATTTTTGGATTTTTACATTTTAAGGGGTGAAACGGGAGGTGAAAGTTTGTATGGGGGTATCGGTTTTTTAACGGTAGGAAAATTGGAATTGTGGCTACCCATCATAAATAAATAATGACGTATTTTTGGATTTTAAATAAATACAAATAAAGACAAATAAATACAAATAAATACAAATAAATACAAATAAATACAAATAAATACAAATAAATACAAATAAATACAAATAAATACAAATAAATACAAATAAATACAAATAAATACAAATAAATACAAATAAATACAAATAAATACAAATAAATACAAATAAATACAAATAAATACAAATAAATACAAATAAATACAAATAAATACAAATAAATACAAATAAATACAAATAAATACAAATAAATACAAATAAATACAAATAAATACAAATAAATACAAATAAATACAAATAAATACAAATAAATACAAATAAATAGAAATAAATACAAATAAATAGAAATAAATACAAATAAATACAAATAAATACAAATAAATAGAAATAAATACAAATAAATACAAATAAATACAAATAAATACAAATAAATACAAATAAATACAAATAAATACAAATAAATACAAATAAATACAAATAAATACAAATAAATACAAATAAATACAAATAAATACAAATAAATACAAATAAATACAAATAAATACAAATAAATACAAATAAATACAAATAAATACAAATAAATACAAATAAATACAAATAAATACAAATAAATACAAATAAATACAAATAAATACAAATAAATACAAATAAATACAAATAAATACAAATAAATACAAATAAATACAATAAATACAAATAAATACAATAAATACAAATAAATACAAATAAATACAAATAAATACAAATAAATACAAATAAATACAAATAAATACAAATACAAATAAA